>CAUHTR010007714.1:0-135543 GCA_959609185.1 Schmidtea polychroa
GGAATCAGAGTCCTCAGCGACCTCCTCAATAGAAGTGAGGGCATTATCCGCAATAGAAACATCGATTTCAGCGACCTCCTCAATAGAAGTGAGGGCATTATCCAGGTCCGCAATAGAAACATCGATTTCCGCATCCATGTCAACATTAAACACTAAAAAAAAATTTAAAAATAAAATACTAAAATAAAATAAATTTACTTTGTTTATTGAAAACATTGTTTTGCCCAACATCATTAACCGGGGCATTACTTTCTCCAATAAACACGACATCATCGTCGCTAATTGAAACATTTTCTAAAATGAAAAATTAATTTAATAAAAATTAAAATAATAAATTTACCAAAGATCTTATCATAATTGTCATTATTAGGGGCATTACTTTCTCCAATAAATACGACATCATCGTCGCTAATTGAATCATTTTCTGAAATGAAAAATTAATTTAATAAAAATTAAAATAATAAATTTACCAAAGATCTTATCAACATTCAAGATTGACTCGTTCTCGGTCACTTCGTACCAGTCGAACACATCTAAAAAATGAAGAATAAAATATAATATAATAAAATATAATAAAATTACTGGTAGTCAAAAGACCTCTCAAAACGCGATTATTATTGTTTTGCATTGGAAATAGATTTTGAAATAGAAATTTTAAAATTTTAAAATAATTGTGACAAATTTTAGATTTGTCAATGTTTATAAAGAGAATGAATATTTTCCTGTCCCAGCCAATGAGAATATAGACACACACACATATACACTGAATATTTTACTCTCTCAACCAATCAATAGCATGCATGTATGTAATGTAAATCACTCAGAAATTACATGTGACTGCCTTTGTTAGTCATGCCTTTGTTAACTTGCACTGTGCATGCTTCAGGCATAGGTGGTCTTTATGTTGAATTAATAATATTTATGTGAATAATAATAAAATTAATTAAAAAAATAATATTTTTCAAAATAATATTAATAATAATAAAAATAATAATAATAATAATAATAATAATAATAATAATAATAATAAAACTTTGTAATAATAATAATAATAATAATATTAATAATAATCTCAACAACAAAGGATACATTTATTAAACATCAAATTTTATTAAGCATCAAATTTTTTGTACAATAACCAAGCTAAACAATGTTGACCACATGTTTGGGTCAATGGATTTTGAAACATAGTTTTATTATACACAATAGGTTTCCCCATTGTTTGTAGTTTTGATATCAACAAAGCCGGGTAATAAAAACCCATAGGATCGAACACGAATATATTATCAGGTTTCATATATATAGCTATCCAATGTTCTCCACCAAGATGAGACGATTGAGTATTGACGATTATTGCTTGATTATTGCTCAAATATGGAATTTTATCAAGAGGAAAAACTCCAACAAATTCATTTCCCAATATCTGTTTTCCGATTTTATGGACCTGAACAGAACTACTTTAATAAATCCATCGTATAAAAAAACAACTTACTCCATGACAACTTTCTGTGTTTCAATATACATTTATACCAACACAGTTCTATTTGCAGTAATTTGAACTTCATTTTCAAATACTCCATATATTATAACATGTACTGGTTCCGTAATAGCTTTTGCAAACTTTATATCCAATCGTAAATTTCCATTTTGAGGTAATTGACTTTGATTTAAATCAAAATCAGGGGCTAAAACAAATGTAAAAAATGGGTATTTGCTTTTAAAATCTTCTAGAGTTATTCCACAATTCAAATTTTTATCTAAATAACCTAGATTTCTAACAATACTCTGCATATATGTCGCACAGTAATTGTCATTCTCGAAATCTTGAATATATGTTTCTCTATAATCAGTATTTTTCCTCAAAGTCAATGATGTAACACCAAAGTTTTTGAAAATTGGGCTGGACGCAGTATATGATCGATTATATTGTGTTTCACTTTGAAATGTTATCAGAATAAAATTAGGCATTCTTCTGTCACCAAATATTTGTTCTTTATAGAATGATGAAGCACCTTTAGCAATAGCAAATTGTACAATTTCCTTTGTTTTTAATGGATAAATTGCATGTTTTGAATTAAGACCCAATTGATGACCTGCTAATACTGAGGGGTCTACTCGAACTCTTCTCACCAATAATTTTGCATCAACTAATTGACATATTGGTGTAGTAGTTGCACTAGTAAGAGATAATGCAGAATCAGACCTTTTCAGTCTAATATGTACATTAACTCCCGGTAGTAAATATTTCGGTTGATCCATAAAATCAAGTTGTAATGATGAGCACATGGTGAAAACCTTTGAGCCTTTTACCCACTTTTTTCTTTCATCATCACTACCATAACCCATAGAAGTAAGACATGTATTTTTAGTATCGGAATTGTAATTTAAAATAGTTTCTATTAATGCCTTGTGAATGAATGTATTATTTCCGCCCTCAATCTTGATATTATTAAATCCCAACACTGCATCTTTAAAAAGAGTATGAAACAGGAAATTGTTCGGTATTACATCTGCATTGGCATCCAAAACTTTTCTATCTTTATCTACAACCTTAATCTGAACAGTCAATAAGGTATCGTTTAAATCTAAATATTCGGTTTGCGAACCATTAATATAAAACTCGATATCATTTCTACTATCGGTAATTGAATTCATAGGAAAAACTTCCTCAAATGCCCCAAATTCTATTACAGCCTAGGGCGACGGTCTATCAAATATACATAATTCAGATTTACCGCAAATCATTTTGCAAATATAGTTCCATGTCCTTTCATTCGTTTGTTTATACGTGATATTCCATGTCTTTTACGTTTTGGAGCATGAGCTGGAGCTGGAGCTGGAGGTTTTTCTTTTTGAAACATACCTGCAACCCCGGGTAAAACTTTCCCTAATTCTGCTAAAGCATTTGATTTTAGAGACGGTAATATTTTCTGTTTATTCATAATAACATCTTTTGCAGTTTCCATACCAAAACTACCAATACGTTTAAGAATAGGCAAGGCAAATCTACCAATTGTTCTCAACCATCCTGATCCGTACTGTTTACCAATAAAATATGGTAATTCACCACCAGATTGGCTACCACTATACATACT
Organism: Schmidtea polychroa; assembly: GCA_959609185.1. Classification (NCBI taxonomy): domain Eukaryota; kingdom Metazoa; phylum Platyhelminthes; order Tricladida; family Dugesiidae; genus Schmidtea; species Schmidtea polychroa. Next base: position 3,096 of record CAUHTR010007714.1, read on the forward strand.
AATAATATCAGAATTAGCCATTTATTTTACGAAAATGTAATGTCAAATGAGTTTTTGAACCTTTTGGAAATTCGATTATTTGACCAGAATCATCTCTTATATTTATTTCTATATTGTTTATACAAAATGTTGAAACAGGTAAATACATGGGAGTAGGTAGTTAGGAGCCCACTGCCGCAAACCCCCCTTCCCCCCCCTTGCGGCAACTTTTTTTTTGCGGCAACTTTTTTATTACGCAATTTTTCAGACTATAGTGAGGGGGTCTCGATGGTCCTGGGATTTTCAATACAAATAAAATTTTTTCAATACAAAAATCCGACTACCACTAAAAAAGCATGGAATTTTCAGACTATAGCGAGGGGGTCTCGATGGTCCTGGGATTTTCAATACAAATAAAATTTTTTCAATGGAAAATCCGACTATCAATAAAAAAGCATGGTAATTTAAGGTCTCAGGATATTTTCAATACAAATAGGTGGTTTATACTAAAAAAGCCAAGGATTTTTCAGACTATAGTGAGGTGGGTCTCCTTGGTCCTGAGAAAAAGGTGGTCTACACTAAAAAACGTGGTAAATTTTTCAATTAAAGTAAATAATGGTCCTAAAAAATTAAATTACAGTAAATTATGGTCCAAATTTTTCAATTAAAGTAAATTATGGGTCTAAAAATTGAATTACAGTAAATTATGGTCAAAATTTTTGAATTACAGTAAATTATGGGTCAAAAAATTAAATTACAGTAAATTATGGTCAAAATTTTTGAATTACAGTAAATAATGGTCCTAAAAAATTAAATTACAGTAAATTATGGTCCTAAAAAATTAAATTACAGTAAATTAAGGTCCAAATTTTAAAATTACAGTAAATTATGGTCCAAATTTTTGAATTAAAGTAAATTATGGGCTCAGATTTTTCAATTAAAGTAATGAATGGGCTCAAATAACTAAATTAAGGTTCAAAATTTTAAATTAAAGTAAATAATGGTCCTAAAAAATTAAGTTAAAGTTAATTATGGTCCTAAAAAATTAAATTAAGGTTCATATTTTCGAATTAAAGTAATTAATGGGCTCAGATTTTTCAATTAAAGTAAATAATGGTTCAAATTTTTTAAATTAAAGTAAATAATGGTTCAAATTTTAAAATTAAGTAATCAATGGTAAAAAATTTAAAATAAGTAAATTAAAGTAATAATTTTTAAATAAGTAAATTAAAGTAATGTAATAAGTAAATTAAAGTAAGATTTTTAAATTTATTAACAAAAAGTTGAAATAATAGAAGGTGTTTGAGAATTGAAATTTTTTAATGAAAATTTTTATGAGATAATTTTTTAAGTTAATTTTTAATGGAAATTTTTATGAAATATTTTTCAATGGTAATTTTTAATGGAGATTTTTATGAAATAATTTTTTAAGTTAATTTTTAATGGAAATTTTTATGAAATATTTTTCAAAGTCAAATGAAAATTTTAATGGAATAATAATAATAATAATAATAATAATTCAACAGTTACCAACAATCGGTTACTAAATATTTTTAACTAAGTGCTAACAAATAAGTACCAAATACTTACAACATGATACCACGTACTAACTAACTCTCAAAATACCAGATACTTACAACTAACTACTTACAATCAACTAAATATTCTTTATTGTATTTTATGAATTGTATATTTTTTAAATTAATATTTTTTATACAGCTTCTATAATAACTTTAATTACAATCAGTAGAAAAACCTTTTCAAATTTAACAAAAATGTTGATTTTCATCAAAAAACCACAACTCAATCACTTTAAAATACCACGTGAAATTCAAAATAATTTAAATTACAATGAAAGACTAATGAATTCTAATTTACAAAACATTCTTCTTTTAATTGATTACTACTGACTTATTATTGCAATCTAAAAATCACATTCAATAAATACTTATTGTTGATCAGTTTTATTATATATACTCTGAGTTTATCCGACAGGATGTTTTGACCCTCTAAGGGTACTGGTCGTAAGGGTACTGGTCGTAAGGGTATTAGTCGTAAAGGTACTAGTCGTAAGAGTATTGCTAACACTCAACCCCCCACCTACCAATTAACTAGTTACCATGTACTAACCACTATGTTTCAAACAACAAAATACTAAACACTTACAGCCACATACTAACAACCACCATCAAAACCCATCGAGAAATTAACAAATATCAACCTACAACTAGATACTAACAACATCGTACCAACTACCAAGTACACGATACCAACAACTTAGTACCAACAACCAGTAACTTACGAACACGGATTTTCAACTAGCTACCAACTACCAAATACAAGATACCAACAACTTAGTACCAACAATCAACTAACCACACATAAAAATAATAGCAATTAAATACAAAATATTCTTCATCACATACAATATCTTATCAAAATCTAAAAAGTCAATCAGATACCAACTACCAAGTACCAACTACTAACAACCAACAACTATGTACTAACAAATTGATCTTTAAAAGCAAATACTCTTCACTTGAAAAATTGGATGAAAAATTAATTGAACTCAAGTCATCAATAACTAGGTAAAAATTGATTAAATTTTTGTAAAAATTTAAATTATTCAAAATAAATATCATAAAAATTTAATTAATAGACAAGAAAGAATTCTAATCATTAATCATCCAGTAAATAAAAAAAAACAATCTAGCAATCTACAATAAAAATAATTATCATTAAATTCCAAAAGAGACTAGAAAACTAGCAAACCAGTAAATTCATTTAAATAACAATAATTGGTATATCCAAGTGAATTCTCTAATAAAATCATCTAAAAAGAATCATTTTCCCCTGAAATATCTCTATCTTTTAAGATTAGTATCTTATCGATAAGTACTTGTTAAAGATCATATATTCACCTCAAACTAACAAGATTCCTTAAAATCTCTTAAATGACTATATTTCTACCCTTAATCCATATTATTACAAATAATTCACTAAAATCATCTAAAAAGCATCAAATTTTCCTGAAATAACTATCTTTAAAGATTTGTATTTTATCGATAAATATCCTTAAATACCTCAGACTAAAAAGATTGCTTAAAATCCCCTTTAAATGGCTATAAATCTAACTTTAATTCATATTATCACGAATATTTCCCTATAAAACATGTAAAATCATTAACCCTAAATAATTTATAAAATCTAATGATAAAACTGGTTAAAATTAAATTTTTGTTAATCACTGTACTCGAAATTTAAAATAAATATAACTGACTAGGTCCCATTGAAAGATTGAATTTATCCATTCAATAAAATATATTTCTTCAAATGGTCATTTTACCGATATTCAACCTATTTAATTATTAATTAAAATCAAGATTTCTCACAATAAAGATCAATTTTCGTTTGTCGATGTTTTAAGTTCATATTTTTCAACTTTTGTCATTCTCCGCCTAAATAAAGATAAAAATAATTTAAAATTGAAGTCAATCCCAATTATCTATAAAGATTTCATTGTCAAAACCAAGTAAATCGATCATTAACCCTACTTAATAAACCATAAATCTAAATTAATATACAATGAATTAATCACAACCTAATAAAACGATATAATTATTATTGATTCATAACTGACTAATGTTAATGGACATTTCCCTTAAAACATTGATATTTTACCAACATCTCCCTTACAATGATATATTCCCATCTTAACCCATTCCTCATTAAATTTAACCGACTATATCTCCCTTACAATGATATATTCCCATCTTAACCCATCCCTCATTAAATTTAACCGACTATATCTCCCTTTAAAGATCATATTTTCCCACCTTATCCGATCCCTCATTAAATCTAAACCGACTATATCCCATCTTAACCGATCTCTCACCAAATATTTCTACCCTTTTAAACATCTAACCGAATATATCCTTCAATTCTACCCAATCGAATCCTCCTTTAATTCAATTCAGTCTTAAAATCCTTAGAGAACTTCAAAAATATGACTTAACTGTTAAAGACACCGGGCATTCTTCCATTGAAATAATTTAGTAGCTATGTAGTAAGAGCCCACTAAAAGGTCAAAATTCACTAAAATTTTCTACAAATATTTACCATCAAATAAGTAACTGGAGATGATATATATTGATTTATCTTAATTCTTCAACGATTCAACCAATCATTTTCAAGCAATAATAGGAAACTAAATTTCTGTATATTTTCAAGTAAATTTAAAGTTAACTGGTTTCTTAGCTTATGTTTTTTAAAGTGCATCAATGTGTAAATATTCTTAGAAAATTATTGAAAAAAATTACAAAGTCAAATACATTACAAAGTTATCATCAAAAATTTATTCTATCACTTAATTATTAACTTAATTGTCAATGAAATTAATTTTTATTTTAAAACTATTCAATAAAATACAACTAATTATCAAGAAATTAATTAAATTTATCATTAAAACATTAAAACTTTAAATCAGTCAACATGAATTTCTTAGAAAATTATTCAATATCCTCATCAAAATTTATCCTATCACTTGATTATTGTACAAACTCTAATTATTAACCTCATTGAAAATAATTTTTATTTAAAATTAAAAAACAAGTCAATAAAAATACATTCAATTATCAAGAAATTAATTAAATTTACCTTAGAATTAGCATTAAATTACAGATATTCACAAAAATGATAGAAATCCACAAAAAACGATAAATATTCACAAAAATGATAGAAATCCGCAAAAATAATAGTGAGGAAATTATTCATTACTCGAAGGTAAATTCAAATGGGTGAAAATAATTGATAGAATAATTCATTAATGGATCATTGAATGGCCATAGATAAGATGAAGGTTGATAAGAATGGATGTATTGCATCTATTTTATAAAAATTATCACTTTAATAAAAATAAATCTTAAAAGAAATATTTGTGGGAAATAATTAATCAAAATCGATGTAATATAATTGATTAAATATCGGGGTGGGGGTTATAAGTGAATAATTAATGGAAAATCGGGGGGATACAAATGATTAAATAGTGGAAATCGGGGGGATATTAGTGAGTAATTAATGAAAATTTGAGAATCGGGGGAATATAGGGGATTAAATAGGGGATTTTTAAAAATCTTACTTTAATTTACTTATTACATTACTTTAATTTACTTATTTAAAAATTATTACTTTAATTTACTTATTTAAAATTTTTTACCATTGATTACTTAATTTTAAAATTTGGACCATTATTTACTTTAATTTAATATTTTAGAACCTAAATTTACTTTAATTCAAAATTTTGGACCATTATTTACTTTAATTTAAAAAATTTGAACCATTATTTACTTTAATTGAAAAATCTGAGCCCATTAATTACTTTAATTCGAAAATATGAACTTTAATTTAATTTTTTAGGACCATAATTAACTTTAACTTAATTTTTTAGGACCATTATTTACTTTAATTTAAAATTTTGAACCTTAATTTAGTTATTTGAGCCCATTCATTACTTTAATTGAAAAATCTGAGCCCATAATTTACTTTAATTCAAAAATTTGGACCATAATTTACTGTAATTTTAAAATTTGGACCTTAATTTACTGTAATTTAATTTTTTAGGACCATAATTTACTGTAATTTAATTTTTTAGGACCATTATTTACTGTAATTCAAATATTTTGACCATAATTTACTGTAATTTAATTTTTTGACCCATAATTTACTGTAATTCAAAAATTTTGACCATAATTTACTGTAATTCAATTTTTAGACCCATAATTTACTTTAATTGAAAAATTTGTACCATAATTTACTGTAATTTAATTTTTTAAGACCATTATTTACTTTAATTGAAAAATTTACCACGTTTTTTAGTGTAGACCACCTTTTTCTCAGGACCAAGGAGACCCACCTCACTATAGTCTGAAAAATCCTTGGCTTTTTTAGTATAAACCACCTATTTGTATTGAAAATATCCTGAGACCTTAAATTACCATGCTTTTTTATTGATAGTCGGATTTTCTATTGAAAAAATTTTATTTGTATTGAAAATCCCAGGACCATCGAGACCCCCTCACTATAGTGTGAATAATCCTTGGCTTTTTTAGTGGTAGTCGGATTTTTGTATAGAAAAAATTTTTTTGTATTGAAAATCCCAGGACCATCGAGACCCCCTCACTATAGTCTGAAAATTCCATGCTTTTTTAGTGGTAGTCGGATTTTTGTATTGAAAAAATTTTATTTGTATTGAAAATCCCAGGACCATCGAGACCCCCTCACTATAGTCTGAAAAATTGCGTAATAAAAAAGTTGCCGCAAGGGGGGGGGGGGGGGGGTTGCGGCAGTGGGCTCCTAACTACCTACTCATGGGATTTTCTACATTGATTTGTACAACTTCATCTTGATCATGTTTTTCAATCCATATAGATTTCATTAAAGGAAAACTAGAATCTCCAACAATAACTGGTTCCACGATATTACTGTAAATGAACATTTGCTGATGATGTTTAAGGATTTTCGGTTTGTTTGTTCCTTCACAAATTTGTTCATTTTGTGTACATATTGGTTTAGTCAATCCTAATGTTTTTGTCAAATTTGAGTCAAATTTAACTTGACTAAGATTAGAATTTATACTAAATCTAAATACTTTATCATTTTGAAGCTCGAAAACTGTTAAAATCTCGCTGCAATTGTCAGCTAAATAAGTTTGTAATTGTTCGAGGTCTGTAATATATAAATTATCTTTAAAAGTATATGCATGCTCAGTTATTTCAAAGTATGATAGCTTAAATTTGAATTCCACTAAATTATTAGTTTTTGGAAGTGTAGAGAGATTTATTTTGACTGTATCATTAAATACATTACGTAAATCAGTAAATCCAAGACGTTTAGCATCAGCCATTGTAGAAAATAAAATTTCGAATGGCTTATTCAAGCAATTCATGTATAAATATTGACCATCATCATAAATTATAGGTTTCCTTGATTTCGATGAACTCGTCAAGTTATAACTATCTTTATCAATAAGAACACTAATATATTCCGTTACTGCTACTTTCTTATTATATTCAATAACGGATTTGCTATAGATTGGGAATAAATTGTATACAAATGTAAAATCCAACAGAGCAACTTCCCAGTCATTATCCAAATAGATAGGGTTTTGGAGTTCGATGATGAATTTGCTTGCTTGATTGTCTGGATGAATTAATGGACAACTATTGCTCGGCAAAATAGTATAAAAATTCACTTTATTAGGTCTTTTGCTGATATCCATGACGGGTTTTGATAACCATGCCATTTGACATATTATTGTTTATCCTTACCGACCTTTTTAGTTTTCAATATTTTTTGAATTCTAAATACTTTTGGGGGAGGAATGACTTGTAATTCCTGTTCATAAAATTTCCCTTGTACAATATTATTATCATTGTCTTTGATGACATACATTACAGGATTCTGTTTAGTATTTATTTTTGAAATTACAAAGACTTCATCACTCCAATTTGTATCAAAATTTTTAATAAATGGTGATGCACTAATTTTACTAATTCTAACATGGTCACCGACTTTATATTTAGGTTTTGCAATTTTTACAGATTTCTTAGAAGTCAATGATGTTTTTTGATGTAATATCAACCGGTCTCAATCCATTCAGTCCTCGATGTGATGAATGATTATAACTTGTTATTATTTTCGGTAAAGCATTTACCCATTTTTTATTACCTTGATGTACGAACAATTTCTTTAATCTATCTCTCAATGTTCGATTAAATCTTTCAACATGGGCAGCTTTGTATTGAGAATGTACCGAGTAGTGATTTATTTTCAGTTTATCGAGGATTTGCTTAACTTTGCTATTGTAGAATTCTTTACCTAAAATAATATTAATAATAATAATAATAATAATAATAATAATAATAATAATAATAATAATAATAATAATAATAATAATAATAATAATAATAATAATAATAATAATAATAATAATAATAATACCTAAATCTGTTTGCAAGTTATTAGGATGTCCATCTTTAAATAAAATATTAATTGCCTTGGACATTTCTTCTGCAGATTTTGCCTTGACTGGTATTGCTCGTGCAAACCTGCTGTATACATTAATACATGTTAAAATATATTTATTCCCATTGTTAATTTTCGAATAAGGTATCATCTCCATCAAATCCATTTGCCATAAATCGTCAATACCAAATGTTTTATAGGCTCTTGTTGGAAATCTTTTCCGCATTGGTTTGTTCAAACTGTACGCAAGCTGATCTGATAACCACTTCTGGGTTTCTTTTTTCGAATTCGGAACTCTTTTCTTTAATTTTGCCACTCCACCGAAACCGGCTTCGTCTTCTGGGTTCGTCCAAATCTTCTCCATTACAACAAGAAGATTTAAAATTAAATTTAATGTCGGGCAATGAAGGATTAGCACCCATTGTTTATGATTGTGTAACTCCACCTAATAATGATAATGCCAGAGGTATTAATGCGCCAATAAATCCACCTTGTTGTTTATATATAATTTTCCTCATTTGCATACGATTTTTATTATTTACTAATGATAATAAAGGTTTCCTATGTTTGCTCAATAAATGCTTTTTTGATTTACTGATTTTAATTTTGCCTTTGACTACTTTAAGTATAATATTGAGTAAATCATCGACAACAAAATTTGGGAATGATTGCAATATATTCATTCTTTTCATACTCGGGGCCTTTAACAATGCATTAAAAAATGGAAAACTGCGATGATTTTTAACTACTTTTTTACCGGTTTTACGGGTTTTACGGGTTTTACGTTTAGGTTTAGGATTTTTCGAAATAAGATTCATTGCAGAGAAATTTTCAGTTACAAGTTTTTTAGATGGTGTATAACTAGTTGTTGGTGGAACTTTTGGAACTTTAATACTCTTTCTAATACTTTTTCTTAATTTCCTAATATTTTTCACCCTTGCTTTTAGAAACATTATTATTCATAGAAGTTTTCAACTTTGTTTATAAACCATGGCACCTTGTGGGTTGAAAATATCTGTTTTTACTCGTAAATCATCGGAACATTGTTGTGTGAAATCAAGAAATATATATCCATGAGGTATTTTTGTAGCATCTTGAAATGCACTGATAAGAAAATTACGATTGTTAGGGTATCCTTGACGTGCAAGAAAATCAATCACTGTTGCATCTCTAGGATTCTTGAAAATAACTAAATATTGTACATTTAAATTACGTGTTCGATGTGCCCCACCTTGATGAAATAGAGTTTGTGTTATGAAAATAACTGTTACACCGACATGTCTGCTGATCTTTGTAAATAAATTATTAAAATCTTTTTCTTTATTAGCTTCTTGATACAAATCATCGATAATAATGACATCACCTTTCTTTAATCGGCTTGACCAGTTTTTATCGAATCCCTTTACTATTTTCATGTTTTTTAATTTACAGAAACTTGATTGAGTTAATCCATGTTCTTCATCAGCACCCCTATGCCAATAAATCCTGTTGAATTTTGATTTGAATAAATTTGATTTTAGTAATTTACAAACAAATAATGTTTTTCCACTACCACTCGGACCAACGATTTGGTATACTGCATCATTTCTTAATTCCATTTCAAAAATTTTATAAATAAATGTGTATTTGTTTATATTCGATGATTTAATGAACTCGTGCTCAAATTGTATATAAAGACTAATTTTCATAAATGATTTAATAATGTTAGCAAATATAAATTATCGAGGAAATTTTGATGTATCGAATATGAGGTTCCCACCAGGGAAACCCCAGCAAATTATCGATAGAAGCGGGAAATATCCGATAATATTTTTCAAGACTGGTAAATGCAGAATCATGGGATGTAAGAAACCTTTGGATATTAATAAATTACAATATCGAATAAATAATATTATAATCCAATCAATTACCGTTACTATGGATATGGGACATAGTATCAATCTATATAACATGTCGAAAAAATGTGATTGTATGTTTGAACCGGAATTGTTTCCGGCACTAAGACTATTAAAATATAACCCTATATGTGTCAACGTGTTTGCTAGTGGAAAGGTTGTCATGTTGGGGTTGAGAAATTTGGAGTATAGAGAATTTGTTGACAATGTTCGAAATGAGATAATTTCATTGGTCGATTTCTAATTGGTTAATTTCTAATTGGTTATTGATTGATTTAAACAAACGGTTTTTTGTTTAGGATTCATTTATTCAACAAAATGTACAAAATACCAAGCGCAGCAAATCTAATGAAAGATATTGACGACTATGGTAAATTTAAAATTTTTATTTTCACATTTTTTATATTTATTATTTTAGAAAAATATTTAGAAGTGATGCTGAATAGGATAAAATATTATTATCCGCAAATTGCAGAAATAATCAAGGATAGAGAACCTGAAATCATTCCGGATCTCATATTCTATTCCACTTAAATTCGAATCATGGAGGTATTCCATCAACTCTTATGGGATATAAAGATTAATAGAACCATGAAACAAATGGAGCCGAAGTACCAATGCATGTTCGGATGTTCATGTTGTGCCGATCGATATCGGCGATATGTCGAATGGGAGTTAGTGAAAACTCTGAGAAGGTTTCACTACTCCCGGATTGTTGATAAATATTAATAAATGTATTTTTGTTTCTATTGCGTTTTTATATTTGAAATAGTAATAATAATGGTAATAATAGTAATAATATAAATAATAATAGAAATAGTAATAATGTAAATAATAGAATTTGAAATAATATAAATAGTAATAATAGAAATAATAATAATAGAAATAGTAATAATAAAACATTAATAATAAAACATTAATAATAATATGTCACATTAATAGAACATAAATGCAGCATTAATGCAAATGACATGCAAATTTAAACAAAGACATGCTATAATCTGATTGGTTGATAGGCATGAGTCAAAGGTATAAAAACCCTGTAACATTTCAATTTAATCATTATTCACTATGACCAAGGTAATTTCATGCACCGAAAAACCTAAAGAAATGGTATAACCAGTTCAAATGTTCTACAACTACAAAATGTATTTTTTGAAAGAAGAAATCAATATGAAATTATTTGCACCAGTCGAGCTAATTCCAACTAAATTTCAATTCTTATCCGGCACGCTTTCAATGATTGATGTCAAAACTATTGATGTTTTTAAATGGTTAGATTCGAATCTATCGTGTAATCAACATGCATGGTTCAACAATAGATATGCAAGATTTTATGATGCTTTTGATGAAATCAGTTTCAAAGAAAATGAAAATTGGTATATAACAATTGCAATCCAGGGATATAAAGTTGATAATAATGATGTATATTCTCCTATTTGGAAAATTATGTCTGCTAGACTTTCACAAATATTTTAATGTTATATTTAATAAATGTATTAGTCATATTTGTTTTTCTCTTTATTAATTGCAACATAAATGCACATGTCATGCAAATTTAACAAAGAAAATCTATAAACAAACTTATAATATAGTTTTAAAGTGATGAAAATGACTGCAGTAAAAGGTTAACATGATTAATTAATTACCGAATTATTTATTATTTAGAATTTGTAATCAACTTTTTGTTGGAAAAGTTAGCAGAAATAGCTGGTGTGAAAATTGAGGACATATTATCTATTACAAATGCCTTAAATATCGGCTGGATGGTTGAGAGTCAAGATACAGGATTTGATGATGAGGAAGAAACTCAAGAAATTGATGAGGAAATCTATGAACCTATAGATGAACCTATAGATGAACCTATAGATGAACCTATAGAGGAACCTATAGAGGAACCTAAAGATGAACCTAAAGAAAATATTACGAATGATTGTATTGATCATGTCGTTGAAAATATAATGAAATGTGGTGATGACGACTGCGAATGTGTTAATTAATAAATTTTAGTTAATTATTGTTTGTAAATTTATTTAAAATTTTATTTAAAAATCAAACAAAATAACTATATTAAAATCGGGATAAAACATACAAAATAGCAACACCTGTTGCAAGTTTTATATAGTTTTTAAATTGCATTTTCTGTTCATCTATTTCCTTCGCATTTCTGGCGAGTTGATTCAGTACGCCCCATCCGCCATTGGCTTCAATCCATGGTTGAAACTTTGACTTGATTATCTAGAAAATAAATATTAATAAAATATAGATTATAAAAGTATTACTTCTTGAGACCACTGATAATAATGTTCCGAGTCCCATAAACTTTTTTCGATTATAATCTTCATATAAGCGAACCCTACTAGTATTCGGGTCCACTTCATCTCATCGTCACATAGGCAGTTAAAAATCCTATGAAAATAGAATTTTTTCGTTTCGAGGCAATCGGAATTGAGCACATCCTCATAATCAATATGATTTCCTTCGATAATCTTTTGGCTCCGGTCCATCAGAAAACTCAGGCTTTCCACAATCTTCTTGTTGATAACTTCGCTTAAAAGATTTTCCATAAAATGAGACATTTCTACAATAATTTAAAATATGATGTTTTATTTATACTAATACCGTATGATTTTGATTGGTTGATAGACTATAAATGTAAAAGAAAAGTTTTGATTTGATACACCATGAAAACTATATTCATATTGCTAATTATTATAATTTACAATACAACAATAACAGTTGAGTCTTTTAATAAATCAATATGTGTTTGTCCGAATACAGCCAAGTTGATGGATATTTTATATATTCTCGACAAACCAAAATGGTCAAAGCATCCAGGAAAAAGAATATCTCAAAGATTGGAGAATTTACAAAACAGTTATGAACTATCATTTCCATATATACAAAATATAAAAATTAAATTGATTGATCATATTGAAGTTTTCAATAACTCTATTGTTGAAAAAAAAAGAATATGAAAATTATTGATAAGAAGCATGATTATTTGTTAAAAAAGATCGAATTATTATTAAGAGAAATTCAAACAATCAAAGGATCAATAGAATATCTGAAAATCAATTCAACGTTACCAATTTCAAACAATATTGCTGCGAATAGTAGTACATCAATATTTAGTTTACCTTTGTTAATTTTACATTATTTTATTGTTTAAATAAATGTATGTTTTGTTGTTGATTTACGAGTTGTTGAGCGTGAGCAGTACCCTTGTGAGCATTACCCATAGGGGGACAAAATATTTTGTCGGATAGACTCGGAGTATATAGATTAATACTAATAATAATAATAATAATAATAATAATAATAATAATAATAATAATAATAATAATAATAATAATAATAATAATAATAATAATAATAATAATAATAATAATAATAATAATAATAATAATAATAATAATAATAATAATAATAATAATAATAATAATAATAATAATAATAATAATAATAATAATAATAATAATAATATCTTTAGAAATAATAATCGTAATAACAAGATATATGGCTCATTCGAAAGGTCTGGGATTGAGCTTTCAAATGAGCTATCGATGAATAATTTCCGTTGGCGGGAACTTTGAAAAGAATAATAATAAAATAATAATATGACCTTGATGACTCATCGCGATGACTCGTATGACCTTGGGAATGACCTGCTGAGTCATATTATGAGTCATGTGACCTTGAGAATGACCTTGGGTGAGTCATGGTCTTTGTTTAAATGACCTTGAAAATTTTATTGAGTCTTTGGATGAGTCATATGACCTTGAAAATGACCTTGGTGAGTCATAGTATGAGTCATGTGGCCTTGAAAATGACCTTGATGAGTCATGGTCTTGTTTAAATGACTTTGGGGAAAATTTGACCTTGATGAGTCATATTATGAGTCATATGACTTTGAAAATGACCTTGATGAGTCATGGTATGAGTCATGGTCTTTGTTTAAATGACCTTGAGAAATTTGATGAGTCATCGGATGAGTCATGGTCTTTGTTTCAATGACCTTGATGAGTCATATGTCATTGTTTAAAATTTGACCTTGAAAAAAATTTTTTTTAAAAATTTTTACGACGATACTGTGCTAGCGGTGCCCTGTGCCAGCGGTGCCCAATCCATTTACTACTACAGTCAGCAAATATGGAATCAGTTGCAATAAAATGATGACACAATTTGCCCGCTTAGTATTAAAATCTAGGATTGTGTTAGCCATTTCAAATATGGTCGCCAGTCAGTGTTTCATTATGAGAAAGGTGGTCGTCCTTGTGAAATTTCTGATCAAAAACAGAGCAATGTTTGTAAATTATGAAGAGAAAATGCCGGATCAATCACTATCAAGGATATCTCGTAGTGATTGAATGTGAGTTTCGGTTGTTTGTAAGTCATCCTGATTGAATCTAGCATAAGAAAATTGTCATCCAGGTTTGACACTCGTTTTTTGATCTGAGATGTGTGAAAACCTGCCGGAAAGCTGCTAGGTAAATCTTGTCATTTTTGATGAACATGGGGACCGATTCCTTAGAAATCTCATTACTGTGGATTAGTGGTTCTCAACCCGTGTTCCGCGAAAAAAAATGACATTTTATATTTAAATTGCATTTAAGATACATATCATAAAAACCTCAATTAATTTTTTTATAAGATGATTCAAAAAAAAGGCCGTTACACAGATATATAAACATACAAATATAAAAGTGTTTTTATTGCTTGTCATTGTTGAGCGTGGTATTTTCTTTGCTTATAAGAAGGCATTGTTTAGGTTTACAACAGATTTATAGTAATTTGTGATTGGTCACTCATTCTGAGCAAGCTATTTTTTTTCAATGTTCCGCGTAAAAAAAATCATGTGAATGGTGTTCCGCGATTTTATATTCATTAAGAACCACTGCTGTGGATGAAAGCCCCTTATCCATATTTGTTTCTGAGACAATGCGAACAAATGGAAATTCCCTAGAAAACGAGTTCCAAGAAGATTAAATCTGGAACATGTCATCGAAAGTCATTGATGTGACCAAAGTGGTATAATCTGGACAGATTTCAATGAAATAGGCTTGTAAAAGACAACTTTGGGTTCTAGATCTCATTTATATAAGTTGCAATAAACAAGCAGAGAATTCGGGAATTTAAAGAAATGATTAAGAGAATTGAATCCGGACAATAAATTAAAAATATAGGAAAATTTCAGCATGAAACCGGAAATGAATATAATGAATTAAGAAACTCATCTCTTCCAGCGCTCCTGCAATTATGAACTACTTATCTGTGCTGGGTCAGGGTTGCAGTATAGACTGAAATAAGAATAAAGAAATCATATCTCGAAAATAATGTAACTGTAGTTGCAAATTAAAGGAAATTCTTTTATTACATATTATAAGAATGTTTTTAAATTTTCACCACTGATTTCTTTTCCATTGACATTGTATTTATTAAAAAGCTTGATTATGAATCAGTAAAGATATCAATGTTTTTTTATATCTCTACTGATTCATAGTCAAGTTTTTTAATAAATACAATTTTATTTAATACCCCATGATGAAACTTTAAATTATGGTTTCCTAACTGATGAGATATATCAAGTCTTAACTATGATTTTGAAAGATGAAGTCATTATTGGGTACAAACGAAAAAACTATATGGATTTTAAATTGCTTATGCGAAAAATATTAAAGATTTTTTTATAAATCATTAAAAAAATAATTTATATATTTTTAATAAAATTTTGTCACTGAAAAAAACAAATTTCATGTTGTCACTACAGCTCTCACATTGAGGACCTTCAATCAAAGAATTTCCAATCATTAAGACACTCTCAAGATTAAATTAAAAGATATTGGTAGTGTTGTGAGCAGAAACTCGTGGAGTTAATTTTACCAAATCTAGATGTGACATGGATGGAACAACGGGCATGGTCTTCATTAAAATTGAGGATGTCAATTGTATATAACTGACATTTCACATTCAGAAGTAGATGGTGTCAAAAATATACATATGACAAGGCGATTAAAGTGTCAAATAGTCAAATCATCATTAACTATGTTTTTATATATTGTTTTGTATCAAATGTATTTAATCCATTCGAACTTTTAATCATAATTTAAATGGTGGATATTTATGATTATATTCAGTTAAATCCAACTCGGTTTTAAGACTTGATAAGTTTTTTTAAGTTTATTTCCGTCATTAGTTTTTTTATTACAATTTGTCTTTTTTATATCATAACTTATTCCATATTATAAATAAAAATATTTGAAATGCCGTTTTGTAAAATATCAAAGTAATTCTAAAAACTATTTATTTATTAATTATACAAATTTTTTCGAAATAATTCAATTTTGTTTAAACATTTATAAGTTAATTTATTAGTTAGCTTATTTTTAAATTAAGTAATATATACATCAAGATGAGTGAATATAAAATTGTAGTTGTTGGAGGTGATATATATAAATAAATGTACATTTAATCATTTATAATAATATAGCTGGAGGTGTTGGAAAGAGTGCACTAACAATTCAATTAATTCAGAATCAGTAAGATTAATAATTAATATTATTTGTAATATTGTTTTATTGTTTTCTAGCTTTGTTGAAGAATATGATCCAACAATAGGTAAATTGAATTTTATTCAAATTAATAAATATCACTTTCTGATTAGATAAGTGTCAATAAATATTAAAAAAATATTACGTTGTATTAATATAACCAAAGTATTTAATTTCGATAATTTTTATACACTGGAAAATCTAAATTTATTTAAATATTAATTTATTATTTTAATATGTGTCAATAAACTATATTTTCGGAGAATAATAATAGTAAATCATTTTATTGAATAGAAAGTTTGAAAAGCATACAGTTTTCTTAATATAATCAAAAAAGGTTTAATATTTTTGTGACTTTTAAAGCCACAATTTCCGTGCTTTATTTCCGATTTATTCTACATTACGCAAATTTTATTTTATTGTAATTGAGAGTGACCATTATCAAGGTAAGATGTCATTGAATTCACCAGCACGTCCACGACAAATTTTATGAAGATTATTTTTGACGTATAATAAAGTATTAGCGTATCTCAGTAATATTTTCACTCACAATCGTATGCCGTATTGAGCAGATAAATTTAAGTGAAATTATCTCAATAAAGACTATTTTCAGCCGTTATTTGTATGAGAATACAAGCTAGTAAATATTTTACATAATTAAACGATTAATTTTTTGTTTTATAAATCGTCTTTGCCCCACTATTATGCGCGCTAATAAATGTATTCGTTGACAATTTGACAATATTTTAAAAATGTAATTTTTGTCATTATAATTTGATTCATTTAATGGGGAGGCAAATAAATATGGATGGAATAGAAAAAAGCACAAATTTCATCTAATAAATGATTTAATTGGGTAATTTATAGCATCTGGCTATTTGATATCAAGATATTTATTATGATGAATTGATGGTGCAATAAACATTCAGAATAATATTCATATTTATTAACTATAATGATAATATATAATCTAATTGCTGTGCGGCTGTTGGATAATGACATTCATCATGCTGGCTTTTTACTTTATTTTTTAATCTTTGTTTATTCAGGAATTTAATTTTTGTATTGTTCTTATTTCATAAACAATCGGATTAGATCAGGAATTATTTTATTTTAATTAATTACTTGATAATTTTTCTTTCTGTAATATCAATTTGTGATTGACAAAATTCAATGAATTACACTGGTGAATGCAAACCAAAATCAAATTAGGAGTGCCGTTTTTTGAAATGAGAGTATTTTTGTTTTTACTCAGTATTAATATTAATAGGCTACAGTAAGGACTCGTTATAAAACCCTCTTACGTCCTTATAATATACTTATACAATACTTAAAATATTTCCAATACTTTTTTAACTATCCTCTATCAATGGTGATGTAGATCAATGAAAATTTTCAGAATTTATAAAAGAAACTAATGACGATTTTTTTGACCTTCTGGTATGCTCATTACTAAAACGAAATACATATTCTGAAAATACTATTCAAATATTTAATTAAGATAACTACTCAAACATATTTATGTATCTCATAGGATAGAAAAAAAGTATATAATCCTTCATGAAGGTGATATTCAACAAATAGGGTCTGAATCTTTTTCAACTCTGCTAATATCTGTGCAGTTAATTTTTGGATCTAAAATGTCTTTCATTTGATTATAGTGCATTAAAAATGATTTTATATTATTCTTAAAATATCAGGAAAATGTTGTGGGATTATTGACCTTTTGGTCGACTGACAACTTTTCATGATATTGAACGTACTCCTAAGTTTATGTTGGATGGTTATTGTGTGTTGCTTTTCAAGAGGTTCTCGAAAAATAACAAAATAATCACGTGTCATGTTGTTCTGAAAAAATCAGTAAAAATCAGATTACAATAAAGGAAACACGCTTATTCAAAATTCGATATTAAATGATAATTTTATTATTTTGACTTTTTTGCTATACAACAATTTATAATACAATGTCAAGTTATCATAATACGGTGAATTCGGCGTCAACTTTATTCTTTCATTAGTCTCAATACAAATCCAAGTTTCCACTTTAAACTAAAATATCACGGACAAATTAAATAGAAATACGTTTTTAATTATGATTAAAAATCAGTATGATTAAATTTCAGAATAAATTCACACTTTTCCGTTTTTATAATTCGGGGCTAGTAAGATATATTTTCAAAAATCATCATTTTAATATATCTGGCAGTCATGAGGTTAATGGTATTCATTTTCAACAACCGGGTTAGTGCTACTTTCCCAATTGTCTCTTGGGTGAATTTTTAAGTAGAATTTCGTTTATTATTCCATTCACATTATGAAATTAAGTCTAACTCAAACTCCGATTTTATAAAATATTATTGTCTACTTTATTTTTGTGGATTACATGATTCAATTATGAGCTTTTTTAATGGCATCTGTTCATTGGTTACTAGTGAAACACATGCAACATTATTATAATTTATCGTTTGACTTTTCCATTTTTTGTTGTCCTTAATTCAAGAAGCGTTTTATGTTTGTCTGTCTACATTATAAACGATCTATTGACAAGCATTTATAATTTTGTTTGAATTTATTACAATTGGTCATTGTTGGTTAATCTAGAGGATTCATATCGCAAGCAGATGATGATAGATGGGGAAACCTGCCAGTTAGACATATTGGATACAGCTGGTCAGGAGGAATATAGGTGAGTTTCATTTATTATTACTTGATAGGATGTGAGTTAAGTCCACCCAAAGAAAAGCCCGGGGGTTTTCATATTGTTATAACAAATAAAATATTTACTTTAAATAATATACACTGACTATGAATAAATATATTGAAATTGTATTCGACATGTAACTGGATGCAATTTCAAATCCTTATTAAAATATGGGTAAATAAAAGGATTAAATAATTACTAAATTTAATAATAAGCAAAAATTATAAACTATCGAAAAAAAATAAATGTCAGCAAAATCGGGCTTAAATCAAAAAATGTAATAAAATTGAAGGAAATCTAGATTTAGTGAAAAATTGAGAAAAAACCTTAAAAATAATTTTTTAATTGAATTTATTAAAAAGAGAGCCTGAAGACTATAAATCAGTAATACAGTAGTGTGCTATATTTAGGGCACAAAAATAGACTGTAAATATTAAATTTTTAAGGCATTTATCTTGTAACAAAGGAATTTCACCATCAAAATTTTGTATGATGTCAAAAATAATAAAATAAATTTATATATCGTTTCTTTTTTATTTTTTAAAAGAAATATTTTCGAGCAATTCTGCGATTTATAATAAATTTTAGGGCATGTTAAAAATTTAAGACATTATTTTACTTAAAATTAACACAGTATATATTTACCTATAAAAATCAATTTTTAATAAAAATTTAAGGCAATCTTCATTATGGACTTAAATGAGAAAAAAGAAAACTTACTCCAAAAGAATAAAAAGAGAAATTGCTAAAGCATATAAAAAGGATAAAAAGGCTTTGTGTGATATCGAAAAAGAATTTAATGTATCACAAAAGGTTATTAGAACAGCAATCAAATCTTCGAAGGAGCTTTTAAACCTGGAAAGTGATGATCCAACATTGGATACTTTTAATTTATGTATGTTTTTTGATACTCATGAATTTTCGGCACTGCCTTTTCAAGTGAATTTATCTCAATTTTTCACTTGAAAAAGGCAGTGCCGAAAATTCGTGAGTATCAAGAAACATCGATATATTACTGATTTATAGTCTTCAAGCTCTCTTATTATTAAATTCAATGGAAAAAATAATTAAAATGGAAAAAAAGTTCTTATAATAATTTTTAAATTGCTCTATTAAAAATAATTTATATTTATTTTTAAACTTATTTTAAAATTAAGAAATATTATAATAAAAATAACAAAAATTAACGAAATATATGAGAAATATTGAATTCTTATTTATTTTTTTGTCAACTTTGATCTATTTTCTTTTCTTTTTTTTGATATTTCATTTATTTTCATTATAACAAAAGATCAAAAATTAATTTTCTATGCTACAGAAATTTTTCGACTGCCTTTATCAAGTATTTTTTTTTTGTGTTGTATAGAAAATTAATTTTATCTTTTCTTGAATTGAAAATAAATGAAATATCATAAAAATTTTCACATTTCTTACATATATTTGTTTTCTTCTAACTTTCTTCACACCTATTGAAGTATGCATACAAACATAATAATACCTTGTTGGATTCCGTTTACTTTTTGTAGTTGTCTCCTGAACATAAATGTGGAAGCATTTTAAAAATCTTTAAACTTGGAATAAAAAATTACTCCTTATCTTTACCATTTTACGCTCCATAACTTATCTATATTTGATCTATATCTATATTTATCTATATCTATATATCTATAATTGAGAATTATGAATTTCCACCAACAGAAACCTATTTTTTAAGTTTATTATAAGTTGTACATAATTAAAATTTGATATCTTATAAATTATCTTATGAACTTTCCTTGAATGCTTGTGATGGAATTGACACATATAAATTGTTTTATTGTTTTAAATTGTTTTTAAAATTGTTTAAATTGTTTTAAATCGGTAAATGAAAATAAAATTACCGGTTTACCGGGAAATTACCGGGAATTTTTTTTTCTAAAAGATAATAAAGTTGACAAAAAAACAAGTTTAAATTTCCATTTCATGATTTTTATTTCAAAAATATAAAATATGAAAAATATAAAGATTAATGTATTATTATAAATCTAAACAAACTATAATAATATTTTAGAGACAAATAAAAATAAAGTAAAAAAAATAATAATGACACAAAAATAGCTTTATTAACTAATAGTTTTCTATTTATTAACATTTTTTAAAAATAGCTCCTCAAAAAACTTAAATTATTTAAAGTGATATCTCCTAATTTTGTTCTTATTTTTGTACAAACCCAGAGCCCGAGAATACCCTTTCTGAATCAGCACTTGTTGGACGAATTGTCATAAAATAATCATATACCATTTGAATATACTTTCCTCGTATTTTCTCTTGGCGGAAGTACTCCAATTTTTTTTCTCACAATATATTGCCAATTTTTTTTGTTTTTTTATTGTGGAACTGATCTTTCCTGGCATTCTGTTTTTTGTTTTATCAGATCGTATAATTTCTGCTTTATAGGCATTTCTACATTAACTGTCAATATTTTTATTATCTGACTCTAAACTGGTAATCAAATCTGTATGATTTAACTAAATCTGACCATCAAAAACAATAATCGAAAGTATATCCACAATACTTTTGATTATTGTTGCTTTATTGGTGATATGAAAAATATCGTAGTTTTCCTGATTCGAAAAAACCAAATTAGGGTCTGTCAAATATTGCAGAACATGGAGTTTCTCGATTTGGTAAGTGGCACGTTAATATCAAATGTAATAGCATAATAGTAAAATAAAAGCTTACCTTAGCTTCCAAAACTCGCACAAAATACAAACAAATTAACTTAGAAAATATGTAATATAAGGTAATTTATTTATAAAAATTATAACTTTGTAAATCGTGTAAAGAACTCGTAACTCTTACTTTTAGGGATTTATAAATACGATATTTTACACATAAAAATTTCTAGCAAGGATTTTTAATTTACCGAATTTACCGGTAAATTTACCGCGTGTTTTTTTGTCAATTTACCGGTATACAATCTTCGTTCATTAAGGGCTTTTACTTCTCTTTATCTCTATTATTTTTTAAAATACCTCTTTTAACATACCTATTCATTACCGACCAAACATTTTCGATTGGCTTAAACATAGACTTTATTTTTAAAAACTTTCTGCTTCTGTAAATTTTTTTCAATGCAAGCGTAACACAGAGCATTATCAACGATTTTCTACTACACATTGTCTATCGTGCCTAATTATTGCTCGCTCAACGTTGAAGAATCGTTTCCTTAAAAGAGCCTCTTATTTCATAAAAACTAAACCCAAGTGCGCTTATGCAGCCTGTAACACGATCTTTTGAACCAGTTGCCTTAGTGCGGTATTTTGTTTCCTTTACTGACCTTCCCTTTGATCTTGAAATATAAATGTTTAAATTATTTTCATCCATAAACAAATAGGCATATTCATGAATTGAATGTCCAAAAGACATTCAACAAACCATTTGCTTATTTTCAGGACTGTAGTGATTTTCCATGTGTTGTGTTTTCTTTATTTTTAAGAAATAATTAAATATGTATTAAAACGTTTGTTTTAATATTTACGTTTAGTTTGTATGATTTTAATCTACCAGGCATTTCATCTACTTCTATTCGGAATTGTTGAAGTTTGCAATTGTACGCCGATGCAACATTTATAAATAAGCAATGATAATATAATTCATTTAATTATCGGTCTAAGCTTAATGACATTTGTTATTATCATTTTATTGGCCTCATTGCGGGTCTGCTTCATTATTAAAGAAAATTTCTCAGACAAAATAGCTTGTGATGGAAATAAAGCAGCGAACGAAAATGTTAAATTATTAGAATATATCCGTAAAAGTTCAATCGAATTGGCTGATGATAAAAATGAAATGAAAACAAACGAACTTTTAGACAACAATACTCCAATATTTATTCAATTAGATCCCATTAATAATTATCGAAATAATGAAAACATCACTCGTCTATCTCGAACTAATTCCCACGAATATTGAATGTTGTTAGTTGCAACTACAGTTATCTCTAGTCTTTCCAATGACGATAATTTCTCGTCAGTCAAAAAGAAGCAAAATACAACAAGAAAAGTTGTCTTTTTCAGATTCAAATCTTATATTTTTGAGCAAGTTATAGTGAATTAAGGTGTCTTGAAAAACAGCTGTCTTTGAGATTGAAGAATTAAATTTTTCTTCAAAGACTGAAGCAAGTTCTGACAATTTAGTGTTGCAGTACTTTTCAATACTCCCAACGATAAAATCACTGTGAATTCCACCTCCTGTATCTGGTTTGCCTCCTGCTTCCCAACAATCTGCAGCTGATTGTGCAACATTAAGGCCCTGTGCTAGTTTAAATGCTTTAGTCATGACTTTGTCTCATATCAAAACAACTGCTGATATTGCTTTAGGGTTTATGCTTATTAAGTGGCAATAACAACACTGATATTTTTGAAAATTTGGATACATCTACAGCGCATCAAATAATTGGTTGGATATACCTGAAATGACAATAAAGTTATACTAAACACGTTACCTACATAAAAAATTGTCAATTCCAGTCATTTGGTAAACCTTGAAACTTCATTAAGTGATAAAAACAATGGAAGCAGGTGTAAATATACAAGTGAAAAAATGTAATCGAACTTAGAAAATGAATTTCAAATTTTCCAGAAAAACCCCCAATAAAATTAAGTTTGAATTAAAAATTCTAAATAAATAGTACGGTTTGACAATGATAATCTAAAGGAGATTATTTCCCAAATGTTTTACTGTCAATTAGATCCATAATAGCAGTAGGGTTGACGACGAAATACTAGATATCTTATATTGCTTGAGATCATAGTTCCAAAACAAAAATAAAGAAATTTTTCAATTTTACGTCTATTTATATTGCTTCTACAATCATCTTATTAAATGCTCATCTTAACTGTTTCAAATAAAACTCGAGTTTTTTATGTAATTTTCTTGATTTTTTTTAAATATTGCGTTTCTGGGAATTTCCAGAAACCAATATTTTCCATTGCTGAATCCTGATTGAAAATTTAGGAAATTTGCCGAATCCATATTGGGCAAACTGATAATGAATTAATCCAGTGATTCCAAAACTGTGTATTAATATATTAATAATTATTAATAATAATAATATTAATAATAATAATAATAATACAAAACTCCTTTCAATTCGCTTTGCTTTCGAGCCGTCACATTTATCATTATAAGTTAATATGTGCAAATAAATATTAATTAATTAGAATGATTAGAATTAAAATATTATTTGATAATAATTATAATTAGACAAAACAATGGTAAGTACTTTTAAGTTTGACGTGAGTCGAAAAGGGTTAGGGAATCATTGGATTAAACGAAGAAATATAAAAAATAGCTTCTAGTTAATTTTTAACAATTTGTTATTCAATTTAAGTTCAAAATGAACTCGGTTAATGAATATGATATGATTATTAGTTTCAAGGAATGTGTACGTAAATTCTCCAAATTTATATAATAATAATAATAATAATAATAATAATAATAATAATAATAATAATAATAATAATAATAATAATAATAATAATAATAACAATAATAATAACAGTATAAAATGATGATTTCTTGGTAGCAGCATTTATTACTTAAAACAATAAAGTGATAATTTAAGCCTTTGGTGCGAACAATGTATTTAATGAAAAGATTTTTGACTATAAGATAGTCTTTGTCAATCTCAATAGTAATAGTAGAAATAGATATAATAAATTTTTTTTTCAACTCATTGACCTAAATCTATATGTAATTCTATATGTAATTCTAATTCTATGTAATTCTATGAAATTCTATATGTAATGTAAAATAGGAAATAAATAATACGAGACCCTAGTGTATATTGCTATGATATCAAATAATAAAATTTCATTTTGTAATAAGAAAAATCAATTAAAACTTTAAGAATGGGCAATTTAAAAATACAATTTATCATATTATTAGTAAAATTTTTTTATTTATTTTGCCACCTTTGAACTGTTTTCTTTATTGGCGATATTTCATTTATTTTCATTCTGAGAAAAAATCAAAATTTTATTCTACACAACAAAAATATTTGGATTTGCCTTTAATCAGTGTCATTTTATTATAAATAACACTTGATACTGGCAGAACCGAAAATTTATGTTGCGTAGAATAAAAGTTATCTTATGAAAATAAATGAAACATCGACAATTTATGACAGTTCTAGAGTATTCTTGAGTTTATCGAATAACTAAAACCCAACACAGAACACTTTATTCAGTTCTTATCACAATCACAACTCTTCACTGTATTTGCACCTTTTTCTCCAAATAATCTTTAAGGTAGGTTGCTCAATGGGTTATGACCTTTCCTGGTATGATAATTGGTAATTTTCTTTAATTTCACTTAGATTTTATCTTTCGCTTCTATCGGAGCTTTGCAAACAATCATAATTTCTTTATTGGTTTACTCGACCAACTGGCGATTCGCTTTTAAACCGATCTCTTTTTATACTCTTTCAAAACAATTTAATTGTTATCCAACAATTATTCCATAATTTCAAGTTTAATTGCGTCAACAAGTAAATTACTCGGCCCCGTATTTGATGTTTTGTCTAAACTTATTCTAATCGTTTGATAACCTCTTGAGCTTCCCTCATTTCTCGGCTGTCCATACGCATCGGAATTTCCACAGTGCTTGGGCTTCCCACTGGCTGATTAATTTATTTTAATTAATTTGTTTTTACGTTATAACTTTTCTTGAGGACTAAATTTTTATTATTATTCTTGGAATCGTCTCTCGATTTGGCGTTCAACCATCCCCATCCCTCCGATCAATATTATTTTTCAAATTTTATAAATTTTTAATTAATTTTTGCACTTGTCATTTTGATATTTTTATTGCTTTTATTTGTGTTTCAATTTTTATTTTGTGCATTTCTGCATTACCTCAACCTAAAAATATACCTAAAAGTTTTACAGAGATATTCGAATGTGTTATAGGTATGTTTAGAGGTATGCTTATGGCTTGTTTTAATAGACGGTTCAATGATTATTATAATAATGAGAATGTATTAATAAAATAGTTCCCTTGTAGCGGTGGGGCACCGCGCTTCAGAGGTGGGACACGTCAGCAATTATCAACTATTCCACATATATATTTTTAGTTTAATATGCTCATTCACGACTAAAATATAACAACGTGCATACAGCAAGTTCATCGACCGTTATTTTTGCATACTGGGAATAATGATTATCGAAGTTTGACAGCTACTTCAAATGGGCCGGCAAAATCTTTTAACTTTTTCACCATTTGTCTTTTTTCGATTTCCATTTTTTTTCTTTCAGTGGTAGATTTCTTTTATTAGACTAAAGTACAAGTTATATTTGTTTAATAGTATAAAATAGAAAATGCATTTCATTAGTGTGGTATTGCGTGGTATCCTTCGATAGACATGTTAATCCTTATCGAATTGATAATGAAACCTCCAAAATTGCCTAAATCATCAATTCCCACCACTTCATATCATAATATCTCAATTTATTTTATGTATATCTATATATGGTTAATGGTCTCCAATTAATTTGACTTGACGGCTTATTACTTGTTTTCGTATAATTCATTTTGAACGTACCGGATTTCCGTTTCATGAATCACTGATTCAATTTTAATATGAGATATGGGTTTTAGTATTTCGAATACAAATTCTTATTTATAATGATGATGATGATAATAATAATAATAATAATAATAATAATAATAATAATAATAATAATAATAATAATAATAATAATAATAATAATAATAATAATAATAATATTAATAATAATATTAATAATAAAAATAATAATAATATTTTACCTGGTTTTCATTCTTTTGATTGTATTTATTTCAGTTGTATCATAATATTAAGTTTCAAATTTCTTATTTATTTTTAGTTGTTTACATCGAGTTTCTTGCCACAATTTTCCATCCTTTTTATGAATGATGCCTTTCTAACATTGCCAACGTTGCTATAGCTTCTTTGAACATAAAACCTTTCGACGTTAAATGGTTTTTTCTTTAACAACTGTTTTCAAGCGTTTGGCTACTTTAATAGACCTCGTTTATATATATTTTAAGTAATCTGTATTACTAAGGGTAACGTTTATTTAACTTTTTCTATACATAAAATTCGTCCAGAGAAGTTCATAAGATTTTGATGTAATGATTGACTGTATATTTGCCTGCGTACTTACAAGTTCAAATGGCATATTGTCAACCATTTAAGGTATTTTAATATACTCGACAATGTTAGATAACTGCTATATCTCGCTATTTTTATTACTGAGAATAAGTTCTCATTTGAGCGTAAAGTTTCCGAGGTGTAGCAGATATTTATCTAATGGGCCTATTAATAATTTTCGTTGGCATTTTTATAGGATTTTTTCACTTAATATTTGGTATTCATTTTTGAAAAATTCCCAGAAACAATAATCATAGACTAGTGAAATATTTGAATGTATAGACTACAAAATACTAAGTATTCAAAGTTGAAGGGAAATTTCTTGTGAATAACCTGTAAAATAACATGCTTCTAGGTTCTGTGTCGTTCATTTTATTTTATTCCTTGTAAATTTATTGAGATAATATGTATCTACATTGTTACAAGATTAGATGAGATTGAACTGTCTACAAATATAATCTACCTTTGTCAAACGTAATAATCATTTCTTCTGAATTCATATTGCGATTGTTGAGGAGTTTCCACTAATACAGGTAACAAAATATTGGGAAATCTAAATGATTTAACGTGTCATTAAATGCCCTTGATTCCCGAATGACTATTTGTTAATGTCGAGAATTTAAAGGTTTAATTTTACATAGATTCTAATAATAATTTTTTGTCCCATTGGAAGCTTATTATATTTATATTCAAATGCTATCTAAAATATGTTATTTGTAATCTATTATATGATGAAATGTGTAATTGATTGTGATTAATGTGTACTGAAATGTATTCCAGTGCTATGCGAGATCAATACATGCGCACTGGTGAGGGTTTCCTTTGTGTATTTGCGGTAAATAACCAGAAAAGCTTTGAGGAAATTCCAAATTATCGAGACAGAGTGAAACGCGTAAAAGACGCTGAAGAAATACCCATGGTCTGTAAGTGAAATGTTTATGGTGGAAATTATTTATTCGGTTTGCTCAGTGGTTGGAAATAAGGTTGACTTGGCCAATCGAACTGTTATTAAAACAACTGGAAAAGCAATGGCTGAAGATTTTTCTATTCCCTACGTAGAGACATCTGCTAAAACTCGTGAAGGTGTTGATGAAGCATTTTATACACTGGTTCGAGAAATTAAGAAATACGTAAGTTCATTATGAATCAGAAACTATCAAAATCACAAGATAAATGTAAATGAGAGTAAAATTGGTCTGGGGGAAAATGTGCAATCGGTAGCATGATAATTTGATAACGCGTTTCTAACATATACCAAACATTACTAACATGCATACAAATACACTGAGGTTAAGGCATAACTAGAAGTTGTCATGTTATCTAGGGACCATCCAGGTATATTTGCTAATAAATACCGATTTGTTTAACTATTTCCTCGTTTTGCTGTGTTGACGTTGGCTGTGACAAATATCTAGTTTTACACATTCCCTCCCAATCGCATTCAACAGCATGACTTCGCGTTTCTAGGCCTTGTTTAATTCCATTGGTCGAAATAGTCGAACTAATAAGAACACTGAAAATATCTATAATTTTGTATCTTCCGGTTATTTTTATGGTGTCAGTGTTTGATAATGACAGAATTCCTGGAGTGTTTATTGATTTTTCTAACGTTTTTAATGCACAATTGAATTATTTATTATTATTATTATTATTATTATTATTATTATTAATATTATTATTATTATTATTTATTTATTTTTACTATTTAATATTTCAATAATAATAAAATAATAAAAATAATCATTTTTATTATTATTAATATTTTTCATTTGTGCGTTTATTGGGGGAAAGCTATTGGAAGTGCAGCATAAATAAACATCGAAATTTTAGTGATATTAATGTAAAATAATAAATATTTTAAAAATTAATCTAATCTAAATATTTCCGGATTTATTATGCCATCTTCCATAATCCTTATATAATAATTTTCATTTCCGCTTTTCGATATCCAAGGGAATTTATTTCCATACCAAAATGATGTGACACCTCAAATTTCATATTCAAATGAAATCAGTGGAGTTAAAGTTAAACTTTCTATTGAATTTCTTCTAATTCCAAAGATTGTAAATTTGATTTAAATCGAATTAAGACCAGATTAGATATATCAAAAAATATTAAAAAGATTAAAAATATATTAAGAAAATTTTGCAATTTTATCAAATTCTGGTGATTCGTAATTCTGCAGTACTTAATGACATCCTTTAACCCATCTGATGCTTATTGACGTTCATTCTTTACTTCTATTTTTCTTTTCTTTGCTCTTAAATGCAGATGCAAATATTTTATTCAAGTTTTTTCACATTTTTTTCTTTTGAATATTGTCCAAAATTGATCATTTATTTAAAAAAAGAATCAAGTGATGAAAGATGAGGCTAATTTATTAGAATAATCAGTCATGTCTGCTGGATAGATTCCTTTTGGCATGTCAATTAATGCAATTAATTTGACATAATTATGATAGTTTCTAGCTCATTTTGTCTTTACAACTTTGTCAAATTTTTTCATGTACTCTGGGATGTCCAACTTGCTAGAACTAACTGGCTTTCACTGTTATCCGTTGTCAGTGAGCCTGGATTTGTCCTGATAGTGAAGTGTCGCATTTATATGCTATATATAATAGTTCACTGTTCATTAATCTTACACTTTGGTTTTCATGCCGATTTTCAATTTGTTAATCGATTATTTAATTAGAGCCATTTTGTCAATATTGCACTTATATTTTTATCATACTTGCTCTTGGTTTCGCTCATATTCCCTCTTCATAAATTGAAAGTTACAAATAGCAATATATAATAGTAAAAATGAAAGTGAACAAGATTGTATAACCGAACATTTTCAATTTATGAAAATTCGTAACACAGACCTACAATTCTCTATGTTATTTACATAAAGGATAATTTGACACCACCGACAAAGTATTTAATAGATTTGAGAATTATTTTTTGAGTATCTGAGAATTATTTTTAACAAGACATTCAAAATCAAATGAAAAATTTTCATTTTTTAAGTTTGAAAATAGTTTAATTGATAAATAAGCAAAAAGGAATTTTAATTGACAGTCACAAACTTTGCACTGGCACCTCTTTGGCCTGCATTATTTTGATTGAATTGCACCAAAATTGTTCAGCTTCTAATTATAATCTGCTTCTTCATCACCTGCGGAATTTAATGAATCCTCTTCACTAGATGGGTAAATTAGTGCTAGCTTGACTTTGTGTGGTCTTCATTTTTTCAGTTTTCAAACAACTGAACATTTTTAGATTTCTCAGGTATATTTAACAAATATGTATCTAGTTGCTATACCACTGATGTTCTGACAAATATACTTCTTCCAGTAATCGCCACTAGTACTAGAACTTGTTCTTCAGTTGGATTTATCGATAATTATACTTCTCATTAATTGCTTGAAGTTACGGTGTCTGTTGTTTTCTTTTGCTAGGCGATTATTTTCATATCTTATGTACTAGCTTGTCCAAAATAGTTGTAGGTTCCTGAACATGAGGTGTGCAATTTCTATTTTTGGAATTCCGTTGTTGTGACCAATTTCTGATATCAGAAATATTTTTCATAAACTGTGCCAAAGGATTTCTTTCCTGAAAGGTTGCTTCGTGTTTGATGAGCTTACTATTTGCGATTAATGCATTATTAGTACTTAGAAAACAACCATCATATCCTTCGTACCATCTAACTTTATTAGATGAATAGCTGTAAGCCAATATTTCTCATCTTTCAAAATTTTCAAATAGTTTTTCATCGAGGTGATTATGGGTTCTCTGATATGCTCTTTCTTCATAACAGTGAATACTGTTTTTAGTTTCTCAATCACCTGGTTATAAATTTTAATTATCTTTGCATTGTTTCATCATAAACTTCTTCGTCAGATTTTGACAGGTCATGTTTCATTTCTTTCACATAACGTAACGATACCATAGTGAACATTTTCATTAATGGTCATTGTGTCATTTGAAACAGATTTTTTTTTATTAAACATACGAGATTTACATATATTATCGCCCAACAGGTGTCTTCATAATTTTCTTATAGATCTTATTGCCATCTCTATTTCGAGCTCTTCATCATTTGAATGTTTATTAAACAAAATAATATCACAGTAAAATATATCAATTAACTCATGCTTCTCATTTTAATTGCCGAAATTCGGTACTTTATTTAAAATTTTAGTTATCAATTACAATTTATTGACTAGCTTCCTTAGTTTGATTGTCGATATCTTGATGAAAATCTTACTATTCCGTAGGATAGCGCTTATGATCCAGCTATTCGTATTCTCTATCAATGATAAATAATTCAACACAACGAGTTTTATTTGTACCATAAAATCACAACTGTTCCGATTTTCACTGGAAAAATAAAATTTTTCGCTTTATACTAGGAATATGTAGCCATAAAGGGAAACCACTTCAAGCTGAACGGATCTGATTTAGCATTTAATCATGTGACTGCTTTCTCTCTTCGATCGTTAAGGGAACTCAATAATACTTTCAATTCTTTTACAGAGCTCTTTAATCGTCAACCATTCATATATTAACCCTGTGATACTAACCCTACTTTACATGCTAGAATGCATTCCAGAAAGAACAAATTAAATACTTTAAAGAATTCAGAATATAAAAAGAAGCATAAGTTTGAGGTGTGTTTATGTTTACATTATAGGGTTAAATTATTCGTCAGCGAGAAGCCCTAAAAAATCTAACAAATAAAATTATTTTACTTTATTATTACTTTATTAATTAAATTGATTTGTTTTTATCAATTAGTAAATTAATTTGTTTGTATCGATTTTAATATTATTATATTCGTATTCATTTCTTCATTTGCTACTGTCCATATCTTTGCACATTTTTGCGAATCATTATTTTCTACCATGAATATTAACAAAATCAAAATATAGACCTTGACATACTGGTGATCAAGAATATTATAATATTCCTAATTATGAGGCAGTATCCAATGAGATGAAATACTAAAAATCGCACAAGATTTGAAATAGTTATTTTTTTATAAAAATAACTTATACAATATAAACTTTGTTTTTATTCATTTAACATAAAAATTTCAACAATAATCTTAACATTTGAAATTGCAATTATAATTAAATATTGTTTATGTGTTATTAACTATATCCAACTGTAATTTGCTTTGAACAGATAGATGATACCCTCCCTTCTACTGGTATTTTAGAATGTACACTAGGTAACCTATCTAAAATGTTTGCTAAGTTTTAATAATCCGAAACATTAATAACATGTATACGTTACCAGACAACGCAATGACACTTTTTCCCTTTGCCATTATTTTATCCACACTATTTTCTCTTTATTTTTCTATTTAAATTTTGAATAATTAAACTGTTTAAAAAGAGACTGAGCTCTACACAGTACTAAATAGTAAGTTAACGTTGTTTTAGGACTTGTACAGTATTTAACTAAAAGGGAGTACTGTGAAAACCTCTTTATTGTCAGTTACATTTTTATTATATGCTTCACCATTGATTCAATATTTACAATTTCCTTGCTTTTCATTTTCAGATTATTATAAACCGATAAATTTGTGCTTTAAGTGAATTTATTGATTAATCTTTTAAAAATGAAAAGTAAAGAAATCGAAACCATTTATTCTTAAATTTCCAAAACAACAAATCTCCCCATGTAATGGAAAATTACCTATTGTGAATCAAAATCAATGTTTACTATTTACTATGTTAATGGGTGTAAATTTTCACACTTAGCTAAAGTGAATAAATTAAAAGTACCTAAGTTGGAAAAGTTGATATAAATTTCTTGAAACTTAAAGCTTTTAACTTGAGAAAATCCAATACAATGTTCAAGAATAAAATACTAGAAATTAAAGATTATATAGAAGTTCAGCTTAAGAAATAATATTGAAAAATGAAGATTTTTGACTTTGAATTTAGAATAAATCTCATAGAATAGGGTAGTTTCTCAATTCTTCTGAATATAGTAGTGCCTTGAACAAGGAAACAGTATTTTGACACTGAAATGTCACCTAAAAGAGGTAAAAACATCCATAATCGAGAAAGTGGTGGAATTATTCGATTGCTATGAGACACAATATGACTGAGAAATACGACAGGAATGCTTAGCACGCAACTAATATACAAAGGAAAGAGTGAATGTCGTAATGGATAGTGTCGTATGAACCAATAAAATTAAAACAAGATAAATGCCATCCTATTTAAATTTTTGTTAATTAAACAATCACAAATTCACAGACTCCATGAATACCTGGAAAATATTATTTCCTTAATTTATAAGAACTTTTTTTAATTTTCACCACTGATTTCTTTTCAATTGACATTGTATTTATTAAAAAGCTTGACTATGAATCAGCAAATATATAAATGGTTTTTGATATATTTACTAATTCATAGTCCAGCTTTTTAATAAATTCAAAATCTCTAATTTATTTATAAAGGTTTTCCTATATAATTCTCTCCAGTTTTCCCTATTTCATTTTCACGGTGGTGTTTTCGGTCTCCAGAAATATTATGAAAATTTTTATTGTAATTTACTTGCTATAACTCATGAGATTGTTGTATAGTAAATATGATGACCAGCCTTTTTTTCAATGCTAAAACTTACAATTGTTGATGTACTTTACTGAAACATTCATGTAAATTTGCTCAATAATAGCGGTAAAAACGACCACATAAAGATTCAAATTATTTAAAGGGTGCACAGTTTCATCTGACCGATTTATTGATTCGTACACTAAATTGAATTCCCAATTGATCAGGTAATAATATTTATAAATTCATATCAATGATGCATCTTGATGGCAATAGAATTATTGCATTCTATTTGCGTACTCAATTTTGGTTGGTTAACTTAAAGTATTGCGGTTACAGTCGAATTGGTCAATTTATGATCAAACTTGTCATCAATAAATGCTTGGATATTAATAGTTATTTACGTATATGGCTTCATATGAATTGAAATTGTTGTTTCAAATATATTACAAAGGCCATAATTTCATTTCTTTCTTTATAAATTGACTATATAAATAGCCTAAAATATCGGTCACTTAATAGTCTCTGAATTATTTCTTGTTTTGTTCATAGCCTTAGAATTCATATTAGTGCCGCACACAGGATCGATACTATTGTTCAAGTTATTTATAATGTTACCTAGAAAAGGTTTTCTAAAAATCGACTTTGTGACTGTTTGTTTCGTGACTCGTTTAATACTGTTTACTAATACAATTAGGTGACAATAGATCAATATCTTTTTACGGATTGAAATGATTTTAAATAATTTAAATACAACACTACACTGATTTGCGTTACATTGGCAGGGATAAATTTAATCTTTATTCGTAATGGAAATAAATTAAATATCAAAAGAAAAGGAATCAAAGGTCAACACAAAATTTATAAATTTTATTGATCTTTTTAATTTGATCTTCCAACCACAAAATTTATTAAAATATAACTTGAAAATCGAATATTTCTTTTGCATGAGTGGCGGAATTAAGTTTCACACGCTTATTCGAGTTCATTAAATTATTACGCGGTGGTTTCTCTATTTTATATCGTCTATTTAATTTGTATAGATTTTTACTCTCATGCATTCCCCATTTTCTGTAATGGTTCCTATTTTTTGCTTCTATTTGTTGAACGTGGGAAATATTTTCATATATACAGTTCATTTTTTTTACCGAATTCCGTTTTATTGATATCTGTTGAATAATTGGTTAATTTTGGATAAAAAAAATATTGATAATATCTGATCTGGGATTGGAATATAAACTTATATGTAATTAATTTTGATTTAAGTTTTAACGTTTATCTTATTGTGAGATTAACGTAGCTAAGTTACTTACAATTAAATATTGCTTATGATTTTGAATTTTTTCAAAGTTGACAGACAGATAGTTACAGCTGTTGAAAGGAATAATATGTCACATGGCTTATCAAGAGTAAGTGTACGCATTTTAGGGCCATAATATCCTTGAGTGACCACCAACCGAGATAGAGACACTGCTTATTTTATTATATTCATTAGAATTTTACTAAATAAAATGACCGTATCCTTATGTTAAAAATTATCTAACAGAAATAGTAGAATATTTTGAAATAATAATCGGTTATACCGACGCTGAGTATTCATTCCTAAAAGAACTTCATCTGCCCACCATAAATGTAACACCCTATGACGATTCCTAGTTTGTCCAGCTCCTTCATCACATTTCTTCTTTCTGGCGGTATTGATATTTAAAAATTTATAATTAAAAAATTAAAAATTTTATCAAACCATTTGAATTTTTATCAATAAAATATATGCATAGTAAGTATTACGTACCTAACAAAATTAAGATAGAAAAAATTTAAAGAAAACTTTTCACGTAGAAATTCTATTTAGAAAAAAATCACGGTAATTTTGTAAAGACAAAGTAGAATAAATTTATGGATAATACTTGATAAAAAATACCGTTACACGCAGAACGAAAATTAAATATATATAATGCCTGGAAATTTTGATTAATATTATTCAAACTAACCCCTTAAGATGCAATGTTAATGAATGGATATATAAGTAAATTAGCATTTTTCTTTAATTCGGAATAAAAAGGTTTGATGAAAGAAATAAAACTAGGATTTATTTTACTTCCGTCATTTATAGTTATAGTTATTATATAATATTATATTCTAATTTTAATAATTATTTAATATTGATTGAATTTAAAATCTATCAATTTTTAATATTGCATGACACTAATCCATGAATTATTCTAAGATATTGTATCTATTAAAAAACTTGACTATGAATCAGTAAAGATATAAAAAACATAGATATCTTTACTGATCCATTGTCGATTTTTTTAATAAATACAATGGCAATTGAAAAGAAATCAAAAATATTCTAATATATGTTAAGAGCAGGAGTGAATTTATGGTACTTATTGGTTATAGGAAAACATTGTATTACATTGAAATTTGTGGTGGCCAGGACTCAACCATTGTCCATACATCTTATTACGCCATTTTCTGATTCCCAGTCTTTATATTGTTTGAGTATGATTTCTGGTTTCGTTTTTTAGCCACGACACCAATTTGAAAAAATGATTGATCCGTCTTCGACGTGTTCAATTATTTCTTGGAAAAGCGTAGTAGGTTTCCTATTAGGCCCCGCCACGAAAAATTATTCCTTGGTTTTCCAGCAAATGCTACCAAATAGCCATTAGTCAGGAAATAATCGGCCGCCATTACTTTTTTATTTCGTTCATTTTAACGACTTCTCCAAATATCTTTTCTGCAGATTTATCTAATGTAAGCAAATTTTGCTTTTGTAATTGTTCCAATTTACAGTTGTTTATGATCTAAATTCCATCATTGTAGAACAAATAATTTATAACCGTGCAACCGGAATAATAAATTCAAAACTATTTATAATATAGTCCCAATGATAATATTGCACCCGCTTCACACCAAACTCGAAATAGAAACAAATCAAAACATAGTTAACGAATTTTATTTTATTTTTGTCATAAAATAATAATTTGTTATATAAAAAACCGGTCAAAAACCGCTGGCTTAGAATGATGAATTTTCTACTGTAGCCCATGGTAAAAATATGTAAAACATCCCTGCCAGTTAAAAGCGTTACTATCGGGCCACTCTCAATGCATTTCTTTTACCGATTCAAGGAACTCATATTCATTTATTTTGTTTTTGTAGAAGGATAAAAAAGACAGAGAGAAAAAGAAGCGCAAAAAAATATGCACAATTCTGTGATCAAAATGAGTCATTTAATTAATATAGTAATAATAATTATACAGAATGTTTGTTGTTACCTTTATAAGGTGTGCATTAACATTGATATATCCGTTTGTTTCAGCTTATTTGTATGCTCGTGTTTGTGTGTGTGTGTGTGTGTGTGTTCGGATTTCAATTGGATGTCTATCCAGTCTCGCCAGTCCTAATAATAATCTTTATATTATTATTATTATTATTATTATTATTATTATTATTATATCAATTTTTACAATAATCAATGTTTCATTATTAATTGAATTTGCCATTTATGATATTGAATGATAATCAATAATCATCATTATTATTATTATTTATTATTGATTATCAATGTGTGACAATTATGACTAATCGATTTTTGATGCGAATTTTGGATTGTTCTTATTTTTAATATTTGACGTATGATAATGATGATCGTGCTATACTTTCTGTTTGTAAACTATTTATTACTCATGGTCACTTTTATAATATACTTTCTTATTGACGAAATTATCGACGAGGCACAATTTCATTGATCGGTTCACAAATCGATTTTTGTGATTGGAATAACAGTTTTAAATGGATTTGTAATTATTATATATTTTGTTGGGATTTATCCATTTATAACTTCATTATAATTATTATAATAACAATTGCTATTGAATATATGGTTAAACAGATTTCGATATACAGAAATACATCGATTTTTATTATTTCACTTTTTATAGATTTTCTCTAATTGTGATGAGACAAATATTTGGGGTAAATTGTGCAGCGAAAAATGATTCGGTTAGTGTTAGTTAGAATCGATAGATTTGTGTAATTCGTTGATAGTTGAAAAGTCTCACATTTCAATAAAAGGATTTTCTAATTGTTAAAATTTTGAAATTTACATAAAAGATAATGGAAAGGTTTTCATTACAGCAGACGAATGGACGGACAATAGGATTAGCGGATACTTGAATGTAACATCACAGTTCCACAAAACACGTTTCAAAACCATATTAGAGATTGGTGTAAATTACTGAAAACGCGAATGCAAAAAATACAGAAATTTATGTAAAAAGTAAACTTAACCATCTAATGCCCAATTTTTTTATCGTCGCGCAAAACTCCTTATATAAATGAATGCCACTGAAAATAAATCTGTATTCAATTTTTTGTTATCGGTATATTGTCGCTTGGTATACCTGCTAAAGGTATGTTCGCCTTGAGTCGGACCTGGACAGTTATGGCAAAAAAGTAAATGTAAGAAATAAAGGATTTGGTGTTGACCGTCTTGAGGCAGAGTTGGGGGTTAGAGGGTTAAGAAATTTAAAATCGATATGGATGCTGATATTATAGCATCCACGCATGATGGTGCAACTGTAATGGTGAAATGTGGCAATAATATATCCACCATTTCCCAACTAGGTCAAAATCATGCATTACATCTAGCAATAACTGATTCATTTTATAAAAAACCGGATACGGAATATAAGACTCTTATTGAAAGTGATATTTCGGATATTGAAGATAGTAGTGATGAAACTGAATCAAGTTATATTGAAAATGAATTAACATTCGGAAGTACTAATTTCTTAAATATTATTTTAAAAGAGAAGAGTTAAAAATAAATAAATTTATCCACCATTATCCATCTTTTGGAAATATTTGAGGAAAAATTTTTGATATCCGGATAACTTGAATGCGTCGAATATTTGAATGCTTTAAAATGGACACTTATACAAATGCGAAAAATCATAGTATAATTCACAATAAAAAATATGTATTTAATTAATGTTCTAAAGGCCCTCCTTTAGCATTGATAAAGATCACACTTTTGGGTGTAAATGACCGATGTACTAATTGATGCCTTCAATTAACCATGTATTTCTATCAAATATATCTGTTGTGGGATAACTTTCCATTTTTGTGTCAACAGATTGGCTTTTTGAGTGTTAATAATTAAATTAATGCCTGGTAACCGATTGTGCACGGTAAACAATAAATCCATTTCTGTTGTAGCCAGAAAAAGTTACTTGAACAGTATGGGCTGGATAATCATCTTGTATTAAGACACTTTGACATAAAGAAGAAGTACACCTTTTTGCATGTTATGATAACCCTCTGAATTGACAATTCCTTGAATGTGCACTAATTTTGATCGTCCATCAAACCAAATGACACCACTTAACATGATAGAGAAAAATTCTTTACACTAGGCTTGAGACATTTCAGATCTTTGCCACACCTACACACAATCACTGAAAATGATCATTTTCCAGAAAATATGGGGCTTTTGTATCATCTTCATAAAATAGAAAAAGCGTTTGATGATATTTTTTGGTGACATGAGTAGCTTCTATTTTGCTGCTCTTCCGTTGTAATCAAATTTCTTTTGGTAACTTCGTGCTGTATTAGGTGAGACGGAAAAATCCATAGCCACTTTGGATGGTGTTATACGATTAGATTTCAAAAGTTTTTTAAGTGGCCGCAAGAGATTAGTAGAAGGTTCAGCTCACAAACTTTAA
Source organism: Schmidtea polychroa (assembly GCA_959609185.1). Classification (NCBI taxonomy): domain Eukaryota; kingdom Metazoa; phylum Platyhelminthes; order Tricladida; family Dugesiidae; genus Schmidtea; species Schmidtea polychroa. Next base: position 42,705 of record CAUHTR010007714.1, read on the forward strand.
GATGAAACTACTATTACTGTATTTCCCATCTAAAAATACATTTATACATGAAATTCATCTAATTTTTACTAAGCATTACAAAGAAATGTCTAAGAAAATTCTTTATTTAGAAAAGGGTAATTAAATCATAATTATCGATATGAATTCAAAAAGAATTTTAGTCGAGAGAATTAAATGATTATTTGTGAAATTTATTTGCCAACATCTTTGAAGGAAATTGTTAAGAATAAAAATTAATTGTTTTGTTTTTAATAATATTTTATTGATTTATTCTATTATTTCTTATTTTGTAAATCAATGTTAACGATTTTCAGAAGAGATTGTTGCAAATCGAATGATGAATAAATCTTTGAAATCCGTTAAATTTTTCAGAAATTTTTTAGTTTTTTTAGTAAATCATTGGAATAACTTTATAAAAAAAAGGTTATTGCGAATCGAATAACCTATAAAGCTTTAAAATCGGTAAATATGTTGAGAAATTTAAAAAAAAACTTTTATTAAGTCTTCTCGTAAACGAACCGGAATCACTTTATAAACGAGATTGTTGCGAATCGAATGAGCTATAAATTTTTGAAATCCACTGAGAATATTTCTGTGAAATCAAAAAGAATGTTTAAGGGGGATAAAAGATTCACCATGCTCCCACCCATTATATATTTTAGAGGTAGGTGGCATTTTGCTTTTGGTGTTACCGGTTTACAGCATAGTGCTGCAGTAATTATATAATGAAAGATTTCACACTGAAATAAGTCTTGTTTACTTCAAAATGAAACGTAGCAAATTTTTCTTTTTTTCTCTCTTTTCTATAAGCAAATCTTCCGTTTAAATTTCACTGCATTTTACATGTTTCAAAATATATAACAATTTAAACAAAATCATTTTAAAATTTATATACTGGTTAATTATTATATTGAATGATTTACTTTATTCTTGATTTATAAACAGTAGTAAAAAATTATTATATGAACCACAAGGAAAAACTTCATTTCTTGTATCGCTCCAATATAATATTATAAAAATAAATATAATAATATAATAGTTTGTTTAAATTTATTGTCATTGCAAACATTAAATAAAGTTCAACAGTTTACAATTAATTGGTCAGTTACACATTTATTTTTGTTGTTAAGTGAGCTTGATGTCACAATACGAAAATATTTGGAAATTATTTTCAAAATTCAGTTTGGAACTTGATGAAAACGATTCAGTGAATTTAAAATGCTTGATTTGTCGCAACATAGTAAGGAATGCGTACAGTGGGCCATGTGAATGCATTTTCTGTAAGGATTGCATTGGACTGTACCTTTTAGATGGGGAGAAATTTTGTCCCGGAACCTCTAGTAAGTGTCGGGGGAAAATGTTAAATATCGACAAAAACATCTATAGAAATGACAAAATCAACAAAATCTTATCAAAAACACTCGTCAATTGTCCATCTTCTTTATGCAACTATCAGGGTGAATTGCTCGAAATGTGCCACCATTTGAAGGTCTGTGTCAAGAAGATTGCGATTTGTCCGTATAAAGAATTCGGATGTGAATGCCAATTGGAGCGAGGGAGAATGCCAGAACATTTACAGACCAATCTTCTTCAACATAACCAAATGGTCATCCAATGGAATATAAACAAAGAACAACAAAACAAAATGGATATTAAAAACGGATTTAACGAATTGAATAAGAAAATCTCGGAAAATACAAACGAAGCGATAGTGAAACAAGAATTCAATAAACAAAATGTATAAATAAATTGATTAATTTAAAATTTAGAAAAAAATCATTTTAGAAATTGATCGAATTATTGACAAATGAACTTTCTGTTGTGAAGATGAAAAATGAAGACCTCGAGAGCAACATCAAAGAAATGGGAGAAACTATTTTCAGACAGAATAAGAAAATTGAGGAAATAGTGCAAATTATTAGCTGCAATAAAAGTGGAACCAGTAAAGAAATAGTAGGAAATTAATTTTTTTTTAAATAATTTAATTAGTTTTGTAATTTGTTTTTAAAAACAATTTTGATTATAGCTGGCAATATAAAATTATGCTATATAAACTTATGCTATCAAGTCCAAGGAAAGGTACTTTCATTTGATCATAATAAATAAAGATTAATGGCCATGAAGTCAGGAGCCCCCGAAAACGTTTTGTGCATGTGTACTAAAATTTTGAAAGCCCTTAATTAATTAAAAAATACCCCTATCAAAAATTATTGGTTTATAAGGTGGTAATATTTCAAAATCATAATTATTTATTAATTTGATAATGCAAAGAAACAACACATTAATAAGTACAAAAATAAATCATAAAGTGGTCACATCAAGTCAATACTGATCAACACTGTTCGAGTTCTGGAGCAAAAAGAGTTTATTCACATGTGAATTATGGAAATAATTTTATTTGAATTATAAATGTTTGTGCATCTTTAAACTGCAGCTTCTTAGGCATATGAATGCATGTGTACACTACACATATTGCGCGCATTGAATGTGTACCCTTGCTTGAATTTGCTTTTTTTTAACTTCATGTTTGTTAGTGGATTTCAAATCCTACTTAGATGGTGTTCGGATCTTGGTTATGAATATTTATGTCATGTGTGCAATGCCACATTCATGTGAATGACTGCCTGTCATCCTCGTTCTCAAGTTCCTGATCACTATCGACTGAAGGAATTGATTAATATTAGTAAACACAATTTTGTGAAAAATTTATTGAAATGTTGTTTGATTTCAACTTTTGTGAATTTTGAAACTTTGAATTGAGAAAACAGAATTTTATGAATTTTAAGCAAAATTATATTCTAAAAAATTAATGAATTAGTTTGTTTAAAAAAGAGCAATTTAGATTGATTTAGTTTGAATTGCAATTCTACATGACAATGACAGTGATTCTATTTGGCGTTATTATATATAATGTATTATTATTATTAATACAAAATTCTCCAAATATATAATGAAATTTATTGAATTGAAAATATTTAAAGATCCCTTCAACAAACAATTCCAATTTCAAGCATAGTTATTCAGTAAAGTCCAAATCCTCTACAATTGGAACAGAACCTCAGAAACATTCAAATGGAACTAATGATCAGTCAAAAAATTTAAAAAGAAGTAAAACTGCATTTACCAGGAATACTGAAGTCAGTCCAACTCACAGAAGAAGTTACCAACGTTTCAGTGAATTCATAAACTCTTTCAATTAATTCACTATTTTTTCATTAATTAATGCAATATTAATTAAAAGTTCATGCTGATTTAGATTAATATATTTTTATTGTTTTACATTCATAATAATAATAATAAAAATAAACAAAAAATAGTGATAAAAATTGAAAATTCCCCGAAATTTATTCACAAAATTATTTGCTAATTTACTAAAATATAAATTCTGTTCAAAACCTAAATGAAAATTGCCGTATGTTACCAACAGAAATGAAAAAATTGTTACAGTTTTCTCTGCACTTTTGATCATAAGATGGCTACTGAGTAGCAGGCGTAAAAGCATTATTGTGGACAACGGACCATGAAAGCAAGCAATCTAATTAAATGTGTATTTCAAGAAAATAATGTGTTAACCACGTCAATAACGTATAAGGCAGAGTGTTACACATATTCTTTAGTCAACAGTGAAAAACAATAGCAAAGGAGGGTTGATATCATGTCACCGTGGCAAAGCACTACTTGATTCGACTGTATGTTAATGTGTTTATTTAATTTGTGCATCAAGACACGCGTCAATATTTTATGGATGTAATTTCAATCGATAATTGCACATTGATGTTATCTAACACTGTGCTTCATACTATATATATTAAATGGCGTGCAATTGTTTATTTTTATTTTGCTTACTTCACCTTTTAGCCCTCTAGCGACCATGGGACATGTGTGTGCCCACATTGAATTTTGATCGAGTATGAAGACCAAAATTATTTGTATGTTTCCAATAAATTCGTAATCTGTGACGTATTTTTTGTAATTTCAATAATGACAACCCTGCGTAAATATTATCAGTCAAACTTTAGAGGAAATGAAGAATTAACTTTTTTATTTAACTTTTTTTTGTTTAACTTTTTATTGAATATTTTTACGGCATTTTATGTAGTTCATTGCTAAAGATATAACTGGCGCACTTTTTGGTACCGTTCCTTACTACTTACTAAATAGTAGTAATCAATAAATATTCTGCTAAGTGTGATATTAAATTATTTTTAAATATTAATTCTATTTAATTATTTAAATTCTTTGTAATAATATTAATTTGATTCATTAATTACTTTATTTAATTATTAATTTTTGTTCTCAATTTTAAATTTAAATTATTTATATTTATTTTAATTCATTTTATTTTTATTAATTATTTATTTTCCATTTTCATTATTATTATTAACATTATTAATTATTATTTCTATTATTATTTTACATGTTTCATTTTTTATAAATATTCATAACAAACATATAGATAGTCAGTTTATATACCTTAATTAATATTTTAAATTATAGCAATAAATAATAAAAGCAAAAAGCAAATACATGACCATACATTTATTAAATCAATTTAACAATGATAATCACAAGTTTGTCAATGATTTTACGAACAGTTTGATGATTCTTGTGCAAATTTCCCACTATTCGATATTATATAATTACCATATGTCAGACTTTCATTCTTTCCCACCTAAACCTTTTTATCATCATTATTTGTAAGTGTGACTTTGGTAATTTGAAAAAATTAATCAAAATCAAAAAATATAATTTCTATAAAAAAGGAATATAATAATAAAATAAAATTCTATTCATTTTAAATAAAAGCAAAATAATATCACATCAGAAATAAATATAGGACATATAAAAAGATAATAAAATATTCTATAAAATTTGAAACAGATTTTTATAACTAAATTTATTAAAAAAACGATTTATAATATTTTTAAATAGTGAAATCAACTTTGCTTTGTTTTCCAGCAAACTTGTTAATAATATTGTCAATATTAATAGCCATACATCTATGAATATGTAATAGAGCTAACCCGGTTAGTCTTTCTTGAGATATAGTGGCTCGCAGCCACGATTTTAATCTTTACAGTGCAAAAAACTTCTTTCTGCAGAAGCCAGGCTAACGCCGTTAGCCTAACGGGCAGATTACATAATATTTGTAAAATTATTTTTAATGTTGGGTAAATATTGGAGTCACATTCTGTGTATGGATCTAAAGCATTCTCCAAATCCCAATTCAGACTTTATTGCTATTGCACATGTTGCATTTTCAAGTAAAGTTTTATTTAAATATGTTGCAACAGATTTTAAAGTGACATCTAAATCTTCGTCAGTTGTTGTCAATAAAACACTAGGTATTACTGTGTTAGAAGTGAACAAATCCATCGTGTCTTTATTAAATCTGTATTGCAAATCCGCGATAATATTATACAGGAGAGGTAAATATAAATAATCCTCTGTAATAGGTTGATCCACGTTTGGTCTATTTCTCCGATATTTGGTAATTCGAGGTTTCGTCATTTCAATTTGTAATTCGTTTGAAATATTTACTGCATCATTATAAATTGTTTTAAACGACGTGGCAGCATTTCCCCTCTTATTTGATAAAACATAAATAGTGTTATTTATCAAGTTATTAGCGTAAGATTTGTGCTTTTATTTTGTTTGTAATAACCTACCCAAAGTTACCATATTGCTAAAAGATCGACAAGGAGCACAGTGTAACTGTGAAAATTGGGGTACAAATCGAATTCTTTAGTAATTCATTTTTATTAGAAGATTCTCTATCTTTCCATTGAAAGATTAATTCAAATGACTCCACAATTTTAAAAATCATGTTTTAAATTTTATTAAAGAGTAATGTCATTCGGACCATTTGGTATTCCATAGACTAAACCCCCCTTGAAACCGGCACAGATTATCTCAATTGAGCAAAGACAATTAGAAATTATGATAATGTTGGGGTTCGTAGAAAATAAGCTCGAAATAAATTGAAATGTGCAAATAAAAAAATGAGAAGACTTATAAAAGTTCAAAATTAATTTAAAATTTGAAAAAAAATCATTGCGGGGAAAATTGATATACACCTGAATCTCGATTTGCGCTGTTAATTAATTTTCGTCATTTCAAAGTTGCGTCGTTAAATTTTGCATTGTTAAATTTTAATAATTTTTTAAAATGTAAAATTTTCAGGGACCGCAAATAAAATTTATTTTAACCAAACAAACAAGATTAATCACGCAACAATGCTTAGCAGATGATTTATTTTTTTGTTTGCTTCAAAACTTTTACCGTTCGAATTTTATTTTTAAATCATTCAATAATTCTTCGCAACGGAATTTTATGTTTTGATTCTTAAATAAAGTTTATTACGGGAATTTTATTTTCGGATTATAAAGGGATTTCCCGTTTATTTCAATAAATCAATTTTTTTAAATAAGAAATTAGTTTTGAAAGGTTGTTGATACAGATAAGACCTTGGATTTGTAATAAATTCTAATTTTCAAAAAATGATATTCATACACTGATGATAAAAACATGTTTTTATTAATAAAATTTGGTTTTTTCATGAAATTTACTACAAGATACCAATTAATGAAAAACTGGTTTAAACACATACGATAAATCATTTCGATTTGCGTCGTCTTTCTACGATCCCCATCAACGACGCAAATCTAGGTTTAGGTGTATACGGATAGCGAACGTTGAGTTGAACACAGATATACTAATATGAGATCGATGGGGTCCCCAGAAAAAGATATCCAAGAAATACAAATTAACTAAAAATAAATGAATAATTTATTAGGTATGCGGGAAGCCCGACTCATGTATGAAACCCGGACGGTAATCAAGTGGATAATATAATCAGGTTTCCTTTCAAAATTATTAGTTTGAAATTAGCAATACGAGACCTTTGAAAAAGATGAGAGGGTGCCTATTGAATTATTCTACTTTTCGAAATTTTGGTTTATACTAATTTGATTGTGCGGGTAAGCGGGAAGAGTAGTAATATAAAATCAAATGACAATGTTGGGCAAATGCCAGTTGATCGAAGAAAGTAAAGCACTATATCGTGAGTAACGAGTAAGAAGATTATCCAATTCGAATTTTACGAAGATAAAAATGATTACTAAATCTGAATAAAGCGGTCTTCTTTAGAGCCTTCATTTCTACTACAGAGTTCAGATCTAAAAGATGTAATTAGGAACTTTGTTGATATTCAAAAGTGTTTTTGTGTTGGTTTTTATCTTGATAATTGACACAAAGAGCACGAGGATTCTGAATCAGTACGACTATAACAGTAATAAACCAAAAAATAATATACTTTTATGACTATGCTAAAGTGGAAAAATATAAAATATAGTTTATATTTAAAATAAGTCATTGAAGTCAAAATTCAAAAATAAAGAGATGACAACTCTCATTAAAGGAAATGTTGGGAAACAAATCACTGTTAAAGCTACTGGCAAAATTTAGAACTACCAGTTGGTCGATACAAAAAAATTAATTTAAAAAACTTTACTCAGAGCGCAAAGAGATTTATTTGAATAAAGTTTGCCGAACCAGATTTGTATTTGATTAGAGAGTGATATTCATTTGGTATCTAGCCTATCATTTGTTAATAGTAGGAGAAAGAGTACTTAATAGCTCACAAAAGAATTACTCATTACTTAAGAGAAGAGTCATTGTTTGGATAGAGAGTGAGTCAGACTACTATCTGTTGTATCATACATTTTGGTATAGCTCATGATCTTTGTTCCTTTGTGGTATAAGTCGGTCATATCAAAAATATCAGTAAGTCATCGTATTTATGACAAAAACGTTTTTAGTTTTTAATTTTTAAAAAAATCGTATAAAAATTTCTTTTTGTTTAATAAAACAAAGACTTCAAAATTTTTTGTAATTCCAATTCTCTGCACAATAACTCATTTGTAAGTAACCCAGACTAATTCGCGGTAAAATTTTTAAAATTAAGTTAAACATTTTCAAAGATTGGACTTTGCAAAATTTAAACATATTCAAAACTTCTCAGACTATTTTGGTCACAATTTTTGTGTTCCATTCAATAGTGATACTTCGATTTTCAAGGGTACAATCCTTAGATAACACTTCAAAATTTAAATTTGTATATTTTTATTTATTTTATAGTTTGCTGTTCGAAATCAATATTGACATACACAAGTATAGTTCACCTTGAGGCAAAAACATCAAAAATTTCTCTACGTTTTTTTGGAGAATTCACTAGGAATATTGACTGTATGGACATGAAAATGCGTTGATGAAATCATATAACCTTTCATTTTCTTTTATTTTAAATCCAAATCGTAGAATGACTCGATAAGATGATCACCCAAAACCGAAAAATGAAAACACTGTTTTACCTTGAAAAGATATTATCAACAATGAAGGAGGCAACAAGTACTAGGTAGGCCATCACTGATCTGCTTACAGTTTAACACTTGTAAAACAAACACGCTATTAATTCAAACAAGTTTTATCTACAAAAGTTAATGTTTATAAATATATTTTTAACTACCTAAAATTAACGATGAATCTTAACTTTTGGTATTTAGATTTCTACAATCACGTATCAAATTACCCGTGGATTTATGAAATATAATTTATGAGATTTCTCGGTGGCAGCATCATTTTCACTTTATAATTTTGCTAAGTTTAATCAACCTCATATAACTTAACACTAATATCTGTAAACTTATCAATATCCAGTTATGAGGTGATATTGTATTTTAATTATTCAATAAATTGAAAACGCAAGTGATTTTAAAACACATTTTCAGCAAGGAAACTTCCGTATTCCTTAATGATCGATGTTCAAGTCAAATTTCATTTATAGTTATTAAATAAAAATTTATGTAATAATAATAATATATTAATACATTAATATGTATTATAAAAAATAAAATATATAAAAATTATCCAAGTTAAATTACATAATTTAATTATGAGTGTTTAAATTTTAAATGTAACTATTACAAATTTGAAAATGCATTTATCGCTTTGGACAATTGAATCACGGGAATTTATTTACGAATGGTCGACTAAGAAATTTCCAAAAGTAATGTCTTTTAATCACATGTCCTTTAATTTAAATTTTATATTGTTTTTTTTGTTTAAAGATAAACATAGAAGTTTTAAGCACATGGACAAGTTTGCATTTATTTGCCCAGGACAAGAAAAGCAAAATTATCAGCATTGAAAGTGAAGATTTGAATGTAATTTCAAAAGAATTCAAATCAAAGTTGTTATTATTTAATAATTTTAGTCATATTGAATGCTTTGTTCTCAGCTTCTTCATGCTTTTATTAACCCATGTGAAAAGTGATTGTAGTGTTTCTCAGAGCTTGCTTAACTATGTTTTGACACAAGCCCAATGTGTTTTGTCGATGTTTGTAAATTTGAGTGACTGCAAATCTGTTGGTGAGTATAAAACGAAAGTAACGGTTAGTCGATTCTGAATAGAAGATAAACGTTGATAATTTATTAGGAATCTTCCTGGACAATTTGTCAATTACTCGAGACTATCAATCAGGATTTGACTCAGGTTCCCTGGTGCATTTTGTCTGAAGCGCCGCAAATTGTAATAGCATATTCCACATCGTTGTTACAAGTGAATTGATTGTTTGCTTTTGCATATATATATATATATATATATATATATATATATATATATATATATATATATATATATATATATATTATATATTATATATTATATTCAAATGAATTTTATCATTCACATAATTTACCTTTAATAAAAATTATTAATGAATCATAAAACTAATGGGGTTTATGGCTTTGATTAGCAACAATCCCTGGTACAATTCTTCGATTATTTCATTACTGAAAATTTCCCCCTAATAAACCTTATATAAGCGACTTATCTTGTCATTTAGTATTTGTTGTTTAATATTTTCACAATGATTTGTAGAACATTACTGAAATTGTCGGCTATACACAAAAGGACAATAAATAAGAGCTCCAGTATATAAAACAAACATAATAAATCTGTCATTAACGATAAAGACAATAAATAAGAGCCCCAATATATAAAACAAACCAATAATAAATCTGTCATTAACGATAAAGACAATAAATAAGAGCCCCAATATATAAAACAAACCAATAATAAATCTGTCATTAACGATAGACAATAAATAAGAGCCACAATATATAAAACAAAACCATAATAAATCTGTCATTAACGATAGACAATAAATAAGAGCCCCAATATATAAAACAAACTCATAATAAATCTGTCATTAACGATAGAGACAATAAATAAGACCCTTCACTATGCATCTATTTGCATGGAATAATAACCATTTTAAGGCTTGAATTTTGTATTTAAAGTAATCTAGAATATTTGCACTATTTTTATTAAATTTTGCAAAAACGTGACGGATAGGAACAAAAGTATGAAATGTATAATGGGCTGAAATAACGCTCCTCCGTGAATAGAAGCATTATCTGTATCCAATTACCAATATCTCTGGGTGACAATCGCATATTTTGAGCGGTGTTGTAGATCAATTAGGATCCAACACTCGCCTCCTCTAAAATTATGTAAGAAGATTAGATTAACTAATTTCTAGCTTTAGCTAATCCGCAGCTTTTTATGGTAATTTGTGTTTTAAATAAAATTTTCTGAAATAAATCATATTTGTATATTTCCATTTAATTAACATTTTTGAACTAAAAATGCGTGTTAAATCTTTGTTGTCAGATTTAATGCTGTGTCAGACATATACCCCACATACGAACCCTACAGGTTCATGTGTTTTTGTCGCGCCAGAATTCTTTTAAGAATCGCATCACATATTCCATTGTCATGCCGAGGACGCTATCCGGATTTTGTGCGGCATCTTTTTTTAAAGAAAGTTATTGATTCTTTAATAATCGAAAAATTGTTGATTTTGTTGCATCGGGTAATTGTACATTTCTTCAGGGGATGAATAAAAAATTTATTCAAGAAAGTCTAATAATCTATTTTCGTATTCTTTGGAAATTCATTATTTTCCACTGCATCTTTTTGTTTATGATATTTCACCATATTTTTTATATTTTTTAATAATTGCTCTGATTGTACTTTTTTGAAAATTCCTAAAAATCTTCCAAAATCATAATAAAAATTCGCCGTTTCCCATAGCATTACCGATTCTGGATATATCAAATTGTAAAATCATATCACACAATTGACATGCTCTTATTTAATATCATCGTGGGCCTTACTTATTGCACTTTGATGTAATATTCTACAATACAATTTTTTATATATATTTCTCAAATTTTGTCTGTGCATGTTTGTCCGTCTATACACTACCTGAAGTTACATCCAAATTTGACAGGATTACTTTTAATACAAAACCTAGGTCAATTGAATTGCAGACAATTTTACATTCTGGGAATGATTGAATAGGTAAAACAAATTACCAAAATGTCTTTAATCTGTATTTGTTTCCTATTAACATTTCATTTATTTTTATTACGGATTAAAATATTTTTTTCGGATATCTAACAATAAAATAAGATAAACATTACAAGCTTTGTGACATCTGTAAAAAAATATTTTACACCATTACAAGTTTAAAATGCTAAGGGTTTACGGATGCACTTGTAAACAGTTTCTGTGTATGGCGGTGTCTCCAGAGGCGAATATGATTTTTCATACGACATGTTTACATGTTTGCAGATATATTTTCTGTGATTTAGCTAATTTGCAAGTGATGTGATTTCCAGTGTACCAGGGAAATTATGCAATAGAGTTGAATCAGCAATATTGTATACTTACCTGGCGCGATGAGAGACAGAAGCTCAAAACTAGTCTACTATTGGGATTTGCACTGGGTATCACAAAGCTTGTAATGCTTATCTTATTTTTATTACTATAAATCACATTAAAAACAAAATTAAAACTTTGTTGAAGGTTAAATAATAGAAATTGTATAATTAAAAAATTTATATATATATATATATATATATATATATATATATATATATATATATATATATATATATATATATATATATATATATATATATATATATATATATATATATATATATATATATATATATATATAATATTTATTATTTAAGTTTATTAGTATGAAACAAATACCAGTTAAATATGTTATGTTATTAATTAATGACTTCCTTGAGCCTGTTTCTCATTGCAAAGTTTTTGAAATGAAGGAGTAATATGGATACCCTAAGTTCTTTTTCTATATTTAGCTGTGATCTGTATTTTGTTTTCAACGAAGCCACCGCAGAAAATCCGGTTTCGCAAAGCTCTTCGTTTATGTTGCAAACTCATCATCCAAACCAGCCAAAAATTCAAAAATCGATTTCTTATTATATTGTCTTTTGATTTCACTGTTTGTTGTAAAATCAATAAAAGTTTCGTCTTCAGAAGTCGAGAGACCTTGTTATGACACTATAATTTTCGATAGATCAAAAAAAGGGGCACGAGAATATTTACGTTGGTAAACTGGGTCGCAATAACGGAAAGGTTGAAAAGCGCTGAATTAAGCCATTTTGTAGAGAATTAAATTCTAAATATATATTGTTATACTAAACAAGAGATCGAACCGCTTTAAATTTTGTGAATACCTTTCAAAAAAGTATAGTAGTATGTAGTGTCAGTTCTGGTCACGTGCATCGTTCCCGTTGTTGTGAGATTTAAAACATACAAATTACTCCATTAAAACAAGAAATTAATTTCAAGTATGTAGGCATCAAAAGTTTGTATAAATATTAACCGTTTGCGGACTATAGGCCAGACGTTCTACAATGTATAATGGCCAGCTTTGCTGGCCAAACTTTAAAAAAATCATACCACGATATCGGGCATTCATATACTAAAAAATTATGCTAAAATATATACTACTTATTAAAATTAATTTCGTCTGCAAACGGTTAAAATATATGACATAATAGATGATTAAAACAAAAAATGATAGTCACCGAATAAAACTAATATAATTCAACCGCAATGGCCTTATCGAATTTGGACTTAAAATGGCCTTAAACAGAAACTGATATTACATACTACTGCTCTGAATTTAATTTCATTTCATAATACAAAATCGAGTATAATAAAGGTTTCATAGGCGTGCTTAAGAGAGTCTCTCCCAACTCCGCTCGCTTGTCTCGTCAGCCGAGAACGCCAATTGGTTGCAACTCCGTCATGGAATAATCTAACATCTGATGAGCGAATTTGTCTGACAACATTCTCTCGAATTCATTCCAACATTTCGGATGTTCTCATCCGAATTCCATCGATAGATGAGCAGACTTTATATCGACTTGTACAAGTGGAATTGATTAGAGATGTTGCCATTTTGATCCTGTGTGGATCTGATTTATCCATTCCTGAATTGAAAATGAAAGTAATGTTTATATGCTATTTTTTATCACGCGCTTGGATAATTGAAATTCTTTAAACACACTCAGAGAATTACTATAAAGCGAGTAATTCTTGTAAATATTTTGTTGAGGATATCTAAATAATAAAATTCAATAATTATTAGAGTCAGTAAAAAAATTGGCGGAGATGTATAAAATGAATAATGTATCGTTGCAGAATTCTGATAAGCAAAGTAAGCAAAAGAATTTGAAAATGAAAAGAAAATGATAAAATCAATAAAATTTAACAATGAAATGCGACAAGTTTGTTTTTAATTAATAAGTACAATTTGAAAAAGAGAAAAACAAAACACTAATTGGAAAATGGAATTGCTATATCTCTACATCTTATTCCTCTCGAAGGATTGCAACAAGCACCCAAAGTAATCATTTTGTGACTTAAATTGGTAACCAATTGTGCTGATTAATAATAAATGACATTGTCTGGAATTCGTTAAGGCAGATAATTCAAAAATAAAGAATTCTATAATTTTAAATTCACATTCAAAATATTTTCCTCGGCAGATTGAACAGGATGATTTCATAGTCGAAGATTCTCTTTTTTAATAACCTTGAAACTTGCAGCAAAGGCTTGTCATATTATATACTAATTGTTTTATTTACAACATATCTCATTTCATTTCAAATAAAAATTACTATTCTTTTATCTATTTGTTGGGTAATTGGGTTGGTGATAATATTTGTAAGTTAACATTTTACTTTGACTCCAAGCGTTTCTTTGACTAACCTACACAATTAACAATTAACACTGGAAGCTTTATTGAATATCACAAATATTTTCACAATGATACAATTGACGCAACAAGCTAACTATCAATTATAAAGTGCTTATTAAAACATTATGGTGAAAAATAGCACATGCGTATAACCTTGATTTGACAAATCTCTCAAAACTGAGGAGTGTAACCATTGGTAATTTAACTGGTTGTTTTCTGATTTGACTTGGATTTACGCGCCGAAATTTACTCTGTTATCGACTGAATAAGCTCTTTAGATTTATCCCTTTATTTCTGTTTTCTCTTTAAGTTTCTCTGCTTCAATTCTCTTCAAATTCTCTAAATAAATTTGTCCTTTGTCGCAATATTATGTCGCAACTCTGTTCCACAATATTCTGACTCAAATGTTTCCTCGCAATTATTCTCCTTTAACTGTTTTATTCGTAATTGTTCCCTTACTCTTTCTCCAAATTGTTCTGTCTGGTTCTGCTGTGCTTCCTCCTTTTATATCTCATCACTTTGTGGCACTTCTGTTTATCTTTAATTTCCCAACTTTTCCTTGCAACCGAGTTATCTTTGACAGCATTCAAGATATTTTCTAATTTTTCCTTTTGCGGCTCCGGCCTGTTTTCTTTTTGTTCCCATTATCTCTGACAAGCTGTCGAGATAAGTACATTATTGATGTTTTTGTTTTCCCCGGTTTTTAAATTCCTTTTCCTTTAGTACTAATTAATTAGTACTGACCTTTGTTTTTGTTTTCTTGTCTGATTTCTTTTGTTTCATTTCTCTTTCTCATTTCTTTTTACTTCCGTTTTCTTTTCTGAGTTCCCATAGATTATCCTGTTTGTCATGACGATTTTCCCACAAATAATTTTATTTATTCATAAATTTGTTATTTAGGTATCCTCAACATATATATGTATAAAAAAATTATTGAAAGTTTTAATATTTGACCATTTCACACACGAAGTATTCCAAGAATAACAAATTCAATTTAGGTTAATAACTACTGGAGTCCACTAATCAGTGATTTGTATTCGTTTCAATTAGAAAATCTTCTTTACGCTTCTGTTGAAGGGATACCTATAAATTTAAGAGCATTTTACAAGCATCAAAAAGATAAACAGTTTTGTGTTAATGGGTTCCTGAGATTAGATGTCTCAATGGACAATTGGATCAATCTTACAATGAAGAAACTATTTTTGCGTTCAAAGTCACCTAGAAGTCAAAATATTCTGCAAACAAGCTACAGCGTTATTTTTGAAAAGATTCGCAACATCTCAATAATTATCTATCAACCGTCCAATTTGCCAAAACTACTTATTCTGGCATTCGACGGACAAATAGTCCATAATGATATTAGGCAATTAGTTTCGCAGGTTGACACTAAATTAGATCAGTGGCTGCAGTCTGGCAATCAAATCTGATAACCTCTTCTTCAGTGTTGTCTTTTATAATGTCCTTGATATCATTTCATTTCTTTGTTTTAATATTGAACATTTTATAATTTAATTTATCAGTCGGAAACTTTGAATCAATAGGTTGAGGAAGCTGTATGCATTTTAGAATTACCTATTCAGGTTGAACTATGACTTGAAATTAAGGTTTACAAATGAACCATAATTTCATTATAATAATAATCATTAACACTTGGGGGTCATTGTATAATTATGTCACGCTCGAGGGTGGGTGGGTGTTTTCCTTGAAAAAGTGACGTGGGTGGGTGGATGAGTTCAGCTAAATGTGACATCACGCTAGTTGTATTTTATGGGCCACAAGAATTATTATTGCAACAATCTTCCTCAGCTACTTTGCTACAGTGATGCTGATACTTTGATTAGACAAAGATGACTAACAATTATTGCTGCTACAGCATGCTCCCAAGCAGTCAAGACTCTAGAGGACCGTATGGTACTATTAGGATATCTTCATTTCGTGAACAAGAAAATGACGTCACCTATATGGATCAACAGAAAGTGTGACCAATAGTGACAGGGTTGGTTGATGTTTCAAAAATAGTAATTTTTAGTATGAAGTAATTATGCAATGACCCTTTGGACAACCGCTAATTTACAAAGAAAATTAATAAAATGTGATTTTTTAATAAAAAAGAATTAATTACAACTTATTTTGCAGTTCTTTTATATACATTGTATTAAAATGAAAATAATAAATTAAAAATTTATCCAATTAAAATGTTCATTATTTATGTCGGTTTTAATAACATTGTAATTGCTGAAAGCTCGGGGAATTGGGTCGTTGCGAAACTCAGTTAGAAGAAATTGTTTATGGGTTTCGTTAATTAAGATAGATTCAAACCCTCATGAGCGTCTAGAATGGTTGTTTATACGACCTCCTGTATATCTGTTACACCGTCCATGTTGATACTGTTGTTGGGTCGCTTAGGGGTGTGTCATTTTTAAATGTAGTATGGTTATTTAGGGTTTTCGAATCGACTCCTTCCTAAACGCCTTCATGGCTATTGTGTTTATACCATCTGTGTACCCATGATGACGACCATGTTTGTGCTGTACACAATGGTTTAAAATCCATGAGCAGGTTGGCTCTTGCTGAAACTACTCCTAATGATATTTTCATTTTAGGGTTCTGGACTGCTGATAGAAGGTCTTACGTCGTTGTTCATGATCTATTCTATTGTTAGACTATTGTCATGTATTCATTTAATTGTGGTCAATCATTACTAGATGTTTTCTAATGTTATCTTCCAAAAGTTTTGCACAGGGATCCGCCCTTATTTCCCAGTTAATAAATGTTGTTCTATACTTCCTATAATATACAAATTATCCTTCTAATATTTTGAGCAGAGATTTCTAATTCTAACCTATATTCCACTAAAGGATACTTATGTCGACGAACCAGTCGAGAAGCCCTCACATTCTGGCCCGATCAATCCGTGTAAATCTGAAAAAGCGAGCCTACATACTCGCAAGAGGAACAACTAGTGTCCCTTAAGCTGTGGCCTACTGTATCACAGCTCCAATGTAATTACTATTCAAAACATAAAATTATCATTCAAAACGCAACACCTTAAACAAGAAATGAACAATTAAAAGCAATAAAAAAAATAAATAGAACTAAATTTAATACAAAGATTTATTGCCTTAAAACTTAATATAAAAATTACAAATTCATCAAAATTACTAAATCAAATTCGAACTTACCCCGATAGCATAAACCGAAAATTGAAAGCAGGAAAAATCTTGTGTAAATGTTAAATGTCAAAACCAAGTATTATTTCAAGTAGTTTAACTGAATTTTCAATCAATATTTATACTGATTTTGATTGTACATCCATGCATTCTCTGCCACTAGATCCAATCAGAATGCGATAAATTTGGATTACTTTTGCACACATGCATGAGTGTGTAATTATTTAGTTTTAATTTAATTGATTTAATTAATTAATTTAATTTTTATTAATTTCAACAAATTGATTTTGTTTATTTTATAATTTAAATAAATTTAACTAATTTTATTTTAATTCTTATTATTATTAAATATTTATTAAATTTTATAATTTACATAATTTCAACTAACTTTATCTTAATTTTTATTATCTTATCAGTTCTACTGGGATTTCTTTAGTTTCAATTTTTAGATGTATTAATTTTATTTCTTAATTTTATTTCATTAATATTTAAATAAATTTTTCATGTTCTTTTTCTTAAAGTATGCACTCATTGTCATAGCTTCTTCGTAATAAAATACGAGCCATAACATCCATATTTAATTCGATTATGGTTCTACGTATGTAAATACGACCAATAATCCTTCTTAAAATTTCTTTTCATATTAATTAATTTAATATCAATTATTATTTTACTTTCTAGTTGGCAGGTATGCGATATATTTCTCTTAACTGTGTTGGTGATTGTAACTTTTTGCCTTTCTTGATTTTATTATACATGTTTTATTTATTCTCAATATGTTATGTACTTAATTTTGTATTAATTGGTGTATAATCATGGATTTTAATTCAACTTGGTGCTGTTTTTATGTTATGTATTTCCGATTCATTAAAGCAAACTCTCAATCTTTGGTTCTAGCACAACACTGTATACAAGGGTTGAATGTCCATGAATAGATGAGCGCCCTTTCGAGGACTTCTCTCCGTGGGCATTCTAGACTATCGTGGACGGCCATTAGAAAATCTTATATATAGGTCTTTTCATGATATTCCAATTCTTTTAAAATTAACGAAGATGACAACCGAATTAATTAAACAAATAATAATATATTGATTAGAAAATGACGAGGGGGTAGTCAAGTCATTAAGCTAACAGTTCGCCGAGGTCCACTGTTCATTCCATAATTTACAACATAATTCGATTGTTCTTTCAACGGAACATTAGTAAATAAACTACATACATTAAATGAAACCATTTACTCATTACCATTATCTTTATTCAATTGTTCTATAGATGAATGCAAATTTTAAACTTTCCTTACATTCAAACTCAGATTTTATTAAGGGATTCTAATAGCCCATCCAAATACTTCGCTATTTTATATTGAGCAGGTTCCGATCATAGATGAAACAGGTCTCATTCCGTCTTTATGAATTTTTGGAAGTCCGTATAATTTAGCTGGTTGTGAACCTTTTGGATGAATTAATTTTGCTACCTCTTAATCAATATTATTATTCTTAACAAAATCACACAACATGTTATTCACAATTGCTTCATCCTTTAGATTGAATTAAATTGATATTAAAAATTGAAATTTTGATTTAGGATCTCAATTATTTTGTTTAGTCAATTTGTAATATTAGCTTCATTAGCGTTCTTTTTTTAGAACTAGCTGAAAATAACTACCCTACTTTAGAAATAATCTGAAAAAATAACTTATTTTTCCTCACAAATAAATCTTCCCTGCTATATTCTCTACATCTAAAATCAAAATAATGAAATTGTGTGCAACAATTTCAGAATATCGAAATAAGCACGTGAATAGTAAACGTGAAAAGTAAATTTAAATATTTTAATGGAAGAAAAACTAACAGCTAAACATTTGTGTAACATTATTGATGAAATGGGCCCCAGAAAATTTATATTATTTGTTGAGGATACCTAAATGACAAAATATAAATAAATAAATAAAATTACCTGGGGAAGATCACCATGACAAACGGGACGATCTATGGGAACTCAGAAAAGAAAACGGAAGTAAAAAGAAATTAAAAATGAGAAAGAAAAAGGAAACAAAAGAAATTAAACAAGAAAATAAAAATCAAGGTCAGTACTAACTAATTAGTACAAAAAGGAATAGGAATTTCGAAAATCGGAAAATAGGTAAAACAACAATACTCTTATCTCGACAACTTGTCAATGATAACAGAATTGCTGGGAGAAAGCGGTTAAACAAAAAAGGAAAAAGGGAAAATAGTTTGACAGCCGTCAGAGATAAAAATGGAAAAATCGGGGAAAGCAGGAGAAAGAAAGTGAAAAAACACTTGACTATCTTGAGTGCCACAATATAAGTAAAATATATATAGAGAAACTGGACGAATTGAGACGAAACGTGAGAGACAAATTGAGACAAAAGTGAGACAAGAATAGAGAGAAATTGGACAGAGTCGAACAAACGTTATTGGAAAACGATTTGTGAAGAATAATTGTTGGAGAAGATTTGAAGAAAAGAATTAGTTGAATAATAAAACGAAAAGTTATTTGAGTATTGGAATAAAATTGTGAAGGTCAAAGAAAACAACCAGCTCAATGTCCCAGTTGATAAACCAATCACTAATTTGTGATCTGTAATCCGGTGTTATACGCAAGTGCTATTCCTCACCGAGTGTTGTAATAAGCATTGTATAGTCACCAAGCAGAGTGTTGAATTGATTGTCAGTGTAAAGAGAAAGTTTATTTGTGATTATCAATAAAGATTTCTGTTGTCAAGTGTTATTTGTGAATCGTATAAAGACACGCTTGAAGTCAGAGTAACATTTAGATTTATGACCAACTTAATAACCCAACATATTTCATGAATTTTGCTCTCTTATCCTCATAACCCGCGCAAAAATGTAACTAACCAAAAATAATTCGATTAAAACAATTTTTAAATATTTTGAATTTTGAATTACTATTATATACGGCTTGGAATCCCGAGTGGAGGCGGATTAATTAGCTAGTTATTTATATTTATAATTTCCTGCAAGAATCAAATCGAAAGATAAATAGAAATTAGCCAAAATTTAATCAAATTCAACAGAACAAATAATTCTACAATTATTATCAAGCATTTATAATGCACGCAGATCTGTAAGGGCAAATGCGAATATATCACTTGGTTCCTGTGAATTATTTGCTGGTTTTTTGATTGTCAGTGATTTTGTCAATGATTTTGGTTGTTGTTGACCATTTAATTGATCTAATATTAATATTTATTTCTGCCTTCATTGGCCATTGCAAATCATCATCAAATGCAGCAGAATAAATCCTTAGTCATATAATCAATTTATTAGCTGCATTATTCAGCATCAATTGCATTTGATATGGATTCTGGAAATAATAGAATTTGTCACTGCACATCCATTTCATTTCATTGATTTTACCGATTGGCAACCGCAACTCGCCATTATGCTGTATTTTCAGGAATTTATTGATTCGCTCTATTTCCCTTGCCATTCTATCCCTTTCCCCTGCATTTCCTTTATCATTTCCTCACTGTCAGCCTTCACCTGGTGAATGATTTGCACACTCCCATTCGATTCCTGTGATAAATTTGCTGTTCCAATTCTGATTTATCGATCTGAATATTTATAAATCAATTGATCAGATCAATTCAATTAATTATTTTCTCTCACAGATTCAATTTGCTCATTTATCGATTTGACCGTATCATTTCTGCACCTGTCATTTATCTCGATATCCATCTGATCCAATTTGATCCACAAATTATTATTGCTATTTCTCATCATGGTTTTCAGCTCTTGATTTTCTTGCTGAATTATGCCAGTTATTAATAAATCAATCAGATATTTGATTTACCTTTATCGCATTGATTTCATTTCTTAATGATTAAATTGCTTCATCTTTTCTCATATCATTTATCTTTAGCTCATTCATTTCATTTCTCAATTCCCCGATCATTTCAATTAAGATTTTATTGTGGTTGTCAATATTAGAGATGGAAGTGCTCATTCAATTTATCCTTGCTCATCTCCTTCACCTAACAGCCAATACCGCCAAACGGGCATTCCACATATCTTTTTAAGTATAATCACAAATGCTCGTCCATTTCTACGAGCTTGCATTCATGATCGCAATTTTTATTTGGACATCTCACAGTAATTGTAGAAATTTGTATGTTCAATTTGTGATTTTTTGAAATCTCTAATATATTTTCATATTGGCATGCTGGACAATTAGCACTGCCGTTGCCAATATATTGATTAATACATTCCATACAAAAATTACATCCTGCACATTATTTGATGGGCATTCTTTGCAAATTCCACATTTGTAATCGTCAGTTATATCACTGACAATTATAAATTTGTGCTCTGAAAGCAACTGTGAAATTTTATTCAATTTTTCATCTATATTCTACATTCAATCTAAATTGCAGAAATAATTTACATTAAATTAATCAAAATTATTTTTCACTGATTCAATACATAATATTTGAAAAATAAATCACTTAAAATCATTTAATAAATTTTAAAACATTTAAAATCTGAAATAAAAATGTTTCCTTAACTATTATGACAATAAATTTCTAATTAAACAGTAACTATGTAAATAATGCATTCAGTGTATTTTAACAATAATATTACATATCATGATTAGAATGATATTTAATTGTGGAATATAAATTATTAAAGTATAATTTTGATTTATTTAATATCTGTTTAAATTTATTATGCTTTATCATTTGTCCTTCAGTTCAGCTGGACTCATCTACAGATATTAAATGATCATAATTACAGTTTATGCTGGTTGGTAATTTATTTTGTTTCTATAACTTCTGTAAACCTTGACCTTGAAATAGCACGATGATCTTGATTTCTTATACACATTATTATTGCTATTGAATGTTAAAAAATTATAACATGTATAGCATGTGCCTGGAGTACGAAAAAGGAAATAATTATTACCCCAACATCCAGTCTCAATCTCAGAAAAAAATAATACCACTAAATTATTAAAACAAAAGTAGTATTTGATTCTTTACCTCGATGTCTTCGCTCTTATGGGATGAAACATTATTTTAAAAAATATTTTATTTCTTTGGCGTGTGACAACCTTGATTGCGTTTAAAGGGAAGCTAGAAAAGTTGCCAATGGTTATTGATGTTCGGACAGTGTCTGGAGAGAAAATACCCATGAACGCCAAATAATGATTTACTTTCGACCTAAGCATCAATGGTTATGACCAGGTTGGAAATGTGCATAGTCGTTGAAGATCTAGTAAAAGGTAAGCTCTTTTATTAAGACTAATCTTCCCTAAAACTTCAAAAAACGGGTTCTGAAATGCCATTAGAAGGTTTTACTATGGCGAAGATAATACTGCCAATTTCTTAGCTTCTATTAGCTTATAATCTTAAATACCACTAGCAGACACTGATTCCCCGCAGCTATCCTGAAGGAAAACTACTTTGAATACTATAGCTATCACTAACAATTCGATAGAAAGAAATCAAAACACCACAATCTAATTGAAACCAATAAATATAACATAAATGTATTATAATTAGTCATTACATGTAAACTTCTGCTTCTTTTAGCAGCTGATCTAAATTGAAGATGTCCTCGGCCCCTAACGAGAATGAAACCCCATATCAGAGGCCTCGAAATTGTGTTCAGAGGCATTAGATTGCTGATATAAGAAGTTCAGCGTGTCGGCTTCCTTCGCCAGTTTTCTTCGCGTTACGCCTTGAGCGAGTGAAATGTTGCTATTTAACCTGTTGCGACGTCACTGAATCGGTAGACTTGCCACAAACATATATATGACAAGGAAAGGCTTGGGCACACTTATGGACAAAATTGAGGCAGGAGCAAGCGAAGATGTCACCAACATAGAGCAGGTCAGACTGAAGAGCGCGCTAAAGATTTATTTAAGATGGTTCACAGGAAATAGAGTCACTGAGTGGAGGTGAGCCTGTGAATTTGTGCCTCAAATTGTTTCTTTGTATACACCGTATATAAGTCCTGAGATTGATCTTGTATCAGGTCTCCTTATGCTCGGCTCTCCTCAACGAGACTACCCCTCTCCTTGATCTCTTCCAGCTGATCAACAACCGCATTTAACTCTTGGGGACAAACCTTAGTTATTGGTCTAAATAACTCTTTTCCTTTACAAAATATTTTTAACACTCGGATGTGTCCATCTTCGCCGGGACAGACTTCCACTACTCGCCAAACTTCCACACCTTACACAATCCATCATCCAATAGCCAAATTAAATCTCCGGATTTTAAATCTTTTCCATCCTTTGTCAATTTTTTTCGGTCCCTCCATCCAATCACAATCTGTTGTCTCCATGTCTTTTTTATCACCGTTCCCTTTAGTTCTATCTCTTCCTTGATAAAACTCTTGTGAACTGGCTTGATGAAATGGTTTGGTGTCAACACTTCTTCTTCCTCCGGATCTCCACTAACAGTTGTCAACGGCCTACTATTCACAATGTCTTCTGCCTTCACAATGACAGTTTGCAACTCCAGCAATTGCAAATAAAGCCCTTTTTGCTTCTTTCACTAGTATCTCAAAAACCCCTCCAAAGTGGGGTGCACTAGGCGGGTTAAAGATCCACTTTATTCTATCATTTTTAAGAGCACTTTGGATTGAGTACGTATTAATCTCCACTTTCTCAATTTCACTAGCTGCCCCTACAAAATTCGTTTCATTGTCAAACAATATTAACAAGGGGGTTTCGCGACGTGCAATGAATCTTTTGAATACACATATAAAGCTCTCGGTATCTAGATGATATGACATTTCTAAATGCACCGCCCTTGTTATGAGATATATATGAGATAAATATGCAGATAATATGCAGATAAATATGAGATAAATATGAGATAAATATTGTTATGAGATAAATATGCAGAGATACCGCTTCGCTCTATGATTCCCACGTACCTGGACCGTTGTCATTGGCTCCACGTAATCCACTGCAACCTTTTTAAACGCTTTCAAAGGTTCCATTTACTCTAAAACCAGGAATTGGTGCCATAATTTGTTCCATTGGTTTTGCTCTCTTTCTTTGACAAACCACACATTCTTTCCGTATAGTTTTAACCAACAACCCAATACATTTCTTTCACTTTTGTCCGCAAATATTCCATTCCTCCATAATGTTTCAATGACTGATGTATCTCTGACACTATTAACCGAGCAACCCTAACTTTCCCTGAGAGTATTATCGGGTACTTCGTCATCGGGTCATCCAAGTTGCATTTGCTAATCGAGTCCCACTCCGCATTATTCCATCGTCCCAAATCTTTGGGGACAACGAACTTAGTGTGCTTTTTATCTCTACGAATCTGCCACTTTTAATGTCTTTGCATTCTCTGGAAAATTCACTCTTCTGATCTTCAAGAATCAATACGATTGCTGCATCTTCAATTCTTCACTAGTAAAGGTCCCCATTTTGCCGTTTCGTTTTTTCTTGTTTAAGGTTTTCAACGAATCTATTGAGCCAAGGTCTCGTGCGGACCAGTCTTCTCCAGTTAGAATAGGTCCTTGAATTTAAACAACTTGTCTTCCACACTGGTTGTGAATCATTATTTGTCATAGTAAGGTAAGAGCTCTGAGTTCAGGTCTGATTCTTAGTCTCTTGCAGTCGTTTGCTTCTCCACTGTGGCCAACTTTCCCCCTCCTCCTGTAGAAACCTTGTTCCTTCTCTAAGTTACTCGGCCCTCATTCCCCTTGATAGCAAATCTGCGACGTTTTCCTTCGATGGCACATACCTTCATTATGAGTTTCTCGTCGAACGCTGAATTTTCGCGACTCTGTTTGCCACAAATACTACAATTACGACCTAATTGCGTTATCCAATACAAGACGTCTTCACTATCCGTCCAGAAGGTGATGTCTTGGATATTTGTCTTCAAACATTGTGATATCTTAAGTCCCAATCTCACTCCTAATTCTGCTGCCAACAGCTCCAGGCCGTGGAATGCTCGCCACCTTGATCGGCGCTACTCTAGATTTAGCCACGATTAGGTTCGTTCTTACCCTTTCCTCTTGACTCTTTCTGACGTAAGCTACGGCCCAATATGCACATTTTGAAGCATCTACAAATATGTGAATCTTCGACTTATTATTTGCGTCTTTAATTAAACATCTTTCGCATCTGACTTCATTTAACATTAGAAATTCCTTCAACCAGCTCACGACCTTTCTCAATAAATCTTGTGGTAACAAGTCATCTTAATCCATACCCGCCAACCAAATCTCTTGCATTAACAGCTTACCCCTGATCATTAAACTTCCTGCTAATCCAAAACGGTCAAATATCCTCCCTAAGTAACTAAGAAATCCTCGTTTCGAGAGCCTTTGTTGAGTTGGTAGTTTGACATCGTAACCAAATTTATCTTCTGCCGCAATCCAAACGAGTCCAAGAGTTTTTACTGCTACCAGGTTTCCATCGTTCAAGCTTAAGATCTTTGATCTCCTTTCCACAGGAATCGTTTCTAGCACCTTTTTTCATTGGTGAGCCACTTGTTCGTTAGCATTCCTGCATGTTCTCAGATATCAATTATTTCGTCCTTGACCCTAACTGCTTCCTTCACCGACTGAAAGGAATCCATCGTATCATCCATGTACGTGGACTCTATTATTGTTCCAGCCGCTATTGGAAACTTCTTCCTGAAACTTCTCAGCGTTATGCCTCGTGACCAACTGCGCCAGAAACGGAGATATGTTTAGTCCGAAGATTAGACTTTCGAATTCAAATCCCTCAGTTTCTCCATTTTCAGCCCACATAAACCTTAAATATTTCCAATCATCCGGGTTTACCTTTTTCTGTAAATACATCTCTTGTATATCACAAGCAATCGCTACAGGATACCTTCTGAATTGCAACAATATCTTGAATAAATCATTTTGTAGCTTTGGACCTTGTTCATTGGCATCATTTAAATTGAAATCATTGTTTTTCGCTGCTGTATCAAAAACTATTCTAATCTTGGTTGTTTTCTTGTCCATCTTTATCACAGGAAAATGTGGCAACAACCATTTCGTCTGACAAAATTCCTTCTCCGCTAATAACCTGATATACCCTTTCCGCTTGTAATCATCAAGTACACTTTTGTAACTTCCTTTTAACCGATTGTCCTTCTTTAATCGCTTGTCTAGACTCCTCAAACGATTCTCAGCTATTTACGGAAAGGAAGCAAGACTTCCAATCGGACCGAGAGAGATTTGCCAAATCAAAGTTATACGAGTTTGCTATTCCTCACCATAATGTTGTAAAAAGCACGGTATAATAGTTAGCTTGTTGAGTCAATTGTACCAGTGTGAAGATATTTGTGATATTCAATAAAGTTTCCAGTGTTAATTGTTATTTGTGTGGCAGTCAAAGACACGCTTGGAGTCCGAGTAACATTTAAATTT
Source organism: Schmidtea polychroa (assembly GCA_959609185.1). Classification (NCBI taxonomy): domain Eukaryota; kingdom Metazoa; phylum Platyhelminthes; order Tricladida; family Dugesiidae; genus Schmidtea; species Schmidtea polychroa. The sequence continues at coordinate 69,438 of CAUHTR010007714.1, forward strand.
ATCACCAACCCAATAACCCAACATTTATATATTTTTAAGTAAACTTAATGCTGGGTATGCATGTTGTGTACTACCACATTCCGTCACAGTTCTAAGATATGGGTCAAGAATTCAGTTCAAGCTCAACAATAATATAAGTCAACATTTTATTTAATAATAATTTAATTATATTATATAACAGGGGTGCCCATAAGGTCGATCGCGAAGGATTTTTTAGTAGATCTTCATAAAAAAAATATTTTTTATATAAATTTAGATTTTATATAAAATTTCTGTTTTATGCTTAAATTTTTTGCCAATTTTCATGTTCTGTGTTACATTTCTATGGTAATACTAAATAACATTTTTTAATTTTGATTTCACCATTTCTAAAATGTTATTTAGTTTAATTTAATTTTGTTTATTTAGTTTAAATATTATGTAAGTATTAAAAAAGTAGATCGCATACACATTTTGGATGTGAATGTAGCTCTCCTAGAAAAATTAGTGGGCACCCCTGTTATATAACAATCGGAAAAAATAACTAAATCTTTTTAGTAATTAAAAGGCAATATAAAATAATAATTTTATATATACAGCTGTCGATCAATCAAAACACTAAAATGAAAAAAGAGAAAAATACCAAAGTAATACAAAAGTCGGTGAAAATTTGTTGAGAGTGGTAAAGAATTGTAAAGTGGTAAAAGAAAATATAAATTGAAGTGGAAAATTGATTTAAACGTGGTGAATATTATTGGAGAATTATTAAAGTAGTAATTTTATTATTGAAGCGAAGTGAAAAAAATTGTGGAAATTTGAAAAGTCAAACCCACATTGTTTGAAAATGCAAAAAAGAACTTGCAAGTATTTGGAAAAGTATACATTTATAAATAAAGGAAGAATAAACACTGAAATACATTGTTTACATTTAAAGTTGGCAGACGTCCTGACTAATTGAGACATTTGGCAACGCTATCCCGATTTTAATTTTGAAATTACTGCTAAGCATAACTTCAGTAAACTTTCTATTAAAATAATTTAATTTATTTTTTCCCAAAGCGTGTAAATGTTTTCCCATAACACATTGATCAATAAATTTTAATTAATTTGAAATAAAAATAAATTTTCATAAAATATGCATCGCTGACAAGATTTGGGCCACGGGCTGCCCAATTCCTCACATATTCCAAAACCGTCACTGCCTACTCTAATAAACACAGATTTACACCAAGAATTCATAAATTTATTAATTAATTCAAATTATAAATGAAATATAAATTAGTTCTAAATTAAAATAAACTGTATAAAAAATACGAAATCGACACTGTACAAACGTGTGTGACGCACCCCGAGATAACCAGAATTACTCAACATTCAACTCAGGGAAATGAATCATAAAGAATTCGTCGAAAACAAGGAATTGCCCTGACGACATAGCTACCAAAATTAGACGTTCCAGAATTATAATGTATAAACATTATAAAATTCCGACGTCATTTTCCTAAATTACATAATAACGAAAAATTAAATAAAGCAAAATAACGGGAAAATAAATAAAAACTATTAAATAAATATTATTATAATCAATTCGTTTATTAGATTCGAATGAATGATCAATAGAATTAAATAAAGAATAATTCAATGAAACCCAAAAAATATTTTACCCTGATCTATAAACTGTTTTGCTAGAATTCAGCAAAAATTTGGAGCAACATATAATTGTTTGGAGTTAACTTTAATTTCTAATATTTTGTTCATCGAATATTGGTTGGTATTTTGGATTGTTACAAACCGACCGACAAACCAATTGACATACATAAATTTATTCGCTTCCGCTAAGTAGGTGTGCAGCCAATAGCCTGCAGATAAATAGTATTGATGCAGATGGCAACACAACACCAGCTGAGCGACAAATGTATGCAGTAACTGTGCATGTCTATTTATATAATCGTGAACTCTTCAGACTCCTATCGGTTGTGTATGTTCAGCTCATTCAATAAATTGGGCTGCTACTCTGTTACCAGAAGAGTTTATTTATTTTATTTAAAATGCGTTTCAATTTGAAATCAATTTCTATTTTGAAATTCAATCGTAGAAAAATGAACGAACTGATACAGAAAGAAGTAAGTTATGAATAATAAATATTAAAATGCACTTCAAATCGTGATATGTTTGGTTTATTGGTGAGTGTAAACTGATTTCTGACACCATTAGCCTAATGTATCGTGCCATTGAGTGCTGGACTTCATTTTTATAATTTCATTTAATAATATTATGTAATTGATATTTAATTTTTGTTAACCAATATATAATTATAGATTTGCAATGTCAATATGTAATTTTTACAAAATTTAAAGAAATTATTTCACATTTCTATACAAATAGTATTTCAAATTTGAAATTTAATTTGTTGATTTTCACGTGTATATTTTTATAATTAAAAAATGCGGGGGTTTATTCAAAAAATATTAGATTTTTAAAACAAAGAATTTTATTAATTGTTTTTTTTAATCATTTTTTCAATGATTCATATTTGAATGACGCACTAAATAAAAATTTTGATATTGGCTAAGAATAGCAAGAAAATATCAACAATCAATTGTTACTAGTAGACTCTAATTTAATAATAATCCAAAATGAAGTTGGTAGAGTTTTTAGTAGTCAGGACAACTCTAGTCATTGTCCTTGGGTTATTATTGGACAGCATTAATAAGCCCCTTTGATTACGGGTGAGAGTTTGAAAATTGGTAGAGATAAAATTATAGTTAGATTATGATAGCATTTATATAAACAAATCAAGTGAGTGACGGTTTTGGTTTTAATATTTATTAATATTTTTGTGTTCTCTACGCTCGTATTCTAATTTATTATTCAACCGATAAATCAGATGAATCAGCCCCTATTCAGGATATTGGAGAATAAAAGTATTACTTGAAACAGGATATTTGTCTAGTCGTTGACAAGACAAGAACTTATTTCCGATAGGCTGATTATAAGCGGAAATTTCACCAATTTGCAGCAGCGCGTTAGATAATTCTAATATATGTCCGTCCGGCTTGCGTTATGTATCATGGGGTTTAATTAATCCTGTATTAAATAATATTATTTCCGGTGCGCATATTGTGAATCATGACCCGATAGGCGGATACAGAAGTAATAACCTAGATAATATATTTCATTTGTTATTCAATGTTTAGACATTGACAAAATATTTTCATTTCAGGCCGGAAAATATATTAATAATGTTTGATAAATTGAATTAATAAAAATGGAAAATAAAATTTTCATGTTCGACCTTCCCCTATGTAATAGGATCTCATAACAATTCCCGGTATAATTACATTTGAAATTATAATAATATTTTGAATATATAAATTGCTGTAAAATACCAAAATAAATAAATTTTTGTAGACATTCTACTTTGGGTCCATTTTTGGGTCGGCAAACTTGGTTAAAAAATTCAAATTTCAATTATTTAAAATGATGGCAAAACTGTTTTATGTGTTACATTGTTAAAATAAAATCACTTTTTGTTACAGATAGTATATTTAGAGACCATAAGCAGAATGAGCAAAATAACTTTGTCAAGTAGTGATGAGAGCTCTGACGAGACCAGCAGAACTAAAATTATTGAATCATCATCAGATGATGATGACGATGTAACAGACAATGAACCAATCCTTCCCAAGCCCAAAATTACAACAAAGAACAATGAAGGCGAAGAAGATGATGACGATGACGAGGATGAAGAGGAAACAGAAATCAAAAATCAAAAAGGAACTGAAAATGAAGACTCAGAATCAGATGAAACTATATCCACAAATGCATCGGTTTCTTTATTTAAACCTAAAAGACAAAAGTCGCTTGAAAGCGAAGAAGACGACAGTACTGATTCTTTGCCTGATAAAAGAATGGGGAAAATACAATCGTTACTGAGTGTTGATGAAGATGAAGACAGTGAAACTCAAAACGTATCCAATGATGCGGAAAATCCCATCATGCCTCCCGTTGCTGATGAATTACTAACGGATGATGAATATTCTGATGAGGATTGCTTATCGCAAAACTCTTTAGGTAAATCGATAATTTTTAAATAAAACAAATTTTAATAATTTTCCCCGGTCACGTATTGGAATATGGAAACAATGATTAGAAATCCATTTATTGGTAGCCACATTAGGAAATAATTATTTTAATCAATACTTGGCTTTTCCCCAGCTCATACACACACGTACACACACCAACATGACCCGTCTCTGTAGCTTCTGTCCGGGCCTCATCAGAAACTATTACCCAGCGACTTATCAAATATCCCATATGTCAAACTGAATGTCTGATTGGACATTGACTGATAATTTATGCATCACTGAGTCAGTTGGATTAATCTAATATAGTCCATGAATGGTACGTCCCATTTGTTCTGCTATTGCTGTTACTGTTGTTGCTGATTCTACTACTGCTGCTGTTGCGGTTGATCTTCCTCACTGCCGCAGTTGGGTATTAAATGGGATTTTTCATGTTGAGAACGATTATAATAATAATAATATTAATAATAATAAAAATATTAATAATAAAATATTAATAATAAAAATATTAATAATAATAATATTAATAATAATAATATTAATAATAATAATAATAGTTAGGTATTTTGAATACCCAAGATTATACAGTATATGAGAAAAGGTTGTGATTTATATATATATATATATATATATATATATATATATATATATATATATATATATATATATATATATATATATATATATATATATATATATATATATATATATATATATATATATATATATATATATATATATATATATATATATATATATATATATATATATATATATATAAAATTATAAAATAAGAAATAGTTCAAAATATATATTCCAATAAATAAGTATTATTGAAACAATTTAAAATTATGTTAATTTTAAATTCTTCACAATAAAACTTTTAAATTATAATATAAGAATTAAATATTAATTTAATCCGTATACGATTCTCCTCGCCAACAATCGAAACGGTATCGTTGTTTTGGATTTCTTGTCTCTCTCTTTGAATAAATCTTTTTCTCTTTTTTTTAACGTTCGATTTTCTTGATCAAATTTTGGTTTTCTTTGTAATGCTCTCTATCTCGAATTTCTTACCTATGCCCTTGATTATTTCAATTTGATTGAAGTTTCTTCTTATCGTCTTCCTTAATTTATCACTATATTATATAAATCTCCATTTGTTTATTATTTCCTGAATAATGAATGGGCCTAAGAATTTCCTTTCAAAACCTTTTCTGTCTTGGTTTCTAACCATCGCTAGGTCTCCGATCCGTGCTTCCTTATTCTATGTTTTAAATTATATCTTTCTGCAGTTTTCTTCATACTTTCTTCAATTCTCTTGAATTGTCTGTATATCTGTCTGTAGTTGTTCTACATAGTCATCAAAATTTGTAATTTTCTCTCCTAGTACTCGTGTCGGTCCGATTGGAAGTCTTGCTTTCTTTCTGAATACTATACCCAAGATTTTACAGTATTCGAGAAAAAGTTGTGATTGAAAGTTACTTCCACAATCCCAGTGTATTCTCTCTGGAACACCGAATTTTAATATCCAGTTTCTCCATAGTTCGGTGCTTCTGTCGTTGCCATTGGTATTAAACTTATATACTTCGAGAAATAATCGATAATTCCAATTATATATCTGTAACCTCCGTTGTTGCTTTAAAGGGTACTTTTATGTCGATTCCAAAAATCTAGAAAGGTCTTTCACCCACAATGTTTTGTAAAGGTACTTTAACTCGTCCGTTTAAGTTCTTATTATGCAAACATTCCTTACAGGTTAAAATAACTTTCCATATCTCTTTATCCATGGCTGGCCAATAAAATTCATTTTTAATAGCTACAATGTCTTTTCAATACCTGTATGCACTGAACAGGAATGCAACTGTCTAATGATGGAATCTCTTTCCGTTCTTGGTACCACCAATAAATATTTATCATCCCGGCATATATATAGTAAACCACCTCGCAATCTCCAATGTGTTTTAAGAGCCCATAATTCTTTTAGTTCTTTACTGTCACTCTTTAAATTAATTTGGATTTTCTTCAGTTAAATAATCACCTTTCATCATCAAATTAATTATAAACCGAATATCTGCATCCCTGTCTTGTCCCCAATCATCCTCTTCCTTGACTATTTGATTCATTGTCCTTTCAGGTTCATGGTCATTTTCCTCAACCTCTTCATCCTTGTATACTTTGACTTTTCTCCGTTTCTTAGGGTCACCATGGGTGGTTATACATTGTTCACATGGTGGTAATCGTGACATTGCATCAGCGTTAACATGCTCACTGCCTTTCCTATATTCGACTACTATGTCAAAAATTTCCAATTCAGCTCTCCAAACACAATATTAAGATGTATTTGGACTATCCCAATTCAAAAGCCACTTCAATGCTTGGTGATCAGTCTTTACTATAAATTTGGATCCAAGTAGATAATGCTTAAATTTTAACACAAATGTATAAATTATCAGTAGTTCTTTCCTTGTTATGCAATACTGTCTCTAAGACTTACTCATAGTTTTTGACGCATAACATAGTACTCTTTCCTCGCCTTCCTGTATCTGTGACACGACAGCTCCAATGCTATTATGTGATGCATCAGTGTCTAAAATATATTGCATTTTCTTGCTTGGTAATGCCAACAATGGCGGAGAGGACAATAACCGCTTTAACTCATAGAACGCTGCTTTTCGGTCCTCATTCCACTGCAAACTGCTTTCATTTTTTAGCATCGAACTCAATTTCTTTGATGTCTCTGCATAATTTTTAATAAAACGCCTGTAGTAATTGCAAAATCCCAAGAAGGACTGCAACTCTTTTTTACATGCTGGAATTTCCCATGAACTGATACTTTTGATTTTCTCTGGATCTGTTTTAACCCTTTCCTTATTTATGATATAACCTATATAACTAACCTCTGTCTTTAAAAATACACACTTATCGGGCGATAATTTAAGTCCAGATTCTCTGATACGCCCTATCACCTTATCAAGTCGTTCATTATATTCTTCTATTGTTCTTCCAAAAATCAACACGTCATCCAGATACACGCAATTAATCCAATTTTCTTCCTTAAAACCATGTTTATGAATTTTTGAAATGTAGCAGGAGCTGAACAAATTCCGAAAGGCATTCTTGTGAACTCAAATTGTCCATACTTTGTACTAAAAGCCGTTTTCTGAATATCTTTTTTGTCAATTGGTACTTGATAATACCCACTAGATAAATCTAGCATATTAAAATACCTGGTTGCACCGATGGTATCAAATAACCCCTCTGCAGCTGGTATTAGGAAAATGGGTCTAGCCGTCTTAGCATTAAATGCTCGATAATCGACACACATTCTTATATCCCCATTTTTCTTTTTAACCACCACTATAGGAAAATTCCATGTTGATGATTTTGGTCTATTTATACCTGCATATAGTAAATCTTTTATCATATGATCAACCTCTTTTTCTAATCCTATCGTAACCCTTCGTGTCAGAGGTTACCACTATTGGTCTTGCATTTCCGGTATCTATGTAATGTTTCACTTCATCAGATTTTCCGATGTCTACCTTGTATTTATTGAAAATATATTCATTACTTTTTAGTGTTTTCAACAACTCAAGCTTATCATACTCATTAATATCTGAACACAATCCTTCTTCAATTTTGTCTAATATTTGCTCCATTATTGTCTTTTATTTTTTCATCCTTCGAGTTTATTCACTGCCATTTGATTCATTAATAAAATCGTTCAAATTTTCTACATATCTCAAGCCGGTTCCTGCAGAAAGAGTTTTCGAACCTCCCTCTGACATGCATATCTTTACTAATATATACCCATTTTCACCTTGTACCACATAGTCACTTATCAAAATGTCACGATCTGCTATCCTCGATCTTTCTCCATTGTGAGGTGTTTTCAACTGAGAATTAAATATTTCGATGATTTATTAAGATAATTTTAAATTGTAAATAATTGACTATTAAATTAACTTTTAAAATAATTTTTAAATTGGATTTGTTAAGTTGAAATCTTTGAATTGAAAAATTGAAAAATTAAAATAGCTTTTTGAAAGAAGTTTTATTAGTGAATGATTTTTAAATAAATATATTTTAAATATCGAAATTTTAATAAATGGTTTTGAAAATATTTTATTCAACTCTGAAAAATTGTTTGAAAATTATACAATATTTCATTAAATAAATACTTGAAATTAGTACGTTAACTTTTGAACCGGATTTAAAGAATAATTTAGGAAATGTGTTAGCAGCTATTTCCAAACGATTATCATAGAGGAGATGATGTAGAAACATTCATTAAAGAATGCGATAAATATTTTAAAGTGGTACAAATGCCTATTTCAAGACAAGAAGTGATGGTGGAATTACTGATCGACAAACAGATCAGAGATATATATATATACTGGAGTTGGCCAAAATATCAAATGTTATAAGGAAAGATTGCGGTAGCCATTCGTCAAGAAGACAAGTTTGGCAGAGGATGTACAATCTGGAGGAGCCCGATAAATATTTTACTATTATTGACAGTTAGTCGATAAAATATTGGGGCATGAGTTAAACAAGGAAGTTTAACAGAATATCTGCTGGTACACTGTGCAGCCGAGAAGACTTTGAAGCGATAATTGTGTCTAAGTGACACCAAAGGAACAACGGAAGAAAAAAAATCAAGAAGTTACATGAATCGCGTATAGTTGCAGAAGAGATCTATGCAGTGCGAGAAAGAAGGCCAGGACAGAATATAACAAGAAGTTACAGAGACGCGGTTACAAATCAAGCAAGAAATATTGTATCACCAAGATATAATAGCGAGCCAAGAGAGTATCGAGAAGAAAGACCGAACAGAACTAAGAACGAATTTGAGTAGAGATTGCATAACAAAGAAGGCTGTTACATGTTTTACATGTGGAAGACAAGGACATGTAAGAAGTCAGTGTCCACAGATGCAGAGAAAGGTAGCTGAATGTTATGCGTGTGGTACCCTTGCCACGTGAGAAGAGATTTTCAAAAAATAAGGTGTACGAGGTGTAGCTTAAGAGGTCATAAAGAGACAGATTGTTGCACAAATTTAGAGAAAATGAGATATCCGAGAATTAATGAGAATTTTGGTAGACAATAAAAGCGATACGAAGCAGGGAATGTTTATCAAGGAATGAGAAAGGATACAAGACAAGAGATACTTAGCATTCATAGACGAACCAAGTTATGAAAGAATAGAAGATACATACAGATTACTTAAACATCAACGCCCCGATAGAAGAGGAGATAGTCGGGGCAGTGAATTAAACAGCGATGTTGACTCCCAAATTATTAATAATTATAATAAAAGTAAAATATCATGTAATATAGAAAAAGATGTGAAAGATATAACGGAGAGGAAAATAATGTAATAAGGAAAATAAAAAGATTCATAAAAAAGGATTTTGCAGAAAGAGAAAGAGAAAAAATACAAATACTCACATTAGATGAATGGCAATATGATATTATTAGTTATGATAAAATGCAAGGCCGACCAAGTGTAACTATTAGAATACAAGACCAGAAGATGGAATGGTTGCTCGATACAGGATCTACAGTAAATATCATGAGTTGGAGCAAATTTGAGAAACTTAAAGATTTAGAACTAACAACAACGACTGATACATTGAGATGTGCAAATAATAGTGTTTTAGAAACGAAAGGTAAAGCAATATTAGAAATAGGAATAAATGGCAGGAAAAGAAGGGTAAAGTTAACGATAGTAAGGTATATTGTACTGTACTTTCGTTAGCGCATGTGACTTTTGTCAGTGAATTATAAACTCTTAGTGCTGGGTTATCTTTGACAATATCTTCCGCTAACTCTTGACATAAAATTCAGATCTGCTTCTGAATCAAACATGACTTTCACTTGTCGATTTCCAACTGGTTTATGTCGGGTCTTCTCAGGTCTGTTAACAGAAATCAGTGTTGGTTCGTACTTCCTCAGCTGTGTCTTTGGTTTTTTACCTTCACCATTGAGAAAGATAGCATATTTCTCTTCCAATGTTGGTTTTGTCGCAAGACCTCTTATCATCTTTTTCTCACTCCAACTATACTTTGTCATTGCGGCACAGTTATTTTCCTGTTCTTCCGAATCTACTGTATCTATAATTTCAGTTCTTATATCCTCCTCGCATTCTTCTTGGAAATACTTAAACTTGTTCCTTTTATCGCAGAATCTTGCTTGGTGCGCTCCACCACACCCGAAACATTTCATTCCATATCACCTCGGCAATTAGCTGAAATTTGACCGTTCTTGCCGCTCTGGTAACAAGCTCGTTCTTCTTTAGGTTTTATCCATTCTTATTTCTTACCTAGTTCATTACATTTGTAACACTTTTGAGCCGCCATTCTTTAAAGAGTCACACGTTTCGAGGCCGTGTTCCTTGCGCCTTCAAACTTTTTATAATCTGCTTCAATCTTTGTATTTCTTTCTTTAATGCGACTATTGTTCCTTGATCTTTATTCCTTCTTCCACTGTTGTGATACCTTTGTCTTCCGCCTTTATTTCTGCCACAGCTTCTTCTAATGTCTTCGGCCGTCTAATTCTCAGGCTTGTTGAAAGCAAATTATGCCGTAACCCTTCGATATAAGCTTGATTCATCATTCTTTCCTTGTTTCCGTCGTACGACATACATCGTAATCGTATTCTTTTGGCAAAATCAACGGAACTTTTGTTTCTTTCTTGTATTGTATCATTTAATATGTCGACTATAACTGACGTTTTCGACTTCTTTTCACACAGTAATTTCGTAATCTTATCGGTGTACCACTCTATTGACTTTTCCGTATCTTTCTCTGCCATGCAATCTACTTCCTTTATTACATCTTCTTCGAAGTACTTTAGGAAAACCTCCTTTTCTTCGTCTGCTGTTACTAAATTATGTTCCCCAAACTTCTTTACAAAATCTTGTACTTCCTTCAAATGTTCTTCAATCTTTTCGTTACTGTATCTCTTAAAGACTTTCAACTTTGAGAGCCTTTCATTAAATAGAAATTCTTATGAGTATTCTTTTATTGCTCGTTATATATATTCCAATAAATAAGTATTATTGAAACAATTTCAAATTATGTTAATTTTAAATTCTTCACTTAATAATTAATAATAATTAATAATTCTTCAATTAATAATTTTATCAAAATTTGATTATCCAATTTTATCTGGTTCTGACACTTTATAAGGGTTGACAATTATTTCTAAAATTATTAATATAATTATTTTTATTATTATTATTATTATCATTATTATTATTATTATTATTATTATTATTATTATTATTATTATTATTATTATTATTATTATTATTATTTATTATTATTATTATTATTATTATTATTATTATTATTATTATTATTATTATTATTATTATTATTATTATTATTATCATTACTATTATTTATATTGCTATTAGTATAATATTTATTATTAATTCTTTATATTAAACAATAAAAGAATAATATTTTTGCATTGAATTAAACACTCCTTATAATATTCATTTGTCAATTCATTCTCTGCAATGGAGCCAAAGCAGTTTCCATTAATTTGTTATTGAAATTATCAGTAAATACGCTTATATCAATTGTCATTAGTAATGGAAATATTTGTACGGCCAGAGCTTGGTTTGGGCATTATTATATAATTTATCATTGTTGCTAATACTTCCCATTCATGGGCAAAACAATTAAACCCGTCTCGGATTAGATATGAATTTATCAATTCTATTAAAATGTTATGAAATGCTATTTTTATTCTAGTTTATTCCAGCCCATCTGATAAAACAGGCATTAATCGGGTTGACTATGTGAAAAATATTTCTATTATAATAATAATATAACCGGACCATGTATATGTGTTTGTGTGTATGTTCACAATTGCGTTAAACCATGATATAAAATCCCAGCTATGATTGGTTAGGAATGAATGAACGTTTCGATTTAACGTTTTTATTGGCTTATTAGAGTTAATTAAAAAATGACTTTCGATTGTTACAAAAACTATTTGAAATAGAAAATAGATTTGTATAATGCGATGACACTATTTTTAATATGGCCATTGTAGAAGGGTCCTTCAATTATGCATTTTGGTTAAGTTTCCCACTATTTTTCTGAGCACTGAATACTAATATAGTGAATTCATATAGTGAGTTCATTCCAATTATTCGAACACTTTGGGACATAATTAACAATTTAAACATTTAACATTTTTAGTGATATACATTTATGATAATAATAATAGTAATTATTTAGCTGTTTACCGGATGTATATGGTTATCTTTATTTTTAAATAAAAAGCACATGGTTTTAAATTATAATAAAAACGTATATATATATATATATATATATATAACAAAAAATTAACAGTAATGTAGTACAAAACAGTAGAAATAAAAAAATTACCCCGCTAATGTTGTTAGAAAGATGCATTACTGCACAATCAAACAAATAAAACTTATATCATATAAAAAATCAACTAAAATAACATCAACTACACTTTTAACCCTTTATAGGGCAAATTTATTTTCTAACATGACGCTAAATAATCTTTGGTCAGTATATTAACCGATGAAATCTTTGATTTTTCCGACGGACTAAATATTTTTATTTTTATTTATCAAAGTTATTTTATCTGGGCATTAAGTATTTTAAAATATATTAGGTAAAATTCAAATTCCAAATTTCATTCCAGAACAAACATTATTATCCTTTATTGAAAATAGTAAAAAAGACTCAAAAATGACAAAAGGATTTTGTTTTATGTGACTGGAACCTTTCAGAGCACTCAAGATATTCAATGGGTTTTTATCCAATCAGATTCATTTAAATTTAATATAAATATCACAAAATTTTATTACAAAATATTTATTTGAATTCCATAATTAAAAGGAATTCAGAGAATTATTGCACTCAACATAAGAGAAATTGTCGCATAAAATGTCAATAAGTCAACATTTATTGGGAGAAGGGAATATTAACAACAGGCCCAGCAATAATTTTTGGAAATATTATAAAGTTTTACTTGGAAATGGCAAGGGAAAAACAAACAAATGTTCTGTTTATAATGGGAAATAATAAAATCGATAATAATTGACAATATTTAAAATTATTATTTATTATTATTATTATTATTATTATTATTATTATTATTATTATTATTATTATTATTATTATTATTATTATTATTATTATTATTATTATTATTATTATTATTATTATTATTATTATTATTATTATTATTATTATTATTATTATTATTATTATTATTATTATTATTATTATTATTATTATTATTATTATTATTATTATTATTATTATTATTATTATTATTATTATTATTATTATTACAGTAAAACCTCTACTTAAGACCACCTCCCTAAAGAGACCACCTCTAGTTAAGACCTCTATTTCTTCGGAACCAAATTTACACAGTAGTTTACTGGGACAAATAACCCTCCATAATAGGACCACCCCTCTCGTTAAGACCACTTTTCGTAAAAAATATTTTTAGTTTAAATATTTTTTGTTTAAATATTTTTTTAAAATTAAAATGGGAGTAAAAAAAACGAGAAAGGAGCTTACATTGAGTGAGAAGATGGATGTTATTAAATCTTCTGAGCGAGGAGAAGGACAGAGACTGAAGAGTTGTTGAAAAAAATCAATCTCTCTAATGTTGTTGAGTTTGTAAAGGAGTCTTGGAATGCTGTTAAGCCGTCAACAGTTGAGAGCTGTTTTAAAAAATGTGGGTTCTGCTCGGATATCACGGTTAAACCAGATATTATAACTGAGATCGAACAAGACGTAACAGATTTAGCTAAGAAGCGTGATTTCGACTTTGACCTTAGTGAGCTTGACATTTCTCTTGAACAAAACTGTTTTGAGAGTGACTGGGAAGAAAAACTGATTTCTTCTTACACTAGTTTGGATGATGCATCAAGTGAGGTTTCTGAACCAAACGAAGAAGAATCTGATTTACCAAAAATTGATTTAAAAACATCTTTATCTTATATTCAGCAGAATAAGAATCTTGGAATGGAACTGGGTGACAATAAATTATTTGACATAATGTTTCAAGCTGAACAAAAGTTGACGAATATGATAGTTTTTGATAACAGTGAAGCCAAATCGAAGAGACAAAGAACATTAGATGAGTTTTTATAATAAAATCTTCAATTTAAGTATAGTTTTCTTTATAAAAATAAAATCCTCTCTAATAGGACCACCTCTAGTAAAGACCACTTTTGGTCCGGAACCAAGGGTGGTCCTATTAGAGAGGTTTCACTGTATTATCATTATTATTATTATTATTATTATTATTATTATCATTATTATTCATGAGGTAGCTGAAATGATTGAGTCGCAGATTAAGGATTGGTACAAAGAAGATGGTTTGAAACGACCGAAAAGACAATCTAAGGAGATATTTGAAAACATCCTCCAACAGGGTATCAATATTTCCGACCTCGATTTGAATGAAGAAGAACAAGAGAAACTGAATATAGAAATTGCTAAAATTAAGAATTTAACTTTGGATGATCTAATCTTTCATATAAATCACAGTGAATGAGTTCTTCGTTTCTATATTTTTATTTTTATTTCATATATCCACCTTCGAGGGATGAATTACAACATTATAATGGCAATAATTTTAATCTGAATTTGTGAATTTTAAGATATTTTAACTAAGCAAATACAAATTACCAACAATTTCTAGGTATTATCCCTATAGCATGACCGGCATTGAGAAAAGTATGAGTGAAATTCCGACGTTAAGAAATGGCTCTACACCAAGCCTCATGTTTATGCTTACAAAAGGTATTTTACCAAAGTACAGACTACCTACCAATAATAACATTGCATTAGGAATTTATAGACATATTTATTAACATAATAAAAAAAGGATTTTTTTAAATAATTTCAACAAATCAAAATTAAGTAATTAAAAATAATTAAATAAATATCGCCATTCGTACATCCTTCTTACTATATATTTCGATAGCATCACTATCATTATAAGGTTACCTACATTCACGAAGGATGAATAACTATACTATATTGATATATTATTCGTCCGTCGTGAATGTAGGTAACCTGATGATGATAGTGATGCTATCGAAATATATAGTGAAAAAGATGTACGAATGGCGATTTTTATTAATAAAATCTTTAGCGTGTTTATTTAAGTATTTAATTAAATAAATATTATTAATTAAACAAGTTTTTTAATATTTCTCTTTTTTCTCTCATTATATCAATTACTCAATTATTGTCAATGCAATTTAGAATATCTTTTTCACACGCCATGAGCATAAATGCTTCCAAATGTTTTTGAGTGAGACTTATGTATTATGTAGTGCTGGACGAACGATAGAACATCTCATTTACGATTCTACTCACATTATCTGGATGTTTATTTTGTTGTTTCGTTAATCAACCATTGAGTTAAATAGAAATAGAAAGAAGTAACAATTGTAAAAATTTAATTTCATTTCATTAAAAAATATTAAAAACTTCACTATATTTGTGGACCAGTAGGCCCACGGGGATATTGGGCCGGTATCCCGGTGAACCAGTCCAGCACTGAACATTGATATCATATTCTAGTTCAATTAAAAAAAGGATACGAAATTAATGTTTCAAATACTATTTTCTCGTATGTGGAATGAGTTCCCAGTCAATCAACATGCCGTCGGAAAAGTGTTGAAGTTATGCAAAGGGGTGCCGAAATAAAATTTAAATATATAGCTTGTTAAAAAGTCGGTGCAAAATTTACTAAAATTATAATTTATTTTGAGGGATAAGGCTGCGAATAGGTGCCAAATGAAAATTTTAAAATGAATTTAATAATTTTAATTTCATGGGAAATCAACAGACAACATTATTGCGAAAATACAAACTAATTAATTATTTAAAATATTATTGATAATATTTTGAAAAAAAAATCAGAGTTTCACATTATTAGAAGTGGCTTGTCAGGAGATAATTTTTATTGTTGGGATAATTTAATGTTCGTTTATGGCACTAAATCATTATCCGACTCCTCGTGTTCAGCAATCAAAAAAATAGAAATCTTTATTTTCAAATTGGACTAATTATTTTTTTTGTATTACAATAGCTGGGTAAATGCCCAATAAGTATCACCCTAATAAATAAGTCAAAACCCAAATTGGTTTATCACTCATCTGAATCGCTCTCGTTCATCTTCTTTAATTAAAATTCTTACTCTGACTACAAAATGTGTCTTTGCCTGACCCGCAAACAACACTTGACAGCAGAAATTTTTATTGATAATCACAATTAATTTTCACTTTACATTGACAATCAATTCAACACTCTGCTCGGTGACTATACTATGCTGATTGCAACACTCAGTGAGGAATAGCACTCTTGTTCAACACCGGATTGAAAGATCACTAACTACTGATAGGTTTATCGACTGTGACTTTGAATTTGTTGTTTTCTTTTACCTTCTTTTCCAACAATTATCCTTCACAAATCGTTTTCCAATAAATTTTCGTCTGATTTTGTCTAATTTGTTGTCT
The DNA here is from genome assembly GCA_959609185.1 of Schmidtea polychroa. Taxonomy (NCBI): domain Eukaryota; kingdom Metazoa; phylum Platyhelminthes; order Tricladida; family Dugesiidae; genus Schmidtea; species Schmidtea polychroa. The sequence continues at coordinate 86,052 of CAUHTR010007714.1, forward strand.
TGGTTTGTGTCTGAATTTGTGTCCACCAGTTTCTCTTTATAGAGCTTGTTTTATTTGTGGCACTAGAGATAATCAAATGTTTCCCGCATTTCCCAACTGTTCCCATTTTATCTCTGACAAGCTGTCAAGATATCCCTTTTTCCTCTTGTTGTTTTTGGAATTTGAAATTCCTTTTGTCCTTTGTACTAATTAATTAATAATGACCTTTGTTTTGCTTTCTTGTTTGTTTTCTTTTGTTTGGTTTCTTCTCATTTTCCATTGATTTTTATTTTTGTTTCCTTCTCGGAGTTGCCCTAAATCGGCCCGTTTTTCATGACGATTTTCCCCTAAGTAATTCTATTTATTTATTTATAAATTGTTATTTAGGTATACTCAACCATTCTTTGCCTCATCCGGCTGAATATTCCCCTCCCTATTTTCCTAATTCCCGGCAGCCCATTCATCTGACAAAAAACTGGGTAGATTAAATAATTTATTGTCTTATCTTAGTTCTCGGCAGCCCATTGATCTGACAATCAGTTGGGTACCCTTTGATTAATGACTTTTGTTGAAACTTAATTAAATGATTAATTAATTGGTTTTTTGGCGGTTGACCCATCTATGGATCAATTTATTCTTCTTCAAAATTTCTTTTGTCACCGATTACCATTCCACGAAAAATATTGATTTTTAATTTTCCAAATTTTTAATTAATTTTAATTGATTTTGATAATTTGTATAATTCCAACAATTTAGAGATATTAACATAGATAAAGCTCTCAGAATGGAGATAATTTTGTGGCAACTGCATGTAAAAGCAGAGACAGATTTGCAGAAATATCAGTAGTTCATTCAATGCTCGAGTAACGAATTTCGAAATATATAGGGGTTGAATTGTATTAAAGTGTCATCCTTTTTGTTTAAAAGAGGCTTTGATATTTGAAGAATCTTTATTAAACTCCAATCAAAACATTCTTCAGGCATTTCAACTTATCGAGAATAATTTTAATTATTTTTCATGAATTTGTTGTAATAGGAAAATTGTTGAAAATTAAATCCGACAAAGCTCCAAATTACAAAGCTCCATGTTGTAATAGGAAAATTGTTGAAAATTAAATCCGACAAAGCTCCAAATTACCAAGGAACTTTAACATTTATAAAGAACCAAAAGTTACTAGTAATGATCTAACAGACGGGCAGAAACAGAAATTTATGGTGTTATTAAGAATATATAAAAATGTGTTTGCAATGCATGAATATAATATAATTAATATACACTATTGTGTAACAATAATATTTTGTTTTAATGAGGCGGTAGAGATTTTTTGTTTTAATTATTTTTACGCACCGATTTCAAACTTATTACTAAATGTGACTGATAGTGGTCGAATGATTGTTGGTGAAATCTGTTAGAGCAGAAAACAGGCAGATAAAATTCATAGGTTGTTAGAATGAAGTAAGAGTGGCCGAATGAAAGAAAGGCCATGCCGGAGTTGTGATAGTCCGAAAATGTGGGAGTGGATGAAAGCGAGTAAACATAGCTGGAATGGTTGAATGAGAGTGAGCTAATTAAGAATTGATTATGATAGAGTTGAAAATATACATGAAATGACGGGTGGGAATGGTAGACTGAAAGTTTTGAGGGTGATGTGAGAGAATAGAATAGTCAAATAATTGGGCAAACCTATAATATATGGAAAAAATCATTAAATTTAATGGGAAAATATTTCTTGGGCATGAACCATGTTTAAAAACATTTAATATGCAAACCAGGATTTTAAAAATTGCATTACAATTAATGATAAATGTTTGGAGGCCACTCGTGAGGTTTGATACTTCATTGAAAAAGACTAAAAGTTATACCCCATTGGTGAAACAATTCCTCTACCAGCTACAGTAAAAATGGAGGAAACAATTCAAAGAAAATATTATGATGACAAACTGAAATGTATTCCCTTGTCAGCAAATACTGTAGGAAGACAAATAGTAATCAGTGATCATAATATGAAGAAACAAATTTGTAATTGATAGAAGTTTGCTATACAGTTAGATGAAAGAACATATCTTGTCAACTCGGCGCCGTTAATAGTATTTATTAGAATTTTTAATAACGAAACGAAAGAACTCCTTTTTAGTGAGCCATTCCAAGAAAGATGTACATGTAAAGATATCTGCTCAACAATAAACCATTTCTTTGTTGCAAACGACATTTTATGGGAAAACTGTGTAGGTGTAACTAATGATGGAGCAGGTGCTTTAATTGCAACAAAAAAAGAATTCAAAACGATTCCTAGTCATAATGAAGAACTTAAATGGACCAAGAACTTATTTGCTGAACATTTAAAAATGGATCACATTTCAAGAAAGGTTAATTGATATTAGAGAAGGTACAACATTACTATACTATTTTCAATAAAAATCCTTTTGGAATTGGTGGAGAAAATTGAAAAGCGAATATCCAGAATTAGTAAGTAGTCAGATTTGTGGTGATCCAATAGTGAGTATCCCCTGTTTCAGATTCACAAGGCGACCGTTCGTGTGAGAGTGAGTTAGCATTAGATGATGTTCAACGCATGAAAGCTTTCAACATATTCCCTTCGAGCATCACATGAGTGGAAATTCGTTATAGGAAATAAAGTCAACTAACACCAACTTATTTGCGACATAACACATGGAATCAGAAAGTCAATAATTCCGCCAGCTCTAATTGGATCAAATTCCTTTCTCTTGGATCTGGTTCAGTTATCAATCAAAAGTCTCATTGCATCGGTGAAAATTGGTACAATTGTGATATAAATAAAGCCTATTGGGCCAAGTTTATTATTCTGATCAAGAAAACGAAGCGTTGGATTAATCGAGTTGTAATAAATATTGTAATATGTATTGAGGCAATAAATCCGATAATTTAAATTAATTTTAATCAGATTTTGTAAATTATATTGGAAATTGTATAATCAATTACAAATTGATATATTGTAAATATTATTATCAATAATAAATAAATATATTTTCATCACTATTGATTCAAGATAACATTGGGAATATAGGAAATCAAATAGAAAATCAATCAATCAATCAATATATATTTAATCAAATCACACAGTAATGCTTGCGCATCAAATCGACAAATAATCAATCGGTGTCATTGGCGGAAACTGCACCAATAGGGTGATGCTGCTGCTGCTGCTGCTGGTCATATCCGTTAGTAACCAAATGTCTCCACATTGAACTCATTTGCTTGTAATGATCGATATGTAAATTAGCAAACATTGTCAACCAGTCTTTTGTTTCCTGAGTTCTTTGATCACGCCAACGATCGAGTTCACTCGTTAAATCGGCATTCTTCTTGCTGACAATGTCATGAAGCTGATTTGCTGTTACTCCACCCTGTTGGGTAGGGCTCACACTATTTGGCATAGAGTCATGGTTTTTGGCTTGCTTGGAAATAGTTAATAGGAATCTGTAGTCAATTTATCGGTAAATTATAGCAATCAAATTTTGCTTCTTGTTACTTATATTCAGCTTCATTTCGTCTTCTTCCAACTTTTTGCACTTCTCTCCAATATAGACCACTCTCAACGACCCAGGGCTCAAGTTTCCACTGTACAGAATCTGACGTTTCTTTGCACCGACAAGCCAATGTAGATAGAATTGGCCATCCATTTCTTTGTAGTTCTTCATCTTGATATATTTTTGACAAAGTTTCCCAAACTTCTCCGGTAATCTTTACAACTCGATGCAAAGATTCCATAATTATAGCAGATCTGGCACTCTGAATCCTTTCCGGTAAATATGTAAATAATTCCAAAATAAACGTTACATCATCTGTTAATTTTCCCAGACCAGAATCCTGGAAACCAATTGTAGAGGTCGGCGGCCCAGTTACAGTGGCAGATAAGGTTTGAAAAGAACTTAATAAAAATTCAACCTTTCCTTGTACAGGTCTCTCGCGCTTGTATTCACTAAACATCTGCACGAATGAAAGAAAGTTGAACAAATGAATTAACACAAAATCTATGGATAAAAAATGAAAAAAATTAAATGGGAAAATCAATTATATTTGGTTTCACAAAAAATTTTAAACTGAAAAAAATGTATTAAAAAACTGCTAATGGTATGATATGAATACTTGAACTATTCTACAAAGTTATACCAAGTGGGATATAGAAAATTAAAAATAAGTCAATTTTCATACGAAAGAGATGAGAAATTAAGTAAATAATGTGATTCTAAGAAATGAAAATCGCCAAAATAGAAAAAATCTTACATGAAGATACAAAAGAAATATAAATTACGGACAATGTTGAATTACTTAAATCGATCTTTATAGGCTTTTGTCGGCCATTAGGATAATGTAATGTCAAGAAATGACATTATAGTTAAGATGTATTTCTTAATGTTGTGATTCCTAAGACCCACTTAGAGCATAATAACTAAATCAGTGCATATTAAAAAGTGAAGCTCTAGAACAGTGATGTTCAGAGACAGATTGAAATCGGTTGAGGGTCAAAGCGCATCAGAAAATATAAGGTCCCTTAAAAAAGAGAAGAAAATAGAACTGCATATTAACTATATTTTTAAATAAATAAAAAATATCATATACTATTAATGTCTTATTTCCAATAAAATTGGAATATGATATATGTATAATATAATTAAGAATAGCTTAAGAATAATCACAAAAATTTTGTTTTTACCAACCTATTAACTATCTGATCACAATCAATAATTTTAAGTATATAGTTCTCTCGATATGAAAAAACCAAATTATTTAGTCTTTATCCTGGAACCGAATTCCTGAGATAATTATTTACTATTTTTAGACAAAAAATTGAGCGTTTCCCGAATGAGTTTGAAATTTGCATAGTAAACCAAATTTTCAAAATAATTTATACATTTGGATAAAATGTGTTCATATCTATTATCTATCGTATCTATTGCTTTTTGTATATATTATTAATTTATCGCTTGTCTATTTTATCCGCAAAATTAAAGTTGGGGTTTTACGATACCCGGTATGCCCATCATTTAATTTACCTCTGGTGATTGCAAAACTTTTTAATAAGTAGCTAAAGTGACTCTAGTGCCTCCAACATTCCAATTAATAAATATATTAATTTAATAATGTATTTGGAATGTTGGAGGCACTACAAAGAGTTTTTTTTTAAATAAAAAAGCTCAATCACTAAATTAATTAAAAAAGTTTCAAATATACATATTAATCTGATTTAATCTAGATATGTATATAAATGGAGAAATGCACATTTAAAAAATTGAATATGCATCAAATTGAGTTATTTTTGATATGAATTACTTATTACTTTTGTTTAAAAAAAGACGTGTGGGTAACATAAAATAGTCACGTGGGTCAGTTAGAAACACACGGTTCACTACCAGGGACGTCTTAAAGAAGGAGCCTGTTGTGCTGTGGCACATGCCACAAAACTAGAGGGACACAAATTTCAAGATGGAATGATTTTAAATGTAAACGTTATATATCATAATTATTATTTGCTTGAATATTGGGATTGCACTGGAATATATTTTAAATACTTGAAAGAATTATTACATTTTAATTTGGTAATAATAATTAAATTCTGCTTTAGAATTACTGCTTTAGAATAACAAATAATAACGAAAATAGACTTGGAAGCTCGATGATAAAACAATTGTGCAAGCTAAAACATATTTACACTAATTTTCAATATCTGTAAATTAGACAACAATAATTTCGCTATCAAGGCGCTGCAAAAAACGATACTATTACGCATGTAAACCTCTTATTTTGACTTCAAAAAGGCAATAATTTATATAGCCAACTAGATTTAAATTAATTTGTATTTTCGCATATACGTTCTCTGGGGACTTCCTATTGATTAATAGTTACTATATCCATCTAGTTTTTAATATGTCACCTATTCAAACTTTCTCAAAAATGTTGATTTTTATAATTTTTAATTAATTTTACACTCCAATTTTGTACATTTGTATTTAATTTGTACTCATTTACATAACCCAAACATATTATGCTTATTTATCTATAAAATATATAGTAAATAGTGCAGTATTGACAATCAAATACCCTAGGATTATAATTGAAACTTATTAATTGAACAATTTTCACTCTTCCAAGTAAAAAAAATATGAAATAATTATACTTAATATTGAAATGATGTAACTAATGAGTATTATAGTATTTTTCTCTACTTAAATTTCAAAATCGCTTGATGATGAACTAATTCCTAGACTGAGGATGATGACTCTTTCATTTTAACTTTATTTGAGATGAAATATTACAATATAGTAGTTGGACAATGATTCTACAAACTGACCACATATGACAGATAAACAGAATCAACCCCAATTACATATCCTAGATATGAATAATGGAAATATCTTGCTTTACAAAAAAAAATAACGGAGAAAAAGTGAATTCTTTGTTAGTTTATTCATTTTCCGAAGATTGCGTATTCTGTTTTTATTGTAAATCGCTTTGACACAAAAAGCAGATTTGAATCAACCGGTTACAAGAATTTGAGAAACTTTCTTTTTGACAAATCAACTACATCTCAAAAACACAAAACAAGTCAAAGTCACATAACATAATTAAAACACAGCGTAACTTTGTAATATTATTCTAAGCAAATAATAATATTGTAATCTTAATATTCGTGCTATAGAAAGACAAGAATATGAAGGATTTCAGAATTTGTTTGACGCAGTCTCAATTTTACAGTTATGATCCAGTGAAAGTAAGTGTTGAAATAATAGTTTTCATTGGAACAATACAGAATATGAACACGTTCACTGCCCAAGAAATTTGCGAAGTTCACTCTCACGCGTCAACTTATGTTAAATTTTAAAGAAATAGATCAGAATAAGAGATCATTGACAGATGAAAAAAAAATGAAAGGTATAGCAGAAAATATGGATTGGGACATTACAGAGGTGCACAGTATGCTTACGCTGAAACCATACGTCCTGTAACGATTACAAAATATTTATTCACTTTGATATTTCAATCGACATTCATATTTTGATGGCATCAATTCAGAATGTGTAACAACGTTAATACAACATTAAATGAAGTTGAATAAATTATAATTTCATTTACCAATTTAATTTTATCTTATGATATTACTGAATGATAAAACTTCATGATTTCATTAAATTAAATCAGTATAAAAAAATTTTAATATACAAGAAAATTGAAACTGTATAGAATTAACATTTTGTAAATTTGACATTAAATATTATTTTCAATTTCACTCATTTTTTCAGAATGAGTGCTGATAAATAAACTAAAATAAAAGTAGATTGAAATTTTTGGGACATCCTTTATCACGTTTGTCAACCAATCTTAGTATATTTATTTATAACATTAAAGTTAATTCATTTTGATCTCAAATCGTTTCGATTCGTGTTTGTACCGAGCAATTGTTTCTATATACTATTTTCGGTTCAATAAGTTTCAAGATATTTTCTACATTTTTATTATTTAGTTTTAGATTTCGATTTAGAATATTTATAATGACAACTACATTTAGTCTTATATTGACGGCATCAATTGGAGTTTGTAAGATATTTAACCCTAAGGGGACCGGAGGTGTCTATCGGACACATTTTAAAAATTGCAGCTTATTAGTTTATTTACTCCAATAAAACTATCTAATGTACTAAATGTATAACGTAGTAATTTAAATAAAAAGAAATTAAATCAAAAATTTTAAAAAGATTAAATAAAAACTATTTTCTTGCTATTAATCATATAAATATCTGTTGGACACTACCGGTTTATACCGTTTCTGGGATTTTAAGGGTTTTTAATAATAAATTTATTAGTGACATCTATGGAAATTTATACGAAAATTTATTTTGTAATTTTATTCACATTAAGAAATATTATTATAATTTTTTAACTACAAAAAATTGAAATTAAGTTAAAAAACAGCCATTAATTTTTTGTAAACAAGGCACGAAAATATTTCGCCACAGAGTTGTCTTCGAAAAAAACAAACAAAGAGTACTATGATTTTCCGCCCAGTGCATTCATCAGTGTCAAAATATGTCATTTTTGAAATAAACTATTTATTGTTTAAAAATCATCGTGATTGGAAAATTCAAAGGTGATTAATTATAAACTGCAAATTTATTTATTTTGTACAAATTTGATCCACAATTTAGCAAAATGAATTGTAAAATGAAGTTATGCAACGAAAATCGAAAAAATAAAGCCGAAAGGGAAATTCATTTTTTCATATCATGTTCTATGGAAATTTAATGTGTTTAATTTGAAGGAAAATAATGAAAAATATAAAAGGATCTAATGTTAAGACAGCAAGAGAATGTTCATGAATTTACAGATGAAATATGACTAAATAAGATTATATATGAAAAAAAACAAATGCTGCCCAGGAATTTTTCAAGACAATGCTACAACAATTAAATATTGTTAAAGTGAATGGCTCAGGTTCTGAATTAATTGCAAAGAAAATGAAACCATTCATTGATGGAGAATATATAAAAGAAACAACTATCTTCCTTATAAGATATGTGTTTTACCAGAAACAGAAATTAATTCAGAATGTCAGTTGACCTCGTCACACTGTAGTGAACAGAATTAAAGACTTTCAGAAAATATTATTGAATTATTAAAAGTAAAAATTTCAAACTGCGAAAAAATTTCATTGTCTTTACAAAAGCACTGATATGACAGGCCAAGGACAACTGGCGACTTTTAGGGGAGGTGTAGATAAAATGTCCAAATTTACAAACGCTTCCTGATACCACAAATGGGTGTGACATTTGTTATACTTTTTTTGGCAAAGATTCACAAGTTTTGAATTATCTTCATTTTTAAGTGGAATAGCAACCAACGGAGTAAAGGCTAGGGTATGATATAAAAAAAGATTCTTAGGATTTTTAAACATGAAACGACAACTACATCAAATTTGTATATTTTCAGTTGCCTGATTCACCAGGATAATCTGTGTTAAAAAAATATTGCAGATTAAGCTTTTGGTTTTATAATAAAAGAAAATTATGGAAAATGGTTGTTGCTCTTTTTTTTTGAAAAAAATTTGTCAATTGGCTTCTAAATTAATTTCGGTTAAGCTTGCCTATACCATGAATTGTGAGGACTAATTTTTCTACAAATTTTAAAATAATTTAACCTTAAAATTTCACCTAGACTTTAAAATGACTTTGAAGTAATTATTACATCACCAAGGGGAGGTCAAAAAGTGGGCTAAAATTTACAGGGGATAAATGTGAATGCAAAAATGTATTTTTAACAACATCCTGCATCTAGAGCTACACAATATGTCACCTATTAACTATTCACAGTTCCCAAAGGAAATTGCTAACAGGTAATTAAAAAAATTCCAGGCTGCAAGTTCCTAGACATTTAAGACATCAAAGAATCCATGCATGATCACAAATTTCATCAAAAAATATAATTTTGCAACAGAAATCTTAGGAAATTTGGACTTAAGATACCAAAACTCAGTTCCATCGATATTCATACTTCAGAAATATGGATTTTGAGCAGTCGATTGATTTAATAACGAAAGTTGAATGTATATCGCATTTACAACTGAATTATATGTGTAGATGCAGTTAAATGGCGGTCTAATGTTGTTAAGCAGCGACCGAGTAGCGTTATTCCAACAAAACTGTGTCACCGGTGTTGATACGTGCAATAACCACATATCAATAGATAAAATACCCATACAATAAGAACCAATTTGTAACTTTTAATCAATGGCTGATACATAAAGATGGCTAATAACTGTATAGCATTTGTATTACATGTATACAAGGTTAATAAATTTGATGACTTCATACCTCATAAATCTGACAAGAAATTTCCAATGACATTTTTGAAATCAGCATGACCAAATTAGTTAAGATCAGTTATTCTCCAGTGAGTTACAAATTTTTTATTGTCTAGTGTAATTATTAAAATTTTATTTTGTTTCAGGATTGACATAAACTAGAAGCAGATGTTCCATATAAAAAAATTAATTAGCTTTATAGCAAAATCTCAGCATAACAAACCCTGTTTATAAAAACATATTTAATACAAACATTTTCACAATTTCCTTTTTCTGATATAACAAATTGTACTAATCGGTTTACATCCTTATAAATATTTGTTTCTAAGTATGTATTGTAAAACAATATTTAAACAATGTTAGATTTTAAGAACTTTCTGGGAGTTTCCATTTTTAAATACAACTTGACCAATTAATAATAATAATAATACTATATTTTTAAATTTTGAAGTGTACCGCTGCCAGATGTCAACAAACAAGCTGCCATGAGCGCGTTATCTTTGTCTATAAATGCTATAAAATAACCACAAATGTTGATCTCCATAAAATAGAGTATAAAATAGAGTAGTATAATTAACATTAATATAATTATACAATAACAAGTTAAGATCATGAGTGAATTAAAAAGAAAACGAACTTACTACGATGTAAGCTCCGCAAGAAATGGGTTGAATGGATGAGTTCAGGATCGGCTTCTCCAACAAAAGGGGGAAATCTTATGAGCCTGATAAAACGGTCGTCGTTGCCTGGGTTAAGAAACCATGGGATTCGATACCTCCGAAATGATAAAAAAATAATTTCTGAAATGTGGAATTTCCAATGCCATGGATGGGTCTGAAGATGATTCACTCTACCAGTATTGTGATGAATGCGACGCTACTACAGAGAGTGGTGAAGATGAAGTAAACGAAAGTGACGACGATAATTACACAGTTGGTGTTGAAATTACAGAACAATATCAAGAACTATTCGGTGACTCTGACGATGAGCCCCTCGTTTTTAATGGATTTTAGTATGTACTAGTTAGTTGTCATATGACTCGAATTCTATCTTTTTACAACTTTATGTGAACGATAATATGAGAAACTTTCCGTTGTTTGTTGACTTTTATTTAGGTAAATTCAATTATTTTATAAGAATATTTTTAGTTATTTAGGAATAGGTAAATTTTATTATTTTATAACCAACATTGTTTTATGTAGTAAATATTTTGAATTAAAATAACTAATAATATATAAAAAATGCTGTTACTGGTGTGTTTTAAATTTCCGACTTATACTCAAGCCGAAAATTCGGAAATTTAAAATTAATTAAAATCAACTTTCGACTTTATAGTCAAGTATATATATATATATATATATATATATATATATATATATATATATATATATATATATATATATATATATATATATATATATATATATATATATATATATATATATATATATATATATATATATATATATATATATATATATATATATATATATATTCTCTCGACTTTAATTTTATTTTATCTATATGCTATATGATATGTGTTTGTGCGTGTTTCATTTTAAGGCGACTATATGTACGTTCATTCATTATAAAAATCTTGATTGTAACTGCGCTTCAGTGATTTTTGTAAGTATGCATTTCCATAAAAAATAAATTTTAGTTTTATTTTGAATTTTGTTAAAGTTAAGTCAATAAAATTTTTATTTTATAGTTCATCTTATTTAGATGATCAATAAATTAGAACAAGACAGCTTTTTCTTTCGAAGATAAATTAGCCATATTAAAAATGATTAGCAAAAAGAATATGAGTTACGACCAAATTGGTAAACATTTCAAAATCAACAATTATAGGAATTGTTCGCAATCGAGAAAAATATGAACATGTAGATTATGAATGTGTCAAACCATGTACACAAGAGAATTAAGTGTGCCATGATGAAAATTTAAATTCGACTTTATTTGAATAAAAATAAAATAAAATTTTTGAATTTTGAAACCAATTTAAAAGAGCGTTTGTTGGTGTTAAATTATGAGATACGAGTTTGTTTAACAAAAATCGAACCTAAGTTGGAATTAATTTACAACAAAAAACAAGCCAACTCCATTTCACTAAATAACACATTTTTAAAAGATTTTGCGTGTCGAAGCTAAACAGTTTGCTTAAGAAAGAAAATGCGATGTAGAGATTATCCAGAAATTGAAAAACCCATTATAAGTTTCTGATGTTGATGAGTAAGCACTCTGGAGTGATCATTAGCAATCATCTAATTAAAACGAAAGCCAATCAGTTTGCAGAACAGCTTAACATTTCTGATTTTCACGCCAATGATTTGTGACTGTGTTAGGTTAACACAATTTATTATCTAACTCCAAAGATAATGATATCTAATGACTGATTGATGCGTAGTTTTCTTTTGAAATTTAATAGGAAAAATAAATAAATAAAACGATATAAATTAATTATTTATTTTATAATCTTTTAAAGCAATAGATATAAAAACTAATATGCGAGTATCTGACGAGGTAAATTGTGTTGTAGGCTTTGGTTTAAGATACAGATCGGTTGTACAAAACCGCCCTAAAGATATTTCTAACTACTAAAGGTTGCTCGAATAAGTGCCGAGAGTTAGGTTATGGGAAATAAGATGAAGGTCTTTATTGAGTTAGGGCGCGACAGTAGAAGCTCAGAACTTTTCCTGAATTCCCTCGCTTGAATTTTCCGAATACATTGAATAGGATAGTAGAGAACATTGATAAACGCGATTAGCTTATATAATAAAATAAAACAAAAGACTGTGTACCGATTAAAAATTAAACGTAATCTAGATCAAATTCGCTTTGTAATTAAAACTCCGATTGATTAATTCCAATAAAATCGTCCTTCCTAATTGATTTTGATCAGTATTTATATTAAGTATAAATTCATGTCATTTATTTTTAGAAATTTCATAATTACTATTTATTCTTATAAATGTTTTTCTAAAAATAGTAATATTTATATATTATTTACATTTATACTTTTAGAAGCTAAAATTTACAATATGCGAACCCTTTCCGAGGGTTTCCGACCTCAACAGTCGGATCGCTGTAAAAAAAGAAACTCAATAACATTTCGTGATATAGAAGGTTTAATTGCATCTGTTTCGCCTGGAATTTCTAGTGACTGGATTAATTTACCGCATACATAAGAAATATATGAGCACCTAGATGTGTTTAATTTGTATGAGAAATCGATATTTTATAAATTATAGCTAAATAAAAATCTCATTTCAAAAAGAATCATGTAGTCATGGTAAATTAAGTAAAGAACCAGTAACTGTTTTGTTAGGAGGTAATTTGAATAGTTCTGAAAAACTACCATTCTTATTACTAAATACATAAATCCTTGAGTTTTCAAAAACGTGAATATATTTATATATTAATATATTTGTCAAAACGCCTGAATGATTGCATCGGAATGGAAAAAATATCAAATATTTGGAAAAAAATTTCAAAAAAGAAAATAGATATGTATTAGGAGTACCGGAAAGTAATCAATTATTATTTAACAACTTTTTAAACATTTATTTTATTAACAAAACAAAGGTTATAAATTATTTTCAAAATTTATAATTTGAAATAATCTGGATTATAGTCTGACATGGAAGTTGATGAAATTCATTTAAGACATTGCATGAAATTTTTGTTTTTCCAATCTCATTTACTGATTGAAAATCTACTAGACATTCAGATCGTATATTTATCACCAAATACAACTGCTTTATATCAATCTCTCGATCAAGGAATAATCAAAAATAATAAATTATTTTATCGTGGTGGTCAAGAAAATTATCAATCAACTAGATCAAAATTCATAATTACTGGTCGGAACTTAAATTTAATTTATGCTATTCATTTTGTGAAAAAGGCATGAGACAATTAAAAATTGTTTAAAAAAGCTGGGTAATAAACCAATATTCTGAATTAAAGGCTTATGGCGATGGAGTGTGCTTAAAAAACCTGTTAGCTCTCACTTTTTGAAAGGAACAAATGCAAATATTCAACAACAAAATGACACACTCTAAATGTTCTAAATGCGCGCACAAATTTTAAACAGGACACATTCACACTGTAAGACGAAATGTGACAAAGTAGAAAAAAAGTAGATTGTTGTAAATAATAATTTATTTAATTTTTTAACTAAATAATTTTTTTTCTTAAATTTGCACTTTTAGAAAATAATTAATACAGTACAAATTTAGCAAATCTTTATGAAAATTACTCAAATAGATTACATTTTCAATAATCAGACCAAAAGTATCCAAATGTGACAACCATTGTGGAACGGAGGTAGTATTATTTATTTTTTGATTAAATATTATTTAATGTTTTCGATGTGAAACATAAGAATTTTTTAATAGTATTTAGTAAATAGTTTTTTACATTGTCTTTATACGATATCATAATTTATTTATTTAAAATTTAGATACTTCAATTAAGAGAACAAATGACGGATGATTCATGAATTGAAATAGTACATTTAATTATTAATTCAAGAAATCTCTCAAATGTTTTTAAAAATGCAACAGTAAGTGGCAAAAGAATAAATTATGGCGATGATAGACTAGTAATTCTGTTGATGACATTCTCAACAGGAACTTCTTTTAATTCAACGATATGTATATTATCGAAATTCCACTTATCAAATTCTGAATTCATTCTAATTTATCTAATTCTATATTTTGACATTGTGCTATCTGGTATCGGCTCTTGAATTGGAATTTCTTGTGGTTCAAATTTACATAATTGAAAGTTATTAGGTTTAATAAAATCTATAAATTTAAATTCACTCGAGACTGACCACATGCATATTTAGTAGTTCTATAGTATTCAAACGTAGATTTAATATCAGTTTGTTCCTCGTCAAAATCATAAATTATCTTCATTAATTCTTGGGAATAAATCACATCAATTATCTTATAATTGGTATAGCAATTTGAAATAGCAATAATATTTTTGAAATTAACAGCAGACTTAAAATCATGATATTTACAATACATAATCAAATTTTAATTCTTAAAGTTTTCAATCATTATTCAAACAAAAAACAATTAATTACAATTCACTTCAAAAAATAATTCCACTAAATTCAGAAAAACGCGAAACAATAATCAATAATAATCAATTCGTACTGCGACACACTGTATAGGCACAGGAAAATACATCTCAAAGATTTGATTGGATCCACACCCCATGAGGGAAAGCTCCAATTCATTTCACAACAATAAACATTTTATTATGAATAAATCTAAGCACATTTTAAATTTTTGTAATTTTGAGTAACTTATTGAACTAAATTATTAAAATGTTTAATTAGTATTTCTTTCAAATTAATTAATTTAATTCTATGCAATTAAAATTTTTTATTAAGTATATTAAATCAAAATTATTTTATTTAAACAGCCAATTTAAAGATAGTATTTAAATATTGATTTTTCATTATACTTATTTTAAATTATAATCAATACACAATTTCTGTATAATTAAATATATTTCATTAAGATAAATTTTACCTAAATCATTGTTTTAAATTGATAGCCATGGATAGATGGCAAAGTAATATTAAAATGTATATTATAATCCTCACGAGGTTTTAAATTACATTTATAAAAATGCATTAAATGAGATCTTCCCGAATATAACTATTGTATTACGCATTTTTTTAACATTACCTGTGTCTGTTGCTTCTGGAGAAAGAAGTTTCTCTAAGTTAAAACTAATTAAAAACTATTTACGGTCTACTATGAAAGAAGAACGATTAACGGACTTATCCATAATATCTATAGAAAGCGATATTTTGGATTCCATAGATATTAACGATCTCATAAAAAACTTTGTAGCTGCTAAAGCTAGAAGAGTAAATATGTAAGTATTTTGATTTTTGAGTGATGAATAATTATAAAGTAATCTAATTCTTAATATATGTTTGAGACAAGCAAATTTTATTGATTGCTTAGATTTAGTATTATATATTGTATGTATATAACCCATGCCTGTATATTATCGTATTATATAAGCTGTAATTATTTTTTAAAATAAAAGTATTCATTGGAAATATTCTAATGATTAAATTCATAACAAGTCATAGTTTTTGACATGGGGGTTCAGTTCAGGGAAGAGCGCTGAAAAAAATCTGGCACAAAGGCGCCTCTTACCCACGCGGCGGCCCTGACCAATACCATGGAAAATAATGAATTGTATCTAATTCTAAACATAGCCTTTCTGTAATTAATTACGATTAATAAGGAGGTTCGATTAAATCAGTGATTAAATTTGATTTAAGGAAATCGAATTTGCCATATTGAAAATGAATGTTTCTCAATTAAATTTAAAAACTATCAGTTCTAAAAAATGAAATGCAGTTATATTAAAAATGAGTCACTTAAACATTCAATTCTGTATAATATGTAAACAATAATATGTATAAGATCAGTATGAATTTTAAATGTAAAATTATTCAAAAAATTGTTTGAAAAAGATTTTTGGATTACTATTCGTCGCACTAGTGTGAGGGTCTCTTGGACTTTTGAAAATTTGTTTTTGCAAAAATATAGAGATGTACATTTTTGTCAATAAATGTATTTATATATTTATATAATACACGAGTATCATGTAAAATGTAAAGTGCATGAAAACATTTTATGTCATGGGGATCAACATAGGTTAAGTAAAAATCGAAGTAAAAAATTATTAGAGGTGCAGATTAAAAAATAAAACTTAATTTTTGTACTTTAAAAACTAATTTTGCCTGGTGGGGATTATTAGAGAATTTACAATATACATTATGTTAATAACTATTATCATTATTTTTCGTGACGAAACTGAAACCTCTTACATTCGAGGAACAATTGTATGCAGATGACAGTAGCAACATTAATTTTTGAAAAATTGAAAAAAGTTCCCCACCTTTTTATTTTTATTTTTCACACATCGCGCAATTTGAATATCGGTTTCAAGTTCATACTGATTTTTTTTATGATGTTCTAGACTGCTTTTAATCACATTCCAGCCATCTGTTTCCATTTGTTTATAAACAAGGCATTTACAAATGGCTGTTAATTTATTTTTCTTTGTTTTGGTTATTTTGGGTAAACTATTTTGTTTTCAGTGCAAGATTGCAAGTCTTACAGATAGGAAGAAAATTACAAGACATTTAATAACTTTTAAAGCACAAGAAAATGACTTATAAAAATTCAAGCAACAGTGTAAAGTCTAAAGTGTATTTGGATGAAGAATCTACCCTCATCTTCTAAACAGATAAGGGATCCAAGGATTCCATCTGTTAAAAAGCTAACCAATTTCACACGGATGTCGTCAAACTGTCAAATTCTTAAACTTCACTTTTCTGTTTAATAGCGAGAAACGACGACTAGATCGAATCAAAATTATGATTACGGATATAGAATTGCTCAAGACTTTCCACTATTATCCAGCGCACTCATCAGAAAGAAACTGAATAGTCTGATTGATCTATATGACAAAAACAAAAAGAAACCGTCTGATAAATTCACTGCAACACTTTCTCAGTTATTTGATGTCACCAACGTTAATGGAGAATGGAAAAGCACGGAGGATAAATAGCTCTACCAGAGGCAAGTTAAAAGTGGAGGAAAGATTGGTTATTCAATGGTCAATTTGGAATCAATCCACCCAAGAAAACGAATCCGACTATCAAAAACTCCACCTGAAGCCAGCTCTTCTCAATCACAACTCACACAAACACATAAAACTGTCTCAGATTCTTCGGATTCTGAAACCCTTTCTTCTTCATCCGAGTCGCCAACCTCTTCTTTAACGTCATTTTCTCCTGAATTCAAACCAAAATACCAAAGAGCAAGCTCTACAACAGCGGGTTTACTAGTACTGAAAAACAACATTTCCTCACATAAAGCACATGAGGTCAGTCGAGGAGTCATTAATTGACATTCCCAAATCTAACCAAATTGCTAAACGTACTGTAAAACTGATGGAGGAACTTCATGTATAATCGAGAAAAATTGAATTTTTTAAACTGAAGTTCATAGGAAAAAATATTTTTTAAACATTCTTGTACATTTACTACAGATTACTAACTGTTCTGTATCTTATTTCTTAATAAAAGTTGCTTAGTTATTACTATTACTCTTAAATAAAGCTAAAAACTTCCTTTTTTTGATAAAATTTTTTTCTACACTTTCTTCTTCCGAAAGGAGGGAACTTTTTTAAAAATTCAATTTATATTCTTAAATTACACATAAACCTTCCTCGATTGCAAGTGGTTTCATAAAGAATTTTTTTTAGTTATTCCCTAGTATACATATAGTTAAGCTTGATGTTAACATGTAGAGACTGTTAATGAAACTTTAAGACTGTCACGTCATAATATTAATTTTTAGATCCATTTTCGGTTTTTGAGTGCACAAGTATACAATCAAGTCAAAAAACGTACAAAAATATTTTTAATGCAAATATGATCAAATCATTTATAATTATAAGCTTGATATTATTTATTTTCAGATTAGTTTTTACAACAGCATATTCAACATACAAACACAATAATTATAAAACCATATATTAACCTTTTAAACATCTTAAGCGAGTTAACTCACTCTGCATTTCCATGCACGCCACGCCACCAATACAAAATAAGCACAAAAATTCGTTTGACTTTGTACTCAGTTTAATACGATCGAGTGTTTAGTATGGCATAAAATGTTTTTAGATTTGGTTTTTGCTAGAAATTTCTCTACTCGTACAAATAATTTGTGGCGTTTACGGGTTAGAAATTAACTGGACAATATAAATCGTAGCATCAAGCATTGTTTTAATTTAAATATTGTTTTCCAATGAACAAAATTGTTAAATATTAAATATTAAAGTAAATTAGTTACATATTCAAAGAGCATTGTAGTTGCTTACTATCTCTTTAGGTGCCTACTAACGATAATTGTCTAGTAACAACAGCCGTTTGTTTAAATTCATTATTTCAAAATTTAAATTTTAAAATCGATTTATTTATATGCTAAGGAATAAGTTTTATTTTATATTTTTACTTTCGAGGAATAAAATCGAGAAAAATAATATTTTTCATTTTAGATCTGGCATCAGCATGGCGCAGTTGTAAATATCACTGTGAACAAATTTAATCAATAACAAATTTTTTTTGGAACTTGGCAGTATATGGTGGTAATTACATAACAAAGCGATGTCACCAGGAAGCAAGATGAGGAATTGAGCGTTAAATCTCGAGGAAATTCCTTGGATCAGAGGTTGTTAAACAATTAAAAATTAGTGAAAAATAATTACTGGCGACATAATAAAGCATATTAAGACAAATTAGCATAATCTAAAGTTTCTTGTATCCTTAGAATACACAAAAATAAACCCAATTATGAATAACTAGTCTGTTTGTTGTGTAAACTTTGTGTTAGTTCATGTAAACTACCATCAGAAACTTTAGTAGTGAGAATTACGCAAGGTTCAGACGAATGGTAGCAACGAATGATGATGCGATCAGAGTTTTATTTGTAATACTCGTTCTGAGGCAAGATCAGAAGAAGGCCAGGCGGCAAAGTTGTAAATGTGAGGAATTTCTGTTGACACCTGAAGAGAGCAATTCAACATCTACTTTTGATAATGGACCATTTAACACATGTGAAATCCACATTTCTAAATTTAAAGTTTTACCTAAGGGTTGCAAAAACAATTAGGAACATATCACTTTAGAGGCCCCTAGTGTAACCCAAATTTAAAATACAAATGCATCCATGAGTATTTTGAGTTTTTATTTAATTTTATTAAGATTTGTTTCGGCCGATTAACATGTCATGGAATTGTGAGTTTTGTTTTTAATTGAGTGTGTATGCTGAATTGTTGTTCTCCATGACAGTGTGTAGATATATTTTGGTTGATCTGGTGTTTGGATTATTATTCTTGTGATTTGAAAGTTTCAACTGATTTAACTGGATTTTGAATAATTGATTTAGAAATTGGGAATTATCGTTATGTTATTTGAAAATAAAAACTATTTGCATATTTTTGAATTTTATTTTGATAATGAATTGCTGAACCTCGAAAATTAATAAATGTTATTGAACTTCACAAATGTAATGACTGTTGAGTAGGGTTTCTGAAGACTCGGGTTTTTAGGACTCTGAATACGAGTCTCAAATTTGTGAAAAGAGAAAAATTATTCGATTGCTTATAAGGATTTGTTAATACAACAATGGGAAATAACAAAAAATAATAATAATAAAGTAATTAATTGTTTGTAAAAAACTCAAAAATGTCACAAAATGCATTGTAAATTAAATTTAATTTGGTAAGCACTTTGGTGTCTCATTAAAACTTATTAATTATCTTAATGGGACTTTTGTGCATTTTTAAAGATTACATTGATGGTACTCCTGATTATTTTGTATTATCGACACATGTGTCTTTAAGATTTTGCAATTTGTGGCAATTATGTGCCTATAAGTATGTCGTTATCTGGATAAGTTGTCGAGATAACTAAGTGGATGAAATTTTTTGTTTTCCTTTATTAAATTTCCAAAATCTCCGAATGTCAATATATTGGGCATTCAGAGGGAACCGGGGAACCTCAACAAATTGTACTATAATCACTTTAAAGCCCACACTACACCTGGATTGTCGGTTTACCTTATACATATCTCATTCAGTTCAGGACAAAGATCGAAGTAAATTATTATTAACACCATCATTATCATTGATAATGTAAGTTTTTTATGTACATTTTTCTATATTTTTTTAAAATTTAACATTAATAAAATAATAAAAATAATTGTAGTGTGGTGTGGACATTTTATTTTTGATTAGGATTTATTACTGTTTTGTTACTGGTATTGACTATGTATAAAAATATATATAATAAACTATATAGGACAATTCTCTATAGTAAATTATTAGTATAAAGAATTGTAAAAAAATTTTTAAAAAAATCATTAAAAATTAGTTTTTTAATAACTATTTGAGTAAATTGTGGTAATATGAATGAGATACATAATTGAAACTATCTATTTCCAATATCAAACCCATCCAACTATGACCAGATATAGAACGAAATTATTACTCAATTCAATTCCCACAAAGTTTCATAGAGAAGGTTCATATTTTTTATCATTGAATAAACGTTACAAAAGTTAAATTACATTTTGTGGTTATGTTATTTGTTAATTTAATATTTATTTTTATTGTAAAATCGCAATTTCAATCAACATACAATCACCCCAACTGTCCCGAGAGAGTACATTTTTTAAAGGAGACTTGACTGGGCTTTACATATTTCCTCACCTTTGAATACAAATATACAAATACAATATATACGCACTATTAAAAATAATAATACCAGATATAAATAACAATAATTACCAGTTATTTTATCCTAATTTTATTTATATATTTTATTTGTTATGTAAAATCAGAGTAGCTCCCGACTATACTTACTCTAATTTCTTATTTATTAATTACTCATTTACATATTTATTTATAACACTTATTATTATTTTTGCATTTGTTTAAACTGATTTATTTTTTATACATTTATTAATACATTTTATATTTATACATTTTATACATTCATGTACCCACGGCCCGATGAAGCTCCAGAATTTGCACTGAGAAGCAAGTCGCAATAAATTAACTCTAAAAACAAAGTAAAAAATAGGCAATCACGAGTTCAAGAATTTCCAGAACACTTGGATTAATTCTCTACAAATAAAGGATTTGAGTCAGAAGATCTTTACACTCAACAAGTGTTGCGACAACCTTATGATTGAGAGTAGACCTTAGTCTTGTGAACGAAGAGAGCCAAGCATTAATGAAGATATACATAAAAGCCGAATATGGACTTGGTCGATACCGCAATCTTCGTCTAACCTCACCATATTCCTTCAGTAGTTCTCACCAATTCGTAGGTGCTTTGTCAGATTAGTAAAAAGAAAAAACCGAGTCCAAAAGATTTCGCCAAAATGTCACAGTTGGAAATGTTATTGATCTAACAATCTTCAATGAATTTCAAACCACATATTTGGTTTTACATGACCCATTTTAGTATAGTTTCATAAAACTCGGCCTTTTATGGATTCACTGAATCCGATTTCGATTCCAAGTAAAAAATCACAATTTTAATTTACAAATATATATTTCATTAAAGAGAATTCAGTAATTAATTAAATTAGCAATATAAAGTTCTACTTTTGCCAATAAAAATATAAAAAATAACATTTAAATAATAAAAATTATGAAATCAGTAGTATTAAAAAAGGTAACATTAAAGAATATTTAATTTAATTTGCTATTTAAATAAAATTATTTTAAGAATAGCAAGAAATTAAGTGATTTGTCAGATAAACGAGATGGTTTCTTTGTACAAAAGCTTCCAGACAAAGAAAAATCTTTTTCTGAAGATGTTGAAGTCGATTTAATTCTTAAAAGAGCCTCGAAAAGTTTTTGTCAAATTAATGGCTAACTCAGCAGAAAGTGCTTACTGACTTGGAACCCGGCTTTAATTCGACCCTGCTTGGATGACTCTGAAAAACAAATCTGTGACATAAAAATCAGTGCTTTCTCCGGAAAAGGATCTAGTGCGCCCAGTAGGGTTTCGAATATGAAGCGTCATTCTCCTAATTTAAATAGTATATTAGTAATATAGATTACTTGGGAATTATTGTTCAATTCGTTGATGATAAAAAAAACAAAACACGAACATTGGCAGTCAAGGACACTAAATCGCGATCTTGACGTAATGATAAACAAATGATGATAGTTCACCGAACTCCTTCGTTCAGAGATAGATGCATAAACACTGGTAGTTAAAGAGAGGGAGTGTAGAGACATCCAGTTGCTTCCGGCGAAAAGATATAAACAAATCGCGAATTAATTCACATCTATATTACCTTTCATGCAGAAAGTTTTGTTAATTAGTCGTAATTTAATATTTTTGCAATTTAGTAAATTTTAGACCGCTGAACTGAGTTCGTCAATTATTAGTCACTAATATAGCCTATGAATTAATTATTAGCTAAATATAAATTCGATAGCATTATTTTATTGCAACTTATTACGGTAATTCGTTTAGAACATTTTTAGATCCAGTTGTTTAAATTCATCAAATTAATCGTGTGTGCTAGAAAAGAAATATAACAACTGAATAGAATTGAGGTACAAGAATTAGTATTTTAAATAAGTGGTCATATTAATTTTAACTTGCTCCGTTTGGTTTATAAATTTTAATGTAGCTAGTTCAGTTAAATCGGTAAAGCTAATTTCGTCGTGGTCAGGAATTGTAACGAGAAAATAACATACTAGTCGAAGGGGTTTTCATCATTCGGAATTAAATTTATATAATTAGATAGGAATGTGTTCATTAAAATCAGTTCAGGAGGAGATAGGCGCGGTTGTCATCCCAGGTTAGATTCCGCTCTATGTGATTTCTAGTGTCGAATTTGTGCGCGAATTATTATAATTTCCTTACTTATCATGAGGATTGTTCTTTTCATTTTTGTTGGTTTGACTTGATCGAAATGTCTGATAAGTCGGTTGATAGAAATAAATGATGTTATTTTAGAAAAATGTCCAAGTCAAATGCCAGTTTTATCACCGTGCTTCTCATGCGCGGACAAGAACGCATCAATGCGTGTAATGCAATCAGAGATCGGACAATTGAAGAAGCTGATTGATCATCTGGAGGGGATATGGTTCACCCCCGTCCAGATGAAAGAAGCAAATCGAAAGATACTGAGATTAGAATACTGCAGGGACAGCCTGCTAGAAGAGAGTCGCAACCAACGCATTGTAATCAACGAGTAGTCCAAGACCTTGCATCACCTATCGGAAGGTCCGCGTTCACCGAAACGAACGATTTGCGCAAATCATCGCCATCTTCAGAAGTAGTATATGCCTGAACCAGTGTGGCCCCATCAAATTTAAAACACCTGCTATCGTTCCACTGCAACTGGACTCATCTAAACGACCAAAGCGGAAGTCCCTTACCAGGGCCGAAAGATCGAAACGTAAACAAGACAAACAGGCAGAAGCCGAAGTAGCACTACTAGCCAACCACGTGAAAGCCACTGCGGAAATTGTTGCAGCTTTGGAAGCAAAGAAGTCACCATCTTTTCGAATAGTGCCGGCCTCTGGTACACCTTGACTAGAGGATAATATTTGGGAATTTGATATCGACCAACTGCTCAAGGAAACAGAAGACGATGCTTTTGGAATCATCTAACATTAAGCCAATCGACTCTTTGGCAGATCAGCGTAATCAAATCTCTGTTTCGAATGATGTGAGTGTCCGACAATCTTTGTGTGATGGATGAGCTGACCAGACCAATGGCATATATGATTATTTGATGTTTCCTTAGTGTTGTATGAGTGTAATTCACAATATATCTTATGTTTTTATGTGTCCTGAAATGTTAGTTTTACATGAAATCGCTGTGTACAGGGTAAAGAGGAAGGCGTGTAGGACCTTGTTTAACCTCGTCGCATTTGGGAAATTTCGATTATGAACGTTGAGTAAGATGTAAGTCCTTCTATCCGCAATCTAGGACCCGTATGGAAATGCCGTAGAGGAGTAATTGTAACACAGCACCTCAACTGATCTATAGATTACACCGACTTGGGGCATCACCAACATGGATTAACCTCCATGGGCACCTTGTCGTACAATGAAGGGTCATGTGGGAATCTCCAATGGTTGACAGAGAAAAGCTAAGAGAATGAGGGTGTGTCATGGATTGACGTGTGTATGATATTACTTCCTAGACTATGCTTGTTGTGTGGCGTCAACTTGAAGGGAAACCCAACAGTATTAAATAAAACTTTTTAAAGTCTGAGTGGAGTGGAGTCGTGTTTTTTTGGCGACTTTTCTACAAGTGTTTAAAACATATTTCATAAATAATGAAATTATATGATTGATAATAATTAATTTCAAATTACTTTTATTTCAACATATTTATCAACTCTAAACCTTTATATAAATATGTTTGCAGAACATTAATTTAAATGGATTTACAAAATGAAGTTGTTTATCAAATTTTCGGCTATAGTGGTAGTGGAAAAACGCTTTTTACATGTAGGTCGTAAATAGAAAATTGTTGAAAAATTCAACAAAATCTATTGGCTTCGAGGTTCAGAAACTGAAAATGGTTTGAATTAATCAGAATTTTGTAAAGTTCAGATGAAATTAATAAAAGGATTTGATAAATATTGGAGAAAACGTTTATAAGAGAGAGATGTCATCATCATATTGATTCACATTTAAAAAAAATTCGAGAATATTCTGGTTGCTTAACGATATTTAACTAGCAACTATAGTTTTAATTATATTCAAATTTTTTATTTAACACAGGAAGCGAATATTTTTGTTTAATATATTTATTTAATTTAATATTTTAGAATAAAAGCAAACAATCGCCAAAACAATCAATTAGTTATGCGTAAAAATTAAATTTTCAAAAAACAAGTTTGTTCGCATTTATTTCAAAATAAAAAACCTAGAATGGAAAAAGTTGTCATAAAATTTCCATAGGTAATCGAAATAATAGATTCCGAAGACTAGCAAAAAAAACAAGATCCTTAAATAATTGAGATAATAGATTCGGAGGAAGAGATGAAAGTGAATGTTTAAGACATGCAGAAGAAATAAATATAATAGTTGAAGAATTAAATTTTGAATATCTATTTGAAATTAGTTCAAACACTGAGAGTGATTATGCAGATCAGTATTGGATTGTTGACGATGAAAATGCTTTTCAAGCATTGTAAACCAGAGTTGGATTAAGTGAAGAACCGGGGATTGAATGTGATCTGTATGAATTACATAGAATTATTTCGCTGGACATTTCTTATTATAATGTCCAACAAATTATAATTCCCAAATCGCTGCTGAATAAATTAAACAGCTGCTTAAATGAAATGAAGAGTATCAAGATAGAATTTAATTATCTAAAGTTCTTGAATATAAAACATAATTGTTAATGAATGTTGTGTTTTATACATCTTAGCACTCAGAGGCTGAAGGAAGTAGGGCTTCTTAATAATTTTCATATTTTCCCATGCTTTTAGTTTTATTTTAATTTTACAACTTGTAATATAAATACTATAAAGTTGTTTCGACCAGCCAGGGGGGAATGACTTCTACCTCTGGCTGGCGGTGTGTGTAGTGTTTTTTTTGTTTTTTGTGGCGTCGGTGTGTGCGTGGATGTTGAAATTGTTTTCGTGTTGGTGTGCGCACACAGACGCGAAGAATTGGTACGTTTTATTTTCATTGTAATTAAAATATTGATTTTATTGCTGTAAATTGAATTAGATCTTCGAGAAGTTTTGGAAAAAACGGTTGTTTTAATTGTGCTAGGATTTAAATTTTTAGAACAAAATCAATTGATAAAGTTCCTGTGATAAAGATGGACAAGGAAACAACCAAGATTAGAATAGTTTTTGATGCATCAGCGAAAAACAATGGTCTCGATTTAAATGATGCCATAGAAATAGACCCAAAGCTACAAAATGATTTATTCGAGATATTGTTGCAATTCATAAGGTATCCTGTAGCGATTGCTTGTGATGTACAAGAGATGTATTTACAGATAAAGGTAAACCCGGATGATAGGAAATATTTAAGGTTTATGTGGGCTGAAAATGGAGAAACTGAGGGATTTGAATTCGAACGTCTAATCTTCGGACTAAACATATCTTCGTTTCTAGCGCAGTTGGTCACGAAGCAGAACGCTGAGAAGTTTCCAATAGCGGCGGGAACAATAATAGAGTCCACGTACATGGATCATACGATGGATTCCTTTCAGTCAATGGAGGAACCATTTAGGGTCAAGGACGAAATAATTGATATCTGAGAACATGCAAGAAATGCTAACCAACAAGTAGCTCACCAATGAAAAAGGGTGCTAGAAACGATTCATGTGGAAAGGAGATCAAAGCTCTTAAACTTGAACGATGGAAATCAGGTAGCAGTAAAAACTCTTGGACTCGTTTGGATTGAGGCAGAGGATAAATTTGGTTACGATGTCAAACTACCAACTCAACAAAGGCTCTCGAAACGAGGATTTCTGAGTTGCTTAGGGAGGATATTTGACCCTTTTGGGATTAGCAGGAAGTTTAATGATCAGGGGTAAGCTGTTAATGCAAGAGATTTGGTTGGCGGGTATGGATTGGGATGACTTGTTACCACAACATTTATTGAGAAAGGTCGAGGGCTGGTTGAAGGAATTTCCAATCTTAAATGAAGTCAGATGCGAAAGATGTTTAATTAGAGACGCGAATAATGAGTCGAAGATTCACATATTTGTGGAGGCTTCAAAATGCGCATATGAAGCCGTAGTGGGACTCGATTCGCAAATGCAACTTTGATGGATCCGGTGACGAAGTACTCGATAATACTCTCAGGGAAAAGTTGGGTTGCTCGGTTAATAGTGTCAGAGATACATCAGTCATTGAAACATTATGGGGGAATGGTATATTTGCTGACAAAAGTGAACGAAAGGAAATTCAGCGTTCGACAAGAAGCTCACAGTGGAGGTATGTGCCAACGAAGGAAAATGTCGTAGATTTGCGATAAAGGGGAATGAGGGCCGAGGAACTTAGAGATTCAAAGTTGTGGTTTGAAGGACCAAGGTTTCTACAGGAGGAGGAGGAAAGTTGGCCAAAGTGGAGAAGCAAGCGACTGCAAGAGACTAAGAATCAGAGCTCTTACCTTACTATGACAAAGAATGATTCCGAACTAGTGTGGTCAAGGTCAAAATATTTTATACGAAAAAACGAGGAATTACAAAGGAACAGCAATCCGGGCTACTTATTCAGTTTATTTGGGAGTATTCGATTGAAAAAAGATTTTCTGCTTTGCATATTTTAATTCAATCCAAATAAATTTCTAGTTTTTAATTTATTTTAGTTTTTTTTTATAATTTATTTAAAACATTCTATTCTATTTAAACATACTATTTTATTTAAACCACACTATTTCTAGCATCTACCCTGAACCCAGCTCCTTTGATGACAGCCTCAAAGAAATCTCAAGAAAAAAAGATTTCCCAGTTAAAATTTAAGAATTACTTTGTTTTAAATTGCGTTTTATGATATAAGTGTTTTTTATATATAAGTGTTTTTTTTTGAATAATGCCTGTAGATTGAAATTGTGTTTAGTCTGATTGGTATTCAAAATTGGAAATTAAAAATTTGTTTAATAAATTTCTTTAACACATCTTCAAAAAAATAATTAAGTGCTAAATGTGTGAATTAATAATGTTGGGTAAAAACGAAGGCGATGACAAAACACAAAAAATAAATAAATGATTTAAAATGAATAAAAATCGCCTTTGGAAGTAAATAAATTCAAGAAAAAATAAAATAAAAATAAAATTTATTTGATTAGATAAATTTTCCACACCAATAACCACACAGCAAACAGGTATATATACCAATGCGAAAAAATGAATTTGGAATGCTTCGAAATACCATTTTTTTGTCCTTACAAGAAACTACAGAACCGCGAGTAATTTTTGATTTATTGTATGATATTATGTATAATAAGAAATAAACCAGTAAATGAATTCACATATTCGATCACTCACTACTGCGAGTAGTACCAACTATAGGAAACCGACGTCAATTTTTTATTGTTGGTGAGATAAGCATATAAGATGTAGACTCTATGGAAACCCGCTCTTATCATTGCGTTATACAGCCAAGCTAGGATTTTATTCCCGGTATTTCAGCGATTGTAAGAAACCGAATAAATTCGATGACCTATTAGTACAAATTTGCCTATGAAGGACACTCCTGTAAGATCTATGGCGGAACTTCCTAAATCACATCTTGTCGATAGTATTGAAGTAGAGACAGGTATGCCCCATGACTCATCATATACCCCCGATGACTTTTCGCTAAACAAAAACATGACTCACCCATAGCAACCGTGGTAACCATGATAACTAGGTTAAGGTCACGTGACGTCATCGAAGCCTCATCAAGGTCATTCTATTTTTAGTAACTAGGTCAAGGCCATTCTATTTTTAGTAACGATGTCACGTGACGTCATCGATAACTCATCAAGCTCATTCTATTTTTAGTAACTAGGTCAAGGTCATTCTATTTTGGAACAAAGCCAACTGACTCATCATTAAGTACATATGACTCATTAAGTTCATTAAAGTACGTATGACGCATCATTTTTAAACAAAGACGTTGACTCATCAAGGTCATTCTATTTTTAGTAACAAGGTCATATGACTCATCGATGACGCACCATTTTTGGAAAAAGCCAACTGACTCATCATTTTTTAAAACAAGTATTTAAACAGACATGTAAACAAATATTTAAACAAAGACTCATCGTTTAAATAGGGGGTTCTTTTTATTTTTGCACTAGCCCCCCCCTGTGTATGACTCCTTTTTAGAACAAAGACCAATCATTTATTTTTAAAACAAAGACTCATCACACTATTAGAACAATGACTCATAAAGACAGGACTCCACTAGAACAAAGATGTTATTATCAAAAGTATTATTATTATCATTATTATCAATATTATTATTATTATCATTATTATCAATATTATTATTATTCTGTAGCAACTTATATAATAAATTTTGGTTTACCAAAAAGAAGACTTTGTTCTAAAAAGTCATCGATAAGTCATACTTGGGGGGGGGGGGGGTAGTGCAAAAAAATAATAATAAAAAGTACCTCCAATTTTAAACGATGAGTCATCGCTGAGTCTTTGTCTTTGTTTAAATGTAATTGTCTAAATATTTGTTAAAATGTCTTTGTTCAAATATTTGTTTACATGTCTTTTTTTAAATGTCTTTATTTAAAAATGATGAGTCATAGGTACTTTAATGATGAGACATTTGGCTTTGTTCCAGAAAAGATGAGTCATATGCCCTTGTTACTAAAAATAGAATGACCTTGACCTAGTTACCACGGTTGCTATGGATGAGTCATCAGTGAGTCATGTGCCTTTGTTTAGCGATGAGTCATCGGAGGGGGTATATGATGAGTCATGGAGCACACTTGTCTCTACTTATTGATACTGTGTCATAGAACCTAATTGCCGGATAAGTAGGAGTTACAATATTGTTGGGTTTTTGGTTAATTTAAGTCGGTTCCCTCTGACTCCTCGTGTCCTTTAAATCAAAACAATAACGACCCAACGTATATTGAAATAACAAAATTTACACTCTTTTCTCACCACTTTACAATTAATAATCAAAGTTACGTTTGACCGATTCTCCGCTCGGCGTTGATGCTTTGTAAATAGATAATATTCACCTTTTATTTCTTTAGATTCTCTTGACCCACGTTTTTCTCTTTTCTGTTTGATTTGATTCTTTTTCACCTTTTCGTATTCCTATTCTATGTCTTTTCCCTAATCTCCTTAATTCGTTTTACCTATTCCTAACTCGGTTTCTTCTAACCCTAGCTGACTCAAAATGCCGATTCGCTCTGATTTTCCCTTTCCTTATATACTCCTCAAAATCAGGATGACAAATGGTTATTGCCGAGCCAATCTTTCACTTGACATTTGGTTCCACGTATCTGCTTCGGCTGTCACCCATAATGGTCCAACGAACCAAGATAATTAATATCCCTTCCGGCCTTTCTACACGCACTATCTTCTTGCTCTTTTCCAATTAATCATTGTGTTAAGCTAATGGGCCCAAATCTTCCTTCTGTTTACTTTCCTTCTTGTTTACCCAGCTCGGGTTTCCTTCATCTCTCGGGTTCTCCATTGGCTCGGGTTTCCCATTACCTCGGGTTTTCTATTAGCCAATTAATTAATTAATTAATTAATGTTTTCTGTTTTTACACATTTGTATGCTTTTCGACCCTTCCTAACCATTTTCTGATAAATCCTTAACCATCATCTTGTTGACCATTAGCTACTCTATACCTGTCCCGTTTTCCCCATTCGATTTCGATGATTTTATCATTTATTGATTTTTCTCGGATTTCCGAATTCTTGCCTTTCGTAATTGCTTTTGGCATTTTCTAATACTGCTTCCATCACACTTTCCTTTACTATCAATTCTGTGCATGATCCCGCTTTTATTTGTCCTTTTTCTTCACTTACTTTTTATTTAAATTATTAACCTAAATTTCATTTAAATTTCATTTAAATTTATTTTAATTTACGGACCTCAACAATATTACTGCACATAATTCTCAAAATTTACAAATAATATCACGCGGTTGTTATCGATTTGGATTCACAATGAATGTACGATGAATTGTTCAACCAAGCGTCTCAATTTTTGTAGATATCTCTGGGGTGTATCGATTTTTTGTTTGATCAGTGTGTAGTATAGCGGCTCGCTTATCTTAGAATTATCTGTAAATTATTCCTTCAACCCTCGCTGGGGAGAGCTATTGATTTTACATAGGAATCACAGTTACAACTGAGATCTTTGGTTTTGGTTTTCCTACCACTTCCATAAATACCGGAAATTTATCGCTGGGGGAAGCAAATCGCGGATTAACATTAACTAAAATATATCTTAACAATAATATTGGGCTAAAATCAAAATAAGTTATTTCCTTCTTTTCTATTTTCTTGTTTTAATTAAGCTAAAATAGGTAAACAGTCAACTGAGACAACCAATATACCGTATAAACCGCATCATTAAAATCATTGAAAAACATTAAATAAAACAAAAATAATAAAATTAGAAAATGCAAGCAGTTGCACACGAAACAGATATTAAAAGCATAAAAATAACAAATCGCCGAATAAAGTCAAAATAGTAAAAATGTTATTTTATCCATGGGATGAGTGATCATTCGACCAATAAGAAAGAAAAAAAAGAAACAAATTTAAAATAAAATCAAAGAATTAAAAACAAAAAAGAATATAGAACAATCAGATTGATTGGAATCTAAAAAGAAAATAACAAAAATAAAAACGATCAAATCATACATGATTGATTCTGATTGGTCGAAAGCATTCATAAAATAGCATATAAGTGTTGGGCTGAGAATCAAATTTCTTTTCCTAATTTGATAGGCCAGGGGTAACTGAGGGAACCCACACAGCGGAAGCAGAGGACGAAACGATTTTTCTTTTTGGTTACTTGTTTTGAATTGCTATCCAATATATTTTTGTCTAATTTATTTTATTTCGGTTTATTAGCATAATTTTAAATTCTAATAATTAATTCACGCTTCGATTTGATCTTTTGTTACGTCACCTACTCACTATTCTCAAGGAAATGATCTTATAGAAAATTAATGGACCGTACTTTCTGAATGATAAACATCCCCTATCGACAGTCACAAACTCACCGAGAGATCTACGGAGTAATCATAACACAGAGGCTCACCTGCTCTGTAGCTTTTGACGACTCAGTACAGTTCCAACATGGCCAACATGGATACTTAGTCGTTTTGAAATAGTCATGTGGTGACTCACATGAGCTTGCGCTCACCACGGTATATGATCATATCTGCACCTTCAATTTTCTCCTACGTTTTCTTGGATTGTTATTTTACTAAGCCAATTCAAGATTTTCCCTCTTTACAATTGCAGCCAAGATGAATCCTCCAGCAAACCAACTAAACCCCTACTTGTGCGGTCAGGAACGTCCCAATCCGCACTCAGCAGGAGAAAATCAAGCTGCTAGAAGAGAAAATTGACCGACTGGAGGGAACGTGGTTTAATCCATTCCAGATGAAAGATTCCACTAAAAAAATTCACCGCCTGGAGCAACATTTACTTTTCTAATTGCAAAAAAGAATTTCTGAAAAGCTTTGTGCCGATTACTCTCAAGCCATTGTCAATTGAAAAAATGGATTGTTTAGAGTCGGCTTTCAATATTCGATTTTTATATTTAAAAAAAATAAAACCTCTACTTGATTTATTAACAAAGCTTGACTATAAATCAGTAATATATCGATGTTTTGGATATTCACAAATTTTCGACACTGCCTTTTTCAAATGAATTTAAAAGTTATAAGGATAAAAATCTAAAGTCATCCATAAATTTAAAGTTAAAAGGGTACCGAAAAAAATGAATTCTGTTTGCTCTATGCAAAATCAAGCATTTCAAGACTGCAATAACGATGACGATCTCAACTGTGAAACAAATCTAACGAAATCGAACCTTCGTAAAATATCTTTTACAAAAACATACGGTAGCAGAGCGTGGCTCCCTGGGAGGGGGGCACACTAGAATTCAGGAAATTACGGCCCAGAAGGGGGACCTTTGAAAGAGATTGATCCTCAACATCAAAGAGGCGAACTATTCTAATCAATGAAATGGACAACGAGATCCCCAAACACCCGAGACATTGCCAACTCCAATCAGTGAACAATCAGAAGACAGTTTTCTGTGACCTGATTTTTAAAATTTATTTTACTAAAATTCTTTGGGATAGGGCACTAATTTTGCCATTTAATTACACCCCCCTCTCCACCGCTACTTGATTTGTTTAGTAACCCGTTTGGCATTTTACCTGAAAACGCCCCTGAAACAATTCAACTTGAACTTATTGATCACCAAAATGATATGGAAATGAGAAACAAATTTAAGGAGAGAGATTTAGTCAATAATGCACTAAAATGTGCAAGTATCTTCGGTTCAACGAAACAATCTTTTCCATCATGAATATTACAAAATCGAAAAATAGATAATCGTATGTGGCCCTTAGTTCACACAAGTCTGTACGTTGCTGCTCTATTGGCTGTAAATCGATATTTTACCATTATTGGCCTAATTTATTGTTTTTTGGTTTGGTGACAAAATTTTAACATTGTGTGAAGTGAGATGGGATTGACAAATGTTTTAAAATCTTGTGTAATGAACTGCTACGTGCTAATCTCACTAATCACTTTATCAACCCCCCCCCACTCCTTTCATATTGCTGTGTATTTTGGAATTTCGAACTTCTTGTATCGGTAACTAAGTGGATTTTTCAGCATTAGCAATGATATAGAGATGTTCACTGACCTTTTTCATACATCATCATAGAATTTCAGCATAAATTTCTAAAGATTTATTGGGTTAAAACCGCGTTTAAAATAAATTTGTTAAGCGGCAACGATAATAATAGACAAGCAACAGGTTTAGTAAAAATTGAAGTTAAAACGCCAGATAAAAATAACAAATATATAAGCCAATAAATAAAATATCGTAAGGTAAATAAAAACACAAATACTACTACAGAAATTATTATACAAGCTCTTAATATAAAACCAGCTGATCACAAAACAATGTGAATTCCTTAATGTTGTAGAAAAATGCAATTAAACCTTAAATTACAGATTTTACAATCACATTATGTAGTTAACATCAACACGCATTATAATATAATTAAAAGTCAGGCATATATTTATTTAATAATGTTAATATAATTAATTGCATAACAGATTCACTGATATCAAACAAAACGTCTTTTCTCATTTTATTTTACTCGCAACATAGAATAATTCAATTCTTGTATGCTAAATTACGTTTCCTAATTAAAAATTCTTTCCCTCAATTAGATTTTCCGTAGGAATTTAAAGCTTAAATATTAAACTACTTATAAATTTATCAGTAGACATAACATAAAATAAATATATAACATATTCCACTCTCAATATGTAATAGCTTAATTTTATATGTAAAAAATTATTTTCCCATTTAAAATCTTTTCAATTAATAATTGTTATATTATATTTAAAACCGAAAATTAGAATTCCTTATAATTTAATTCACTAGTATAAAATTCATTCTTACCGTTGGTAAAAGAGTAAGAAATGCCCAAAATTCTTTATCGAGACTGAGAATTTTATGATCAGTTAATCTTTGCAAAAATTTCTCGAGCGCGTTTCGTCTTAATTCAATGAAAATTCCCGAGAATCTTTCGATGGCTGTTAAATTATGCTTGTCAGGCAAAGGCTGGATTATATTTATAAAACAAATAATTACATTAAGATCCAATTACTGGAACAATAGCCATGGGGTAAAGATCTGACAGTCGTTGGAACAACCACTGAAAATCGTTATATCTTCTTTCTACGGAATATGGCCGAAAATCTCCCTAAAAATTAGTATAAATTGGTATTTAAAGGTTTAACTAATTAACTGTCGTTTGTATTGTGTAGACAATATAAGTTTCTAAAAACGATGAAACTTTCTTATAATCTTCTATTTTTACTTTAAAATCTGATTCACTTGTTTCACAATAACGGATATCACCTTCATAATTCTTATCTGATTTATTCTTCTAATATGTAACATTTAATTTATTTAGATAGCAAAGAAATTTTACTATATCTGATTGAAAATCGATTTGATGAAAGAAATCATTTGATTCACCACTCATTTCTAATTATTGATAAATAATTTTAAAAAATAAGTTTCTAAAATTATGTTATAAGAAAATTTACTATTTATTAATGTGAAATTGAATCTGATTCAAGAAACAATATAAATGCAATTGACTAATTTATTATATATTTGTCCTTAATTATTTAAACAAACCTTTATTTTCGATTACCGGAACCTCATAAATAAAATATGTAACTTTTAAGAAATAAAAAAAAGACTAAATAGATATAAATCGAAATATACTCAAAAATTTTTAATACGTCAACATGTTCAGTGTCAAGAATCAATTTTAAAAGAACAATAGTCTTAGCTAAAACTACTTTGAGATCTTTTGCGCATCGAAACCGCAACAATTTCAATAAAAATATGTAAACAAAAATACCAATTAACAAAAAAACAATGGAAAACAGAACAAATAAATAGTAAACATGGAAAATAAAATAATGACAAGTGCATCAAGTAAAAGTATATAACAAAAAGGAATAAACAAGGCGAAACAAGTTTAAAATCAAATTGACGATAAAAAAGAGAGAATAAAATGATATTTATAAAAAGAACAATGAAAGTTACTAAAAATATATTCCATTATTATAATTATAGTAAAATGAAAGAAAAAAAGAATAAAATAGATCAAAAATAAGAAAATTAATGAAATCAGTTAAATCCATCTTTAGATCAATCTTTAAATTTGCAGCAAAAATCTTCAAACTAACAATATATATTTAATCAAAGAATTTATAAATAACAAGTTTTAATTAATTCACAAAAACCCGCAAATTCCTAATTATTAAAACAACAAGATATCTAACTCTCCCCTTCTTAAGACTTTTTCTACTTCTTCAGCCACTCGATTCTTCTTTCTTTCGTTCCTTCTTGTGAATGTAGTTCGACTCGATGAGGTGATAGAAATCTGGCGATTTTATATGGGCCATCGTATTGCATACCATCCTTGTGCCTGTTCTGCGGCTCTTTACGTACGAGTACCTCCTCCCCCACCTCGAAAACACGAGTGCCCCTCTTTGTCTTATCCATAGCTCTCATAGTGTCTGCGGCTTTACTCGAGTTAAATCTCGCGTCTTCGATTCTTTCGCTTCTTGATATCTCGGCTTGTTTCAGGTTAGAGTGTAGGTTAACACTCCGTCCATAAATTATCTCAAATGGTGATAAACCTGTAGCACTTTGTCGACTGCTATTTATAGTGAACTCTATTCTGGGTAGAAGTTCGTGCCAGTTTCTCTCTTCACATCCGCCTGCCAATGTTGCTGTAATAAGATCTCTTATCGTTCGTATGGCTCTTTCGGCTAAACCATTTGATTGGTGCTGATAAGGTGAGCTGAATTCCTGTTTGATTCCAAGTTTCTGTAGCTTCTGTCTTAGGAAATTCCCTTCGAAATTTCGGCCTCTATCTGTTAAAATACTCTTCGGTTTTCCAAATCGATTGATGCAACTATTAAGTATTGTTTTGAAAATGGTCCCTTCGTCTTGCTTTGTGATTGCAGTTAAAGAAATCAGTTTGCTAAAACGGTCCACCATTACTACCATATATTTTTTTTTGGCGTTTATTTCCATGTGGGCCACATCTATAACAATCTGTTCTAGGAATTCAGAGCTATATCTAGGAATAAATGTTTCCTTGGTTCTTGTCTGATCGATCTTTCTCTTAGCGCAGATCTCGCAACATTGTAAACAGAGTTGGATTGTTTCTTGCATTTTCGGCCAATAAAATATCTTTTCCATATAATGAAATAATTTCTTAACTCCAATGTGACATAGTTCTTCATGTAGCGTTGTTGTTAACAGGCCTGCAAATGTTTCTGGGACTAACATTAAGATATTTTTGTTCTTTTCTACTGTTATTAATCCTCCATCAATTTGTGTATTTTTTACGTTAAAAGGAAAACAATTCTTTTTCTCCCGTGTACATCCATTTTCCAATATCTCTCGCAGCTCTCGAAACCGAATGTCCTTTTGTTGTTGTTCCCATACTTTTTCCATAGCTTCTGTTCTTTGGATAGTATATATATATATATATATATATATATATATATATATATATATATATATATATATATATATATATATATATATATATATATATATATATATATATAATCTTTGATTTTCCTTCCTTAGCTTCTTCATGTCTTGTTTGACACTGGGTGCAAACCATACTTTTTAATCTTGATAGTCCATCTGCATTCGAGTGTTCTTCGCCTTTCCGATATTTTAGTTCAAAATCATATTCCGACAGGTTAGCTAACCATGTTTGGAATTGCGGACTGATTGGCGTTTTTGTAGTGTTCATGAAAACCAATGCCTTGTGGTCGGTGCGAATTATGAATTTTTTTCCGTACAGATATTCTCTAAAATGCATGACGTATTCATGTACGGCGAGCAGTTCTTTCCTGGTTACACAGTATCCCTTTTCATGTGATGACATATGTCTCGAGCCATAAGCTATGACAGATTCTTCTCCATCTTCTGTAATTTGACTCAAAACTGCACCAATGGCTCCGAAACTAGCGTCTGTGTCTAAGATAAAAGTCCTATCTTCTCTTGGAAAATCAAGGATAGGTGCTTCGCACAACCGTCTCTTCAGAGTTTGGAAGCTCTCATTGCATTCTTTAGTCCAGTTTATATCTTTATCGCATCCAGATGTTGCAGCGTATAATGGTTCGGCGATTTTGGCATAGTCTTTGATGAATCTTCTATGGTAGTTCGTTAATCCGAGAAACGATCTCAATTGTTTTGAACATTTTGGTACTTCTGCTTTCTCGATCTCTTCCACTTTCTTCCTGTTTGTCTGGATACCCTTCTCGTTAATTGTGTGACGAAGGAAACACAATTCTGTTTTATTGAATTTGCATTTTTCTGGATTTATCTTCAGTCCTGCCAATTTAATTCTTCTGAATATTTCCCTTAATAGCTCATCGTAGTCTTTATGACTTTTACCATATACCAAGATATCATCTAGATAAACTACTACTCCCTTGGATAGCATTCCTTCTAGCACTGTGTGCATCAGTCTCTGGAATGTCGCAGGAGCTGTTGCTAAGCCAAACGGTAGTCTATTGAAGCAAAATTGTCCTTCTCTTGTACTGAATGCAGTCATTTCTTGAATTTCTGGAGCCAACTCCACTTGATAATACGCCTGACCTAAATCGATTGACGAAAATACTTTTGCATTCGCGAGACAGTCTAGTAAGAATTTGGTGTTAGGCATAGGAAATGACTCTTTTTCTGTTAAGGAATTTAATCCACGGTAATCTACACACATCCTGATAGATTCATCTTTCTTCCCTACTATAACTAACGGGGCATTCCAAGGACTCTTGCAACATCGAATAACATTTGCTTTCATTAACTCTTTTATCAGTTCTTCAATCCTTTTCTCCATGTGCATTGGTTGACGTCGAGGATGTTGCATTATTGGGCCTCCTGTTATCCGCATCTCATGTCGAACTAAGTTTGTAAATCCCAGATCGAATTTCGATGCCATAAAAATTCCGCCGTATTCCCTGATCATTCCTTCAATATCTTTATTATTGTCACCTGCCATCGCCACTAGTGCTTTATTTATTCTTTCTTCATCAGTGTAAATTTTGTTTATCAATGACGTTTCTATATTATTGATTTTCACTAACTTTACTCCAAACTCTTTCATTGTATCAATGCCCCCTATGAATTCGGGTTTGATCTCTTTTACCACTACTACTGTGATTATTTTGGTCTTCTGATTCCATGTGGCCGGTATAGTCATGTATCCCATTGCTTCTTCACCTCCAGTTGAAAAAACTCCGCACAATAATATCATACTACGTTTAAGTTCTGGTTTGCCTATTTTCTCCACCAAACTCTTGCTCATGACTGTTACTGATGCTCCAGAATCCCATAACATCTCTGTTTCGGCATTATTCAACATTATTTTACTCCAATTTCTTCCATCTTTCGTCGGGTACATCTCTTCTTCTGCCTCGCCTCTTCGTCGTTCATTTTTTATTTCACAATTTATTGTCTTGACTCCACCGACGAAATGAAACCCATGGAGTCGCTGTTGTTTTTTCCGTCTTCTCTCAATATAGTATATTTTTCAGGGACATTGTATCTATCTTCCATGTCGCTGTGAGCAGTTCTGAAATCCTGGCTGTTCTCGGTGTAATCTCTTCTTTCAGATTTTGAATCTTCTTCTATGCACGCTATCCTTTGATATCGGTGTGGAACCTCTTTCCGTAACGAAAAACAATATCGGAAACCGTGACCTTCCTTGCCACATATCAGGCATTTATTTCCCAGTGGACACTCATACCTTCTGTGTCCCTTTTCGCCACAGCAAAAACAATCACCTACCGTTAATTTTGGGACCGATGCTTGTGGTAGTCCTCTACTTTCGTTGTACAGCCTCCTTGCTATATTCTTCATGGATATTGTTGGCAGCTTCCTTTCTGAGCTATTCGGGATTCTCGCATTTCTCAAGAATTGTTCTCTTGGAGATTGTTCTCGATGACCATGGTTATTTCCTTCATATTGTATTGGTCCGCGTATAGGATATTCGTCTCTTCTCGATCTGTGGTGACTAAATCGGTCTTCCGATTGCCTTCTTTGTGGTGATGTAGGCATGGAATTTTGGGTATTCTGTTGAATTCTCATCTGCCCTCCCTCAGTCACGCTAGCGTATGTTCTTTGACCGATTGCTTTAACAAATTCTGTTTTATGGTTTCCATTTTTGTTACTTTCAAAAATTTTCGCCAATGATCTCGTTTCTTCAATTTTTGTTTCTGGTTTCGTCAATAGTATCTCCCGCAGTCTCGCATCGCGTGCTTTATTTGCGATGAGGTCTTGAACAATATCTTCTTCTGATCGTTCTGAATTTACAACTTCAGCTAAAGCTTTTCTTAGCCGTATCTCAAAAGCTGCAAACCTTTCATCATCTTCCTGTTCCATAGCTGCCAATTCTCTGATTTTGTCAGTTATAGATTTTGTAATTGTGAACGTATTTAAGAACCACGCTTTGGCTTTTACATCTGTTGTTTCTGTTTCTCTGACGTTTCCCCACAATGTCTTTGCTTCTGCCACTAATAACACATCGAAAGTGCTTGTCAATCGCCGTCCATTTGTCAGCAACCATTCTTCTATATCTCTGATCCATTCTTCGGCTTCTTTTAAACCTCGTCCATCATATCGTCTGATGTTCAGTGTGAGCATGTCTTGGCATGATTTTGGTAGGCATTCCATTAGCGATTTTGTCGATTTCGAAATGGCGTTGATATTTTGATTTTCGGCGTGGTCGCTAGTTAAATCCATCTTTAAATTTGCAGCAAAAATCTTCAAACTAACAATATATATTTAATCAAAGAATTTATAAATAACAAGTTTTAATTAATTCACAAAAACCCGCAAATTCCTAATTATTAAAACAACAAGATATCTAACTAAATCCTTTATGGTGTCGGAAAATTAAATAAATAATATAGACACGAAAACAAATTATGTAAAAATAATACTGCCCCAACACAAAATATTTAATGATTATGCACATTATATGACTTTTATTCGAAACATTTCACATCAATAGTCAATACTTTTGGTTGTTTTACATGCTTTCTCATTCATTTATTTAAATGATCATATGATGTCAATAAAAAATTTGGGTATATTTTTATGATTTTATGAAAACGGATGCATAGACACCTGAGCTATTGTTATTTATCCGGCGTGATAACACAACACCAGAAAAATGCGAAAGATATAAATAATATAGAAAAATCAAAATAATAATAAAAAATCAAAGAATTAAAAAAATTGAAAGAAAAAACGGAGAAAATAAAGCATATAAATATAATGAAAAACGAAAAAATCAAATAAAACTGGAATTGAATTAACCACCAAACGGATGTATGTGTACAAAATGTACATATGCAAGGTTTGAAATGTTATCCTGCC
The DNA here is from genome assembly GCA_959609185.1 of Schmidtea polychroa. NCBI lineage: Eukaryota > Metazoa > Platyhelminthes > Tricladida > Dugesiidae > Schmidtea > Schmidtea polychroa. The sequence goes on from CAUHTR010007714.1 coordinate 127,169, forward strand.
TTATTTGTGTACAATTTTTGACTGTGGTTTTGAACGATGATAAGCATATCATCTTACACCTAAAATCGTAATGTCCTCGTAATTTTCGGTAAATTTTGGAATTTATAGTTGTACTATTCGTGTGTGCAATTTGTCCACGTGCTTATTTAACTCCTTCTTTTTAGAAAATGTATTGACTGAAAATTTATCAATGATCAAAGCATGGAAGAAATGTTACTTTCAATATGGAATAATATCTATGCTTAGTCATTTTATATGTCTATTTCTCCGCTAAGAACTACATAAAAATCTGAATAAAAAGCACGATATAATGTAAAATTTTAAATAAGTAAGTGCGAAAGCTCTTAACTTTTGTAAAAATGACGCACTACTTTGTTTAAGTAATGTCATTTCTTTTTCACAGACTATCGTCAAGTAACACTCAGTCTAGTAGATTTTATTATATTACTGTAAAAATGCATTTACCAAATAAAATTATGACACACATTGAAATAGTAAATAAGTACTAGCATGGTCGCTTGTGTAAAGTATGAAATAAAGTATGAAATCCAAATTATTTATGACAATGTTGGATTTGAGAAAAACCTTAGTTTTCAACGTCTAGTTTTATTTTACATATAATTCACAAAATTTATCATTACTTTTCTCTTTTTCAGGGAAAAAGGAATCACTAGCAAAGGTTGACACATGCTGCGCCCATGTGAAGAATAGAATGACGTGTTGGATGGAAGATTAATTCCTATGTAATGCAAGTGAAGACGAAGACAATCACTTTGAAGGTAATGAGAATGAAAATCCAATAGATAATGAAGGAGATATTGAAATATTTGTTGAAGAGAGATTTTCATCTGAAAGTGAGGAAGAAGGAACTCGAGAGATGGAAACAACAGATGTAGCAGTGTTTTTAAGTGTCCCCCTTATATCTCGTCACAGAAATTGAAATATTCTCCTCGACCGACAACAGTATTGACCAATCCTAGAAATGAATTGGAAGCTAAAGTAGAAATCTCGCGAATGATACTGCACCAGACGAATAGCAAAATTTACACGATAGATTGGTTCTACAAAAGTAACTTGCAAAACGAATCCGTGTAAAAAATCGTGAAATTAAATACATATTTTATATAAGTAACACAAAACAATATTACACATGTATTTTTAACATTTAAACAAAAAATTGCAAAAAACGAGTGTTTATTCTGTTTTGCAAAAATTTTTGAGACCAGTGTTAAACTGAAAATTAGTGTAATATAAATGCAATTTTTCCGCATTTCTGCAGTCGTTTTAAACCAAAATCATGCAAATTGAGTACCGTGTACATTGAGGGTTATGTGTATTTATTTCCGGTCGTGACTAAAAATATTAATTTATTGTCGATTATTATTCTTAGAAGAAAAATATTAATTTTTTTAAAAAAAAATAAATGTATTTTGTATGAATATCTGTTATTTTAAACTCATTTTTTATATTGAGGCTCCACATTTGCGAATAATATAAAATAGTGCTCCGCTGCTAAAAAGGATTGAAAACCTCTGCTTTAAGATATTTATTAACTCTTTCCATAGTAATCTTAAGTAAAGTTTTCTACACACTACTGAAAAATACTGTTAAATTTTATCGAATGTCCACTTTTTTATTTGACATCAATCGTTTTATATGCGAGCCGTATCAGTTATTTTTATCAATCTTTAATATTAATAAAATCTCTAAATATGTAAATTTTTTTAATTCTTTGCCATTTGACAGAAGGCTATTACAAATTTAATAAAAAGTGAAAGGTGAAGTAGAACAATTTAAAATTGAAAATATTATATATTGTGTGATACTATTTAGGCATTTCATTTTCATTTTTTTAGAATATCGATCAATATTTTTTATATTTAACACGAAAATTTCGGCGATGCCTACTTCAAGAAGCAATTTAATAGCTAATCCGAAATTCAAAAACAATCAGAAATTATGCATTAATAAATAAATAGAAACTAAATAATACAAATAAAAATCAATAGAATTTAATAAAAAATTGAAAATGTATTAGTTAATATGAACATTGCATTCTATAAGGATTGAGTTATCGGCTATCAAAGAATGTTTCGTCAGGTCACAGATTGAGAAATGGAATTGAGAAGACCAAGGAGAGAATAAATCAGGATCTTTAATCGGTTCTTTGAAGGTTAAAGATTTTTTTCCTGCAACTTTTTTGTCATTTCCACCATCGACAGATCTGAAAGTCATAGATACTATACAAGTTATTGGCCAGTCAGTCTGAATGAGAACTCTATCACTAATATCTTTAGTGGTGATCATAAATTCAACACAAATGTGAGAATTTTTATGTCTACCCTGACATCCCCCTATCCACATACGCAATCTCATTTCATATTGAGGAGAATAGAACTTTTCACTAAGAGTTCCCCATGGTGGCTCAGAAGCAACAACTTTTTCAGTTACCTCCACTGCCCATTTTAGGTATCCGATTTCTATCTTGGAGCTACTCACGCTTTCAAACGAGCTCTTCCGAGTCAAATCTGATTGGTCGGACAATTCTTGGAAACTCGTATGTTTTGGTAGCTGTAACATTAATAGCAGATAAATTTTAATAATTACAACAAAAATTATTACTATACACTTGGCTTTATTTTCTTTCATTACTTTTATTTCTTCATTTAAACTAATGATTTCTTTCTTTAATAACGAAATAGTGGTTTCAAAATAATTTCTATTTTCATTAATCATTTTCATCAATTCTTCTAATCTATTTTTATTTTCAACGATTTCAGCTGTTAACTTTGTAAATTTGTCCTAGACAGTTAGTTAATATTGTTATTGCAAATCAAATAATTTCACTTTTTGACTCAATTGATGATTCTGAAAGGTTTTTGCTGAATCAATCAGTTTTAAATCTATCGTATTTTCGAAATCTATCAACGAAACAGGAACAACCTGATTAGAAATATTGGAAAAGATTTCGTTTTTTGTAAGTTTAATCGATTCTATCATCATTCGACTATGTGGACATAATTCAACTAACAAATGTTCAGCGACCTGGCTTTTGTTCATTTTCAATGTAGCACATCCAAACTCATGAAAAGGACATTGCTTCAGAACATGATTGCAAATTCCCAAATGAGTATTCATTTCAATCAATGGACAAGTGTAGTTACAAGGATCCCATGGACATTTGACTGATAATTTTGAAACTCTTTTATTTGCACTGTTATCCTTGGTAATATTCTTATAAAAGTCAATACTTTCAATGATACATTCATTACTTTGACTTGGACAAACATTTTCATTATTCAAATAACTATCAATGCAATTTTTACAATAATTACAACCACATGGACCTTGATATGCGTTTATCAGTAATCTGTGGCATATTATACACGAGGTATTAATTAATGATTCTTCATCAATTTTGAAATCATAGGTTTTTAAAATTATCCACATTTCTTCATAATTTGGCATTTATTAAGTCTAATGTTTATTATGTATAAATTTCAAAGAATCGATTAAATTACATACATACAATCACGTACACTGTATGCATGTAGAGACTTTTAACATCTGGAAATATTCCTACGACCAATCGGGATTCAAAAAATTGATACTAAAATTAGGACATCCAATAAAAGAACGAAATCCTAAAATATCTTCTAAATTGTTTTCTAAATCATTTTCATTAGATAAAGTCATAATCCAAAAGTTTATTAATGATAAAATATTGTTAAATTTTTAAACTTTGAATTAAATCAAAATAATTTATCAAGCGAATTTCCTATTTAATACTCAAAATTATCTTATAAATATTCTCTATTTTAATTCATTTTAACAAATCACTTGAAATATTCAATGCTCGGTTGAAAACATCTTACAATAAGTAAGTTATAAGTCCAAGGGAAACATTTTATATTTTATAATGTTTTTATATATTATAAAACATAACATCGGAGCCCTTTCAAGTGCAAAGAAATTTTGAAAGAAATTTCTCCATTTTATCCTTTAATTTCTTTTTTATGGTCCACAAATTCATATTATTATTAAAAAAATGATTAACAATTGTCGATTAAGGCAACGAAAATAATTTTTTGGTTCCACGCCAGTGCTTTACACAAACATTCACCTGCATTATTTAAAAATTTCTATAAAAAAATCAATAAAGTAATTGAATCATAAATCATCTTACTACTTTTTTGCTGAGATACACACAAGCATTATTACAAGCATTATTACACACACAAACGCGCATACAAACAATGTCACGTGATCCAATAATTCACATGATAAAATTTAAATTGTATAGAATAAATATTTTATATTATTAATTATTTGGTCAAACAAATATTATTTAAGGATGTTACAAAAAATTCTAAAATTTGGAAATTTTCTCAACAGAAATTTTTGGTTAAAGTCACAAATCAAATGCAATTTTCATGATTATCCCTTAAATGCTTGGATGTCAAAACTTCCTGATAGTTTGACAACATTGCCATTGAATTGGATTGCTATTCCAGGTAAAATTGACGAATGTTAGAATTTTAGAAATATTTGTGATTTAGGAAGCCATGATTCATTTACTTATAGCATAACATCTCGCTCACAAGTAGCTCCAGATGCAGAAGATATAATTAAGAATTTAGCCAATTCATTTGGTAGTTTAGCAAAACCCATAATTGCTCGCTGGGCTAAAACACAAGATTTAGATCCAAATGGTCAATTGAATGCAGGCATCAGATATTTTGACATCCGTGCTGCAATCAACCAGTTTGATAATAAAGAAATTTATTCTTCTCACAGTCTTTTTGCCGGACAAATCAAAAATGATTTGTTGAGTATAGGGAAATTTCTAGATTCCTATCAAAGAGAAGTGGTTTTTTTAGATTTGAAGAACTTCTATGATTTTACCAAAGATGATCACTACAAATTGGCAAGTATTCTAGAAAAAGTTACCAATTTTTTATTATCAAGTCGAATTGTCAGCTAGTTATTTAGATATTTTCTTACAAACTGGCGCCATATTCGGAAACCATTCCCAGCCTTAATGATATGTGGAAATCCAATTATCAAGTTATAGTATTATATCATTGCGACAACATCCATAAACCATTCCTATGGCCTGGATATACGATTCCATCTCCTTGGCCTCATACGGATAATCTTGGGGAAATGTTGCAATTTCTTTCAGCAAATTATAAGTAAAATGAAATTAAAATCAAGGAATATTCCCATCACATCTTTACTATTAGGGAAGGCCATTTTAAAGACTATTTCTACATTAATCAAGGAGTATTGACCCCGACAAAAATGCACTATGTAATACACATGATGGAATCGCTCAAATCTATTATGGCTAAAAAAGCTACTCCAGCCTTCGTGAAATGGTTGGAAGACAAAGAGATTGGAAAAGGAAAAATTAATTGCTCAATTGTCGATTTTGCAGACAGTTTTGATTATGTCCCATCAGTGCTAAGGCTCAACTTCAAATACGTAAATGCTTCGGTAGCTTATCTCAATATTTCTTCACTAATTAAAATATTTATAACTTAAACCAAGGTTTAAATATTCAAAGAAAACTTTAAAGAAATCAATATTTCTCGAGGGGAAAGATGTGAGAAAGTAGCCAATGAAAGGGTAAATAAATAAATAAATAACTTTACAATATTACAGAGTCCTAGAAGAGTAATTGCAAGAATATTAATTATAATTTTATTGATGACATCAATCATATTTCATTTGGGAAAGAATATTGTACTTTGAGGTGCTCTTAATATTTGGGGGAAATCGCTAATATAACTCATAATATCACGATAAAATTTCTTCTGATTAATTAATCACTACTCTGATGAATTACAACTATTATGTAAGATGTCAAAGGTCAATTATTATGTAAAAGGTCCAAAGTAAATTATAACATACGATGTCAAAGGTCTGTAATTACTTAAAATGTCAAATGTTATGTAGTGTATGAAAATCGATTATTACTTAATCAACTCATCATTTCATATGTAATTCCGTAACTATAGAATTATATAACACTATACTACCCGGGTACCCATACAAATATTACATAATACTGTAAATCCTGGAATATTTGGCTTGGTTTATACTTCTCACTTGTCAAAACTCTAACAAAATGTATACTGTATTTTCGTGGGATATTTGGATTGGTTTATACTCACTACTCTAATAAAGTACAATTGTTATGTCAAAGGTCAAATTATTACACAAGATGTCAAAGGTCAATTTCAAGAGGTCAAAGATCGAATAATATGAGAAAAATCGATTATTACATAATCAACTTATCAATACACCATTCTTTATATAATTACGTAACATTATAGAAGTATGTAACACCATACTACCCCGGGGTACACATACAAATAATTCGTAATACTATATATATATCCTGGGATATTTGGCTTGGTTTATACTCACTTGCCATATCTAGGTTTCATTTTCTTATTCCACATTATTGCTGTTAGGAGTTTATATTTGAATACAGTTTTACGCCCGTTTGCATGGAATAAAACTTCTATAATATAAAAAATCAATAAAGTTATTATCGAAACAAAAAAATTTACATGTCTCTAAAAATTAATGTTGCATGGAATAAAAGCTTATATAGAAATGGAAGTGGTATAAAAAATAAATTGACCACACAAACCCAACACATAACAAGAAATGTATTCCTTATTTTCGTTACGCAGACATAGTGCATGGAATAAAAACTTTGAGAAATTGCATTATTTAGGGAAAAAGTCGCAGATTAAAATTATGAATTCAATGCCAATGACACTGCTAAATTCATTTAAAAAAAATTTAAGTTGTCGAGAAAATAAAGAAAAGAGTAAATGTTGTAAAACGAATTTCATTTCATTTTAAACCAAAATGTTCGTTTATCTCTATAATTTACAAATTTGGAGAGAAAAATTAAAAATAGTCCAAAAAACCCAAAAACGTTATTTAATATATATTTGCTATTCTAGCCCAAAATGTATAAATAAAATAAAAATATGTAGCTCCTAATATAAAATCGTCAAATTTAAATTCAAAATTATTAAAATTCACTATAAATTGCAAAAAACGGAAATAAATAAATTCATAAATTGAAAGAAAATTACTGATGACAAATCATGAGTCATTCATAGATTTGCTAACTAACCTGTATTATTAAGTTTTTGTTCAGTGCAAACGGGTGTACCACGCGCGTTGGAGTGTTATACACCAAACTCCAATGAAATACACTGGGAAGTATGCACAAAGAAAACCATCAAATATCAGATGGAGATGTTTAACTGTAAAGTACAACTGCCATTGGAGAAAAATGACGAAACACTCAGAAAACATGATGGACGCAAATAATATGACATTGTTGGGGTAGGGTCTGGGCTAGTTTAGGGCTTGCCAAGACGTTACAATAATAATAGTATAAAAATATACTATAAATAGAATATATCTATAATTAGCAATTAAATATTGATAAAAATAGTTATTAAGAAATAGATTAATAGATAGTAAATAGATAGTAAAAGACGAATAATAACCACTATAAATAATAATAAATAAAATTAGTAAATTTTACTTCACTTTTGATTTCATAATTGATTATATAAGAATTAGGATTTTCAGAATAATGGAAGATAGAAAACAGTTTGAGAATTAACAACAGTTGGAAATCAATTTTGAGAACGATTAAGCAGCTTAAAATTATTTTATAAATAGGGATTAGTCATAATTGCCACAGGCAAAATTGTATGGTAATCTAGTTAAATCGAATCAAATCTTGGGAATTATAATTTGTCAGAAAGCAGCCATATTTAAGGGTTGATCAGAAAGAAAAATTATTAGTATAATATTTTGGAAAAATTAGCTGAGACGGTTTGTAATAGAATCAAAGCTATTAAAAGGTATTAACAATCGATCAGTGAAATTGATAGTTAACCACATTTGCGACAAAACAGAAATTGGCCATCAAGTATTTGATAGACCAATTGTAACAGTTTTTAGCAAGGGTTAAACTTTGATTTGGAGTAAGCATCAGTTTTCTAGGGGAACTGTTTTGCTTACGTAATTTTCTGGAAAATCAGAGTATCTAGGAAAACGTTACTACTAATTTCTGGGTAGAAAACGATCGCGCAAAATTTCTGGCATCCCTCGTCTTAATCCTTTCATTGTTGAGCGGTACTATTGATCAATTAGGATCCTGTACTCGCTGTCTTTGAAATACCCGAGGACGGTTTGTATAACCGATATCTTTTCTTAGTAGCGACAAATTTTTGGTAATCAAATATTTTTATTGTTATTTTGTAAATCATATTTGTATCTATATTTCATGTAAATAAATCTTTATATAAAAAAGAGTGTTGCGTTCTCAT
>CAUHTR010007714.1:135643-156757 GCA_959609185.1 Schmidtea polychroa
ATGTAAATAAATTCTTTATATAAAAAAGAGTGTTTGCGTTCTCATTTGTGAACATATATCCTTGGGTCAGATCAAGAGAGTGCGTGTTAGTTTATAACCACTTACGAACCTAACACATCAAGAGCGATCAGAAATATCAAAAACGAATGAAGTCACACAAAATAAGTAGAAATGCACGTTTCAAGAGAACGTTTTGAAAAAGTAAAAACCTAGTGTCACGGAATATATTGTTAAACCAGAAGTTCATCGATATGACTGGCCACAACAAAATAGATAGCTATGAAAATCTTAAATGGAGGAATTACCTATCCCACCCTACGTTTCACTACTATTTACTGATTAGAGATGAGTTCTTGTGACGGATAGACAGGAGGATATATTTTACACATAGAAAATTATATTTTTTCTTATTTATAACATTTTCTATTATTTCTAAAATAATATATAATGCTATTGGTTTAGCACGAATTTATTGAAAAAAAACTTCAATCAGATCCTGTAACCAATAGAAACTTAAACTTGATTTGTGATAAAGAGGAAATATTTATTATAAATAATATTTTTGTATTTATTGTCTTTTCACCAAGCACATGCTTGAAACATTGAATCATTTTATTGATAAATACATCTGATCTGTGTATGATCTGTGTATGACTGTGTCTTATTTGTATTTTCCATTAGTAGATAAAAAAATAATAAAATGGATTTTTCATTCTAGTGCAAATATGATGTTACTAATATTGGCAATGATATAATTCTTTCCATTGTCATGCCATGTGATGATGGGCAAGATATGCAAAGGAGATTTTGAATTCATAAAATATCTATTTAAAAACATACGAATCTTATATTGTAAAATATATTGCATTAAAACAACAAAACAAAATATTTCAAAAGTGACTTGAGAATTGAATGAATTAGAATATGAAAAATTTCTCACACCAGCTTTATTCATCAGTTCTTTCTCCTACGATTACTTTTACTATAATGATTCTCAACGAATAGGCTTTATTCAGACCAGGCTGCTTTGGAAAAGGAATTTCATCTTGTCCAGTATTATTACAATTTTATTGAAATTGAATAGGTGAACTATCAAAATATTGGGATGAGTTTCAAATTGTGATATATAGTAGAGCTGTTCACATAAATTTCAGGGTAGGGGAAAAGAAATAGAGAAAAGTTAAATATTATAAGTTTTAAAATATTTAGGAAGGCATCTCATAGTGGTGTATGTGACCATCTGAACATATATAACTTTTTCTCTATTTATGTGCATTAACAGTATTTTTCAAAACCTTATAAAGCAAGGGTTGGCATCCGGACCCGGATAAAACGAGGGATTTGAACCCAGTTCAGTTTAGTTTTTTGATTACTTTCTCACGAAAGTTTGCACTAATTTATATTGTCATTTCAAATTTCAAATAATATTGATTTAAGCGACCTTGATTACATTGCTTTTGATTATTCTGATTTCAGATCCTGTGAAATAGAAACTGGTTATCCCTAATCCGAAATTTACCGAAAAAGAAGAACTTTGGAAAACATACGCGCCATGAAAATTAGCCTTAACCAATGGATCCTTAAAAGACGCCAGTCTACGATAAAACTGACTCTTTATCTTTTGAATAAACAATATCTCGAGTAGCAATTGAGAACAAATGTTTTTTGAATGTAAGATTTATACAACTAAATATTGAAAAAAGGCAGTGCCGAAAATTTGTGAATATCAAAAAAATCGATATATACTAATTTATAGCCTTCTAGCTCTTTTTTAATAAATACACACACCACACCCACACGCACATATATATGCTTAAATTATATTAAATCTAGAAATTAAATAACTATAGTAACACATTCACTGCCAACTAATTATCTAGATTTTTATGTGGAACTGACTATTTTGAAAATTTAATACGTAAAAAAACACAAAAATTATAAAATAAATTAAGATTGTTTATCTGTGACTCATTTCTGGTGACGAGTACGTGAAAACAAGCATTGTATATGAACAAGATGACTAACATATTATTGAAAAAATTACAAAATTATTGGGGTTTTATGTAATAGACACAAAAATAAAGTAAAATCGATATAAAACATCAGATTCACAATAATATTAACAAATATTAATAAAAAATAAAAAAAATTAAAAATAAATATTTCCTGGGGGAAGCTGATATGAGTGGATGCCAAACAATGAGACGAATTTAAATATAATAAAATAAAATCAACAGAGGCCTCAAGACGGAAATATTAAAAATAACTAAAATTAATTACAAATTTATTATCCAATGGTAAACCCGAGCATTGTGAGAAATCCGAATGTTCCAAAATTATTGAAGTAGGTCTCGCTAAATTGAGGAATGAGAAAAAGCCAAGAGGAAAGAGAGCTGACGGTAAATTAAATTCGCTCAAATCAACATAAAATAAATAAATTGTCCAAAAACCTTAAATCTCCAAATTCAAAACAGATTAGTTAAAATACAAAATTTACATCACTCTATCGTTTGTCGCTGTGCGAAAGCTAAATATGATGATTAGTATCTTCCAAGTTGATGAACATTGTCACACTGCACAAGCAACGAAGTTCTGGTTAGAGAAACATCGGATTTTCTGTCTTAAATAGATTTGCACAATCACCAGACATGAATCCCATTGAAAATGTTTGGTTTCCTGGTCAAGGCCTTAGAAAGCGACAATGCAAGCCAACATCAATTCCCAAGAAACTTTCCAAAAGTTATATTCAATGCCAAACGTGTAACTGCTATTTTTAATGCTCAGGTAAAATCTAACAGATATTAGAGAGCAAAAATAATGATTTTTCATGGATAAAACTCGGTTTTATATGGGTGTTAACAATTATAATTTTTTTCGGGTGCCCCATTTACTTATAAAAATTCACTGTAGACTAATATTTTTTTTTCACATCGTAAACACAGTATAATAAGTTTAATTAAAATCTAAAAACCAAACAACAAGTAAACAACTAAAAATCAAAGAAAAACAGAACAAATAGATAATAAACATGTAAAATAAAATTAAATACAAGAGCTTCAAATATAGTACAAAAATAAATAAAAATATAACAAAGAACATAACTAGGCGAAGCACATTTCTTCTAGAACATAAATTGTTAAGAGATTTGGAGTAGAAACTATTGTTGGGTACTCAGGGTGTTTGTTAGAATGCTCAGTTGTTCCCCCAAGTACCCTTCATGGTTTGTGATTCATCTCTCATATTCAATAATATACAATATTCAATCCTTTGATCTGCAATATTCAACGCTATTATCAAAGACTTCGCACCAGTGGCGTACCAAGGATTTCTGGGGCCCTTGTGCAGATTTTGGGACGCACAAAATATTTGTCGAACGAAGTGATCCGAGGAACCAAAACCATAGGCAGGCTTGAGGGAAGGTGATTAGCAACTCTCTGAGTAAATTTGCGCATTTTAAAACAGAAATAGTAGCGTTTCGGGTTGGGTTGAAAGGATATTTTGTTACTTCTCGGTATTCTCTGTATATAGAATTTTACTAATTTTTTGTCCTGGGCCCTTGTGCCGTGCACAACCTGCACAACCTATTGCTACGCCACTGCTTCGCACTATTGTCTGCCACCTCAAACTCATGCCCATGAAGTTGTTCATGTTGGAACTGTATACGCAGGTGGGAACTTGCGGACAGGTGAGCCCCTAGGTTGGACTACTCTCCTCAATATTCGCGGTACGGGTTCAAGAGTGCCGATAGGTCTTACCTCTTATTTTCGTTCTNTCTTGTTATCATTTTCGTTGATCTGCAGATATTCTGAGTCTAAATTTAAAAGCTTGTTAACCAACCCGACAGAAATTGAATATTTATTTGCTAAAAATCGTTGATTTTAAACTTCTTCATTGTTCAATGACATTGTTAGATACTTTTTGTCAGCCAAAGTTAACTTGACACGATCTTTAGCAAAAGTGTAGATCTTTTTTCATGATATATAAGAGTCTATTTTATTCATTTTATATGATTAAATGACTATTATAACCAATAAAAAATTTAAATAGAGTATTCAAATCAGAAGCACATTGAGAGTAAAATGTATCGGTTTTATCCAATCAAACATCTAAATAAACACTTAAATGCCCGATATAATTATAAAAAACAATAGATAATAATTTAATCATAGTCATGAATATAACAGCGAATAATTTAGCAGAATTGGTTTTAGAGTTTAAATAAAATAGTAATTTTAGTAATAACATTTCTATGCTTTGGCTGACAAGTTGTCAATCTTGGAAACAAATGTATTCATGCATCCCATATCCCATCTAATAACGAAACATGTTATGCAGTCACCTCAAAAAAGATAAAAACCTTTCCAAGTTTCTAAATCGACATCTGAATTTGATTCTAAAGTGTCCATAAATGGTTCACCAACACTTTCATCTGTTTCGTCATGATAAAATTCAAGGTATGGATGTGATAATGCTTCAATTGCACTGATTCTTTGATTAGGATCAAGAACCAACATTTTACTGAGCAGATCAATCGCTGAAATTTATATTTTTTGATAAAAGGCATCAATAAATTACCAAAATGAGTGTGAAATTATGATAAATTAAAAATATTTGCATTTTGGTTGTCCTTGTGACTGTGATAAAGATTGAAACAAGCTCAGGTCTAACTGATAGAATTACAAAAGATCTAATGTGACTATCGAAAATTTGTATGTAGTGAGTTTAAAAACTTTTCGAAAACCAAAATCGCATTCTCACTCGACCTTTACTGTAAATATGAAAAACTTGAGTCATATTATCAAAATCAAGTAAAGCAGAAAGTTTCTGACTTCTATAGAACCATTTTAAAATATCTGAAGCTATGGGAAAGTGCGTTAGATGGAACAGAAGTATTCACATGGATGCTTATGCTTAAATATTCTTCTTGGACCGAATTGACTAACGATTGCCTACGTAGCAGATAAATATGGTGAGAAATTTCATGAAATAGGTCAATCGAGATGTGATATTTGATGAGTATGGTCCTTATGAAAACATTTGTTGAAAATAACAATACAAGCTGGACGGATTCAAAATTATCCATTGAAAACATCATGGATTCAAATTTTATAAAATTTTCGCGAAAATTCAACATCTTGGTTAATATGGAAAGATTAGTCGAGTTTGGTTTTGCCTTGCTGATACATCAACCGAGGTGGAACGTATATTTTCACTTATGAACAATATTTTGGGATGAGACAAAAGCCGTTTTGAATGTCGATACTCTTGATACACGTCTATCAATCCAATACAATTCAAATATGAATTGCTTAGACTTCTACAAGTTGGTTAAAGAAAACTCTAAATTTTTAAATAATGTTTTTTTAATTTTTAAATAACTGCAGAAAAAGTACTAAAAAATACAAATTAATACAATTAAGAGATTTTTTCTTCAAATTTTACTGTTCACCCTATTTATAAATTAACTTTTTTTAATATAACTTATAGTACTTATAGTAATAACTTATTTTAAATTATTATCCTTGATTATTGACTTGGTGCTTGTCGTTGCGTCTTATTTATTGTTATGTTTTGATGTATATTTTGGGTTATGTTATTATGTACATTCAAATATAAAAAATTTAAAGATCAATGTCCCGTATTTTTTTCAAATTTGCTTGGTCACACTACCTTACCACATCAATTCGAAATATAATTCGCGAAAAGCATACAATTAATGCTTACAAGGCGTCATATTATTTCAGTATATTGTGATTTATGTGAATTTAGCACTCACTGTTGTAATGGGCGTCATAGTATTTTTGCATTTTACCAGAAAGAAAAAACGGATGTACTTTTTGAGATAACATTCATTAATAATATAGTGATATATAATGGGCAAAGAATGTTTGAGATAATCGAAGACTACCATATAAAATCACTAAGAATACGGTAAACCTGCTTAGCGAATTCATGAGCAATAGAGAGAATATCAATCCAGCTCCAGTAATAACAATTAATTAATTATAATGATTTTATATATGACAATTAATTTATGATAATGTTATTTTAGTGTTGGTGTCAAGTTCTTAGCTTAAGGGGTAATAATGAGTAACTAATGGTTCTGGAGAAAGAAGCTTTTCGAAGCTAAAACTATATATGTGATCAACAATGATTCAAGATTGGCGCAGTAACTTAGCTATTTTGTCAATTGAGAATGATGTTGCTAAGGATGACAATAATGAACTTATTACAGATTTTGAAGCCGCCAAGACTCGCAAGATTTGCTTGTAAGTTGTAAAAACAATGTGATAGTAGAAGATACGACCAAACCAACGCTATAGTGTATATAGTTTATAATGTAGGTATGAACTGTCAATTAGCAAGCCAAAACAAAACATTTTAATTATTAATTTTTTTGAGTTTATGATCTTCAGTTAAATGAATAAAACTGCAATTATTGATGTGTAAACGCTGTTAGAGTAAAAATTTAACAAATTTAATTTTGCATGGGTCTCGCTCCTCGACTGGTGGCTTGGGAATGGCCCACCCTCATCGTTTTCTGTCTTCGTATCACGCACGATCTAGGGTCGGCCCTAATGCTAATTGTTTTTGGCTTGTATTAACCGGTCAGTATTTAACACGTTGAACGTCGTATACAATGCACAATACAATTGCAAATCGTCTGAAGATCAAATCTCATCTTATTGTCGTTGTAGATAACATGTCTTCACTTG
The DNA here is from genome assembly GCA_959609185.1 of Schmidtea polychroa. Lineage (NCBI taxonomy): Eukaryota > Metazoa > Platyhelminthes > Tricladida > Dugesiidae > Schmidtea > Schmidtea polychroa. The sequence continues at coordinate 142,360 of CAUHTR010007714.1, forward strand.
TTCCGAACTCAAGGGAACGAGTGGATTTAATTACCACTGACTTGTCCAAAAAAACAATCTTTTAGTTGATATGAAATGTCCAAGCGACTCTGTCACTAACTTTGAACAAGTTGAAAACATAATTTGAGAGAATATGATTTGTTAAAGAATGCAATACAGGCTGTCAAACCTGACTTTAAAGACGAACTTGACACTTGTATTATTGGAGCTTTTCCTTGAAAACTTCCGAAATACTTTCTAATGTAGGTATTAATAATAAAGAGCTAAAATGTCTATTGAAGGAATGTGCGATTAGTAATATCACACATTCTGTCAGGCAGTGGAGTTAACACAAAACTGGGACTTTGGAGACATTGATTAAGATCAGCTAACAAATTTTGTAAAAAAACTCACTAAAGCCTGTGAGCAACAGCATCGTCAAATATTGATGTATACATGTATTTTTGTTGTATATATTTAATATTTTAGATGTTCCTCACCCTGAGATGAATGTTAATATATAATTATTTGTATAAATGTATTTGCTATAGCTAACAGGCTTTTGCACCTATTTAGAAAATTTTTGGTCGTAAGTAGGTCTTACCTACTCGGTGGTATACGCCACGGAGTTCGTGGGATAAATACCTTCTCTGGCGACGGGGGCTCTATGAGCTCGAACGAAAATAAATAATTCAGGAAGCGTTACGACACTTTTTGCTGTAGTGCTGACCAAACATAACATACGGCCTACCGTACCGAGTCCAGTGTGGCCGGGAAAGTAGGTAAATTTCAATTAATCTGACTCTTTCTGCATTAACTAACACACTTAAAATCACACTAAAAATATCCTATTTACATAACACAGGGAATTTATAAACGGGAAATATCCCCCGGCTCAAAATTATCACAAAACAAGTCTAAAGAAATGTAGTCGTTTAATTTTCAATAAATTATTTATTTTTCCTGCTTTCATGTTTACTAAAATAACAGGAAATCCCTGCTCAAACTTTTCAAAGGCTCAAATAACCCTTAAGAATACCTTCATCAATCGAATTTAAAAATAGTAGCGCATAGGAATTATTTATGTGTTCACTTAATAACCAATTTTCTTATCACAAACTGCACCTTAGATCAGAATGTTATTATAAAATTTAATGACAATGAAATAACATTAGATGTAAAAAGTTCATGCTGATGCAACGTACAAGGTGGTTTGGAGAGGCATGTGTGTTTTAGTAATTGGTACAAACGAGATGGATCGACATTTTCGTTATTTTAATATTTTTGTGTTTCCAAAACACTTTGGATTAGATATAATATTAGTAATGTCTTGGCTCACGTGAGTCGAAATGCTACTAAATTTTACGTATGATTAATCCAGAATTTTAAAAATATAGTGGATGATATAAACTGTCTTCGAGTAATTCATGTTGTAAATAAGGATGTTGTTGATCGAAGTCTATCAAACTTAAATACGTTAAACTTCCACCTGCTGCAAAACAAATACCGATTTTTTATTTATTTTTTTTTAATTGTTTTGAGTGTTCGTATATCGGTCGAGAAAAAGGTGGTAACCCTATACTGATCCAAAAATTGTAATATACTGACAAATTAATTTCAAAAATATTGATATTTTTACTAAAAAAACCTGATTAATTGCAGTTGTTTTCCACGATTTTTATTTCCGTTGAACCATAATGTAATGTGATAATTTTAGGTATAGGTTTATACATAATTCTATTAAATTCTATTACACAAAATTCTCTATATACACAAAATTAGACACCGAAATTATTTAGATTGCCTAATAATTCCCATAATATAAGTTAAAAAATAAGAATTTTTCCCATAATATGTAGACTTTGGTTGTCTTTGCACATGAGAGAAATATAACTTGAATATATTACATTTAAATATTTTTAATATCTTATATTTAATTAAAATTTCCAAACAGTCGATTAATCTATAAAATATATTCTTATAATAATATCCAATGAAAGCGAATTATTTTAACGAAGACATCAGAACAATCTTAAATGGAATTTTTAAACAAGCAAATTATTTTATAGATAAAAATGTAAGTAATTTAACAACTAAATTAATGGCTTTTATTACCGTTTCATGTCTTATAAATATAAGTTTTAGAATCTACAGACCATTGTTATGGTTTTTCAAAAATTGATTTAGCAATTTCTAAGTCTAAATCAATGTTTAATGTATATTTATAGATGGGCTAACATTTATACAAATATAGTTAAATGCGAGACCTTTATGTTCAAATGTTTTATTAGGTAGACATGTTAGTGACATGTACAATGGTTCTAAAGTTCTCTAAGAATAAACAGGAATTAAGAGTTACGATCAAATCGAAATCTAAACTTGTGAAACCTTTACTTAACTGGTAACCAAAGAATAGACAAAAGAAAATTATACTCGAAGTGTCAAGTGTCTTCGAACTGTAAGATTACTATACAAAAAAAATCTCTTAGAGGCTGTTATTTGTAAAATATGATCCCAGGCCACATAGAGATTGAGGTCAAAGATACACTAACTCAAAGACATATCCTTCCATTTGGTCTCTAGATCATGATACATAGGTAACTGAGTCCATAGTTCTGTAAATTGTTAAGAAATTTTTCAATGTCACTTTTAATTACGAATAACATAAATTCTTGTTTTACTTTTAATAAATATTAAATAATTCAATAATTTAAATTAGTTATTGTTTTAACACTAGAACTAACAAACCAGTTAAGATGAATGGTTTTAACATAAGTTTCTAGAAAATGTTTTGCAAAAAAAAATTATTTCAAACTTTACGAAATTGAAAAGTTCTAATTTCAAAGCATTTCATGGCAATGAAGATTGATTAAGAAATAGTAAAAATGAACGACATTAGTGGTTATAATGTTAAAAATAATTGATAATGATAAAAAAGGTAGTCAACTTGTTGAAATTGAAAATACTGGTAATTATTTCGAAAGTTAAAACGAAAAAATAAAAGAGAAATATTTTTCGAATGCCACTGTATACTCAATACTATGTATAATATATAAATAACTTCGGATTTAACCCATTCACAATTTGAAGGCTTTTCTTGAGATTAGCTTTCTTTAAAGGTTTGAGTGGTAATTCAATATAAATATAATCTTTTAATTTTAATCGATAAAGTTCCGTTTTCACATCGGTGTTAACTCAAAATCGATTTTTTTCTATCGAATGATACATAATTATAATTTGTCGAATTTCGAAAAGTATTTCATTAAAAAACTACCATTTATTTATAATTCAAAAATTACTTTTTTATTAATATTTCCAAGTAATCATAATTAAATTTACAAATTTTTATAATTCAGATAAATTGATCTTAATTGATTACATGCAAAAAATGTAAGTAATTTAAAAACTAAATTAATGGCTTCTATTACCCTTTCATGTCTTATAAATATAAGTTTTAAAATCTACAGACCATTGTTATGGTTTTTCAAAAATCGGATTAAGCAGTTTTGAATTAAAGCAATGTTTGTATAATTTCAATTGTATAATATACAATAATTGCGCCCACTAGGGATTGTAAACCGGTTTCGGTAAATTAAAAATCCTTGCTAGAAATTTTTATGTGTAAAATATCGTATTTATAAATACCTAAAAGTAAGAGTTACGAGTCCTTTACACGATTTACAAAAAGTTATAATTTTTATAAATAAATTACATATTTTCTAAGTTAATTTGTTTGTATTTTGTGCGAGTTTTGAAATCTAAGGTAAGTTTTCATTTTATGCTATTACATTTGATATTAACGTGCCACTTACCAAATCGAGTACTCCATGTTCTGCAATATTTGACAGACCCTAATTTGGTTTTTTCGAATTAGGAAAACTACGATATTTTTCATATCACCAATAAAGCAACAATAATCAAAAGTATTGTGGATATTTTCGATTATTATTGTTGATAGTCAGATTAAGTTAAATCATACTGATTTGGATACCAGTTTAGAGTCAGATAATAAAAATATTTACACTTCTACAGTTAATGTAGAAATGCCTATGAAGCAAAAATTATACGATCTGATAAAACAAAAAAAACAGAATGCCAGGAAAGATCAGTTCCACAATAAGAAAACTAACAAATTGGCAATATATTGCGAAAAAAATTGGAGTACTTCCGCCAAGAGAAAATACGAGGAAAGTATATTCAAATGGTATATGATTATTTGATGACAATTCGTCCAACAAGTGCTGATTCAGAAAAGGTATTCTCGGGCTCTGGGTTATTTTGTACAAAAATAAGAACAAAATTAGGAGATATCACTTTAAATAATTTAAGTTTTATGAGGAGCTATTTTTTAAAATGTTAATAAATAGAAAACTATTAGTTAATAAAGCTATTTCTGTGTCATTATTTTTTTAACTTTATTTTTATTTAAATATTATTAAAGTTTGTTTAGATTTATAATAATACATTAATCTTTATATTTTTCATATTTTATATTTTTGAAATAAAAATCATGAAATGGAAATTTAAACTTGTTTTTTTGTCAACTTTATTTTATCTTTTAGAAAAAAAAATTTCCCCGTAATTTTATTTTCATTTACCGATTTACCTGTAAATGAAAAAATCGGTAAATTTACAATCCCTAACGCCCACCTCTCTGTCGCAAACAATAAAGTATTTAAAAATCTATATTGTAAATTAATACAAATATATACTATAGAGCAGCGATTCTCAACACGAAAAAGAATTAATGTCAATAAGTTTTGATTTTGTGTTTATTTTTAATTATACCGGAAATCACATGTTTCATATTGATATTAAGAAATACATTTTTTGAAAATGTTATGAAAATTAGCCTTAAATTAATAATTAATTGAAATTGATTGAACATATGATGATTCCTGAAACACATCTTCACAAACTGAATAAGAATCAAATGTAATTCCTGAGAAAATAAGACAAATTGTCATACGACGGTATAATAAACAGTATTAGCGCTTTGGGTTTATGTGTCATAGTAAATAATCATCTCATATTTGTAATATATTCGAAAATTCTTATAAATGAAGCGATGAAACGTGCAAAACTCCGAAGACATCTTAAAACTAATCATAATGACTGCTTAGAGAAATCATTGGAATAATTTATGTGCAAGAAATATTCATTTGATAATTAGAAAGCCTGCATACAAAAAGCAATCAAAGCCAATGAAAAAGGCTTTAAGAGCATCATTTTTAGTGGCTATTCGAGTTGCATAGGCCAAGAAGCATTACGCAATTACAAAACTCTAAAAATGCCTGTTGATATGTAATGTTGATATAATGCCTGTGTCGAGGGATGTTTGGAAAAACCTTGCCAGGTAAACTGAAAACAATTCTTATTTCAAACAAAACAATTCAACGACAGATTTCTTCGGCAGTAGCTGACGTTGATTTCAAAACTGCAAGATTGTAAAAAATTTGATATTCAATTGCACGAATCGACTGATATCACCAACCAGGTACAATTAATAGCTTATGTCAAATATATCTGAATGGATGATGTTGAAGATTTTTTGTTTTGCAAAACTTATCCGGATCACGCGACTAATGTAGAACTTTTTGATATCCTTGATAACTATATTGTAACCAATAACATAGAAAGGTCTTGATTTGTTGGAGTCTGCACGGATGGTGCTGCAGCAATGACTGGAAAACGAACAGGCTTGTAAGCATGCATTTGTACTAATACACAAAATGCCACTTTTACTCACTGTATGATTCATGGAGAAAGTCTAGCGAGTAAAAGAATGAACACAAACTTGAAATCTACTTTTTAAATTCTCTAGTCCACTGAATTCACGACTCTTTACTTCATTATTTTCGAAAATGGATCTTGATCATGAACAGCTACTGATACATACTGAAGTTCGCTGGCTATCAAGGGGAAGGTGTTTAACACACGATTTGAATTATGGATTCTGTTTGCTTTTTGGAAAAAAGAAATTCAAAGCTTTTTTCTCAAATAAGTGATAAATTAAATTTTAAACGAAATGGTTTTAAATGAAAGTATAAATTGTCACAAATGATGCAATTGGAGATGTCCTAAGGTCTTGACCTCCTTCCTATTGTCCCTATATGTCAAAGACGGTGACTTCACCCTTTGTAATATATGCGGATTTCAAATATATTTTACCAGAAAATCAGCGACATCATCAGAAACACTTACCGATTTCAGATGGATTCCTGCTGATTAAGAATTTTACCGAAGTTTCAAAGTACTATCAATTTATTGGGCTTAATTGCATATTTGAATTCCTAAAGGAAATTGCAGAAAATTACTATCTGAGAAATGGCAAGCAACCCTTAGTTCTCAGTCTGGCAGAACATTCATCTTTTAATATACAGACAATTTGTTATATCTGTAAAGAACACTAATCGTTTGGTTCGAGATGACGATCATTTCAGTAGTAAATATTTGGGTGCTACTTGAGGAAAATGCAACCTTTCAAGAAGAATACATCAAGTACTTCCAGTGGTATTTCATAACCTGAGAGTTTATGACATGCATTATATGTTAAAATTAATATATTGAGCTTGAGTTGTATTTCAACAACAACATTGGAATTTCCAATTCTGTTAGCAAATTGTAAACAAATAAATATCAAATTCATCGATTCATACCAGTTTGGTCAGTGCAGTAAAAACTTTAACAAGCTTACCAATAACTAATTCTGTATTTACGGGAACAATACAGAACTCGAACGGTATTTTCCTATATAATTTCGCAACAAGCTTCGAGGTTTTGCAAGAAACTAAAGAAATGCCACCAATTTGGGAAGGTGTCGCACAAGCAGAATATGGCAAAACTATTAACATATGTGAAACATTATTGGACTAAATGATGGTTTATCTGAAGTTGGACGTGTATCTGTTGGCAGATTAGTTTCAATAATTCAGAACTAAATAGTTAGCCCATAATGGATTGGAGCCATCTGCACTGATAACATTAGATAGACCTATTGAATTGTTACAGGACAATGAAATGTACAATTATTATGAAGCGGGAATTCGAGGTATGACTTTTGTTAACAAACATCAAGTCAAGAGAGACGCAAATATAGAGTTATTATATATAAATACAAATAATGGGTTCATACTGATTTGGAAACTATTCTAGAAGAATGCAGATCTAGAGGATCTCTCATATGGATATACATTGGAAGTTGATATGAATATTCTAGATGAAATTCGTAATTTTTAGATGACCTACCCGCTGCACCGGAGAAAATGTGTCCAGAAGGAACAAAAGTGGAGAAGCTTATGTTAACACATTATCCGAAGAAAACTATATATAATTCATTGGATGTTACTGAAATTGTATATGCTTTTGGGTGCGAAAGTTACAACTATTCTCCGGGCAATCAAATTTAATCAGAAAACTATTTTCAAGGAATATGTGGAAGCCAACACCAAACTGGGGACTCAATCAACATCAAACTGGAAAAAGATTATTATAAGTTATTAACCAATATCTTATGCTGTGTTAGGGATATTTAAATAATTAATTTATAAATAAAATATATATTGTATTATAAGTATCAAATACTATTATATAGTAAAAGTATAATAAGTATAAATGCTCGCACGCATAATTATCATTATTATTAAATTAATTAATTCGCCATTTAAATCGGTTGTTTTAATAATACCAGATTTAGGCAATTAATTTGTATTTGAATATATTTTTAGATAATTAAGCTTCAATTATTAACATGCGGCAAAACAGTTTAAAATTTAAAGAAGCGGATGAATTTAAGATTAAGCAATTTTCGCTCATCTTAATCAATTTAACTCCAGCATGCAAGGAGAAAAAGGAAAGTATTCTCAGTTCTACTGATAAGTTACATGGTTTTAGGGATAAACTGAATATGTGGAAATGGCGCGTGTTACAAAAGAATTTCGAAATATTTCCCTTAACAGCAAATACTTCATTTAATAATGAGGTTTTAAAGCTTATTGCTGATACATTAAGTGTTTTTTATGAAAAAATAGATTTTTATTTTCCTTCAATCGACATTACCCGTTTTGATTGGGTACGTAATCCATTTAGCAGCGACTTAGACACAACACAGCTAGAATTGAAAGAGGAAAAAGAATTTTTGGAAATGCAAAATGATCGAACAATACGAATTAAATTTAATATCGATGAATTAAGTGCCTTTTAGATAAGTGTATCAAGAGAATTTCCAGCTTTATCAAAAAAAAACTATAACGGTGTTATGGCCCTTTTCCACTTCTTATTTGTGTGAATTAGCTTTTTCAGCACTCAACGAAATAAAATGTAAAAAGCGAGAAAGACTGCTGTCTGCTGAAGAGGAATTAAAAGTGGATTTATCAAAAATTCCACCGCGTATAAAAAAATTGTGTTCAGAACACCAAGCGCATACATCACATTAATTTTTTACTTTTTATAAACTTTTATTCTGCAATTTTTATAAATAAGACTATTAATTTTTATTGTAAATATTTTTTAATGATATGTGGATATTATATTTAGTTGTGTCGCATAATTTGAATACCTTGACTTATGTGTCGCTAGGTAAAAAAGATTGGGAAACACTGGATTAAACGATAATTCACATTTCAAAGGAAATATTTTGTTAAAAATATATGCAATTTAATAAATTGTTTTAGGCGTTTTGAGATTTGTTTTAAATGAGAAATTTGTTTTGTTTCAATTTCAAATTGTATGTCATATTCGATAAATATTGTTAGATATTCATTTAATAACAATACATATATAAATTTGTCATCATTTTTAATTTAAATCAATAGCATCCTCATTTTATTTCAATGTCATCTGAAAATCGAATTTTCTCTATCAAATGATAAATAATTTGCCTTATTTTTAAAATTATTTAGTCATTATTTAGTCATAAAAAATCGTGAGAACTAAAATTTTAAAATGTATTTTTACAGTCCCTAGTTCATCAATTGAACTTAGATCAGCGGTTCTTAAATCATTTTTTTCGCGGACCACAAACTAAAATATCTGAAATTCGCGGACTATTAAATAAAATTAGGCTTCGTAATTTGTGCGTGTTTATGGATTTGTAAATAATTTCATCTGTGACTAGGTAAAAAATTTTTTATCTTCTAATTTTAGGTCACAAAAATTTATAACATTCCAAAATTTTTCAAAAGAATATTTTTATTTAAGAACCAAATTTAAGAATCAAATTGTGTAGATCATATTCGATAAATAGTTTTAAATTATATGCAAATAATATGTAAAAATAATCAAAATTTTAATTTAAATCAATAACATGGCCTTTTTATCTCAATGTTATCTGAAAATCGACTTATCTCTCTCAGTTATGTTAACTAAAAAATAATTTATGAGAATATTTCCAATCATAATTAAATTTAAATATTTTATAATTATGATAAATTATAAATTGAAAAAATGCTAATTTACATTTAAGGAAATTTTATGTTAAAATAAAGGCAATTAAATAAGTAGTTTTTGATGTTTTGAATGATAAATTTGTTTTGTTAGAATTTCAAAATCATATTCGATAGTGTTAAATTATATATATTTAATAACAAAATATGAAGATCATAAATTGTAATTTTAATTGATAACATGCCCTTTTTGTTTCAATGTCATATGAAAAACGACTTGTCTCTTTCGAATGATTCAAAATTTGTCAAATTTTGAAAAGTACTTACGTTTAAAAGAACACTTTTTAAAAACACTTGCATAAAAAATGTATTTGTAAGGCCTCTGGTTTAATATCCACGTTATGCAAAAATAATATTTTGGAATTAGCGTCGATTCAACTCTTGATATAACCCATGTAGGTCAGATCACACCAGCCATTCGCTATGTTACCAAAATAGTGATATTGAGCTGTGTACTATCATCAAACTGTACAATAGTCTTGTTCCAAAACATTTCAAACTATGTCAAAGGATCTCACAAAATTTAATTACAAAGAAACTACATGACGGAAGCGAATGTGGAAGCGATTTGATGATGAAGTTATGGAAATAACTGATCCCAGTTGAATTATGAGTGCTATTGATAAATTTCGTAATCATCAGTTTTACGTAGTGAGATGGAAAAACGAAAAGCAGCTTAAAAATATTGTAGGAAAAGTTTAACTTTCTTTTTGACAATTAACCGATAAGTTTTTGATGTTTTCTCAAATTTTTGGTGATAATAAATAAGATTAATCTGCAAATAATCGATGGCTTAGTAGCAAGTTTTCCAAATATCAAATATATTTTTCATGGATTTATTTATTATTTCTCTATATTTCGCACAAGTTCAGAAGATGACCGTTCTTTAACAAAACTTAATCTGAGTTCAACGATGGAACAATCCCGATTATCCACTAAGGCAGTAATATCAATTATCAATGAATTAATGCGGGGTATGACATTTGAAGATGTTATACTTGATTTTGAAAATGCAAAAAGTCGAAAAGTTAATATCATATAATTATATTAGTAGATAGATGTGTGGACTTCAACCCAACAGGAATCCTCGACTCTCACAAACTTTTTTTTGGCGAATGAGGGGGGTATTTTTTAACTGAGCTTGGAATATTGTACATTTTTTAATTTTATACATATCCGACGTTTCTTTAAATACAATAGAGAAAAGAGTGGTGAATGAATGATACAAGTCATACCACACTGAGAGAAATAATTACATTAACATGCGTTGTTAGTCACATTGGAGATGTGACATAATCTGGTCTAGGATAAAACGTAGACTTTGTCTTATCTGACACATTGACATATGACTAGTATATGTGTATATCACTATAGAGTTTTCAACATCGAACACTATGGTAATGTTTTATTTATTATTATTATTATTATTATAATTATAATTATTATTATTATTATTATTATTATTATTATTATTATTATTATTATTATTATTATCTTAGTACTCAACTTCTTCGTTTTCACTCAGCTGAGGTTGCTATAGACGGTCACACCTTCATAAGGCGGCATTGATTTATAGACATCATAAATATTTGATTTTAGACTTGTGAAACATCCAGCTGGATCAGGTCCTAGTGATGACCCACCCGAGGTTCGTTCCTGTGATTAGTGGCCCAGTATTAATCTAGATTGACCGAACTTGGTAGAGCTATGACTACCGTGGTTGGTGAGATTTTTAGTGTAACAATTTATCATAGTTGGATTAAGGCAGTTGTCATTGTTGCAGTAGAGCATTTCCAATAAGCAACCCATGTGCTATTCGTTTGCTATCAGATCATTCAGTCCTGGGTCGTCGAGTATATTTAACAATTGGATTTTGTTTTTCCTATTACATTGTTTTCCTTTCATCTCAATTTAGTAATAAAGCTATTCTGATTTTAATTTATTGTTATGCCCTTATCGTGAGTAAGCCCTCGTTCCGTGGCTCATAAACTTGTTCTAGAAGTGACGCTAACTAGTGGTGAATTACCTTGTGGACAATACGAATGACTTCGGCTGACACTGAATATGGAAATTTTTGTTGTACTTCATGGTCACGATAGTAGGTATTATAGCAGTCGATTTTAGCATACTTTGGTGGTGGAAAGAGAAAAATAACCATAATTGTCGTCACTCTGGCATTTTTGCTAAAACGACGGGCATTGGTTGGTGGTGTGGGTTTTTTTTCAATTTTATTTGCAGTTAGAGATGGAATGTTGAAGAATGAAAAAGCAAAAGAGGGGGGGGGGGTTGTGGCTATAAATTTTAGTAAACTGATTTGACGGGATAGGATTCTGTTTCTAAAATAAGATCCAGTGAATCCCTAAATCGATCTAAGTTAAAAATAAATAGCTCAGTGCATAACGAATATTCATGTTAATTACAATAATGATAATAATAATGATAATTATAAAAATATGGCGATGATCGTGTGCATTATTGTAGACACAGGCAATCATTGGTACCTTTGCTCAAAAGGATTAAATAGCACAAAAAAACGAAATGAAAAACAGTAATGAATTAATCTATAATATATCATATAAAAATGTCACATCTATCAAATAATGTATTAATCAAAGTATCAATATACAACAAATAGGGCTTACTATTTTCCAATTTGAAAACTTAAGTAAAGTGCAAAAGATTTCTTGGCATAAGAGTAACATGTGACGAGAATGTGGCGGTATATATATATATATATATATATACCTATTTTCTGTTGCGTGTACGTGTGTGTGCAATTATGCAGTAAAACAATCTCGAATTCTTTTCAATTCTAGATTCCAGTGGTTCTCAAACTTTTTTGATCGCGACCCAAATTTTTGACATTACATCCCACATGACAAAGATTAATTTTAAAATAAATGTTTATTTAATGAGATATTTATATTTGTAGATCTTTCCATAAGTCATCGCGACCCACCAAAAATTCTTTCGCGACCCAAAAATGGGTCGCGACCCATAGTTTGAGAAACACTGTTCTAGAATATTCTATTTTTGATTTTCACCAATTTTAATGGCGATTTTTTATGCCATAATTTTTGCTTTCATTTTAAAATTTTATTTTTGATTTATTTTCGTAAATTTTGCCTCCATGATGGATTTGGGCATATTCCCAGAACATTCCATATCTAATTTATTTTAATTTTATTTTAGAATCGTTTTGCTGGACTCTTTTCTAGGATTTTTATTTTTAAATCTAAATTATTTATTTTTGTTAATTTTTATTGTATTGAATGGCTTCCATGATGGATTTTTTTGGGTTTTTGTCTCGAATTTTTATTTTAGATTTTCAGCAGTTTTTCGACTACATTTGAGTTCGTTTTTTGTACTTTTGTGCATCTCTGTTATATTTGAGTCAATTTTCATGTGGTACTTCTTGCATCGTCTTGTTTTATTCCTTTAGTTTAGATGTTTTATTTTTTTGTTATTTTTACTTTTAATTATTATTGTTTATTTGTTGTTACATATTTTCTATTCGGATAAACTTAATGCTAGGTGTGTGTTATGTACCACCACATTTCGTCAAATTTTCAAGATTTGGGCCTAGAATTCAGTTCTAGCCCAACACTAAGTTCAACCGAAACCGTGATATTCAATTTATTACAAAATTCAATAAAATTGTAGTTTCACTTCTAATATAATTGACAAAACTATCAAATTGAATAATTGTAATTGGTATTAGTAGATGGAAGGGGCACCGCAAAACCAGGTCACCACAAGACCACATACCCCACCGGCCAGGGAAATTTTTTCAAGGTCAAATTTTAAACAAAGACATATGACTCATCGAGGTCGCTGACTCATCTAAGGTCATTCCCAAGGTCATATGACTCATTAGGATTAATCATCAAGGTCATATTATTATTTTTTAAAAATATTATTTTTCAAAAATATTATCAAGTGGTCTTGCGGTGACCTGGTTTTCGTTTGCCCAAAAGTTATCGTTCACATTTTATTTATTATTTTGAAGCTTGGTGCAAGACCTTTCGAATAAGCTATTGAAGGTATCATCATCATTAATATCGGCAAAGTTATTAACGTTTTCCGGAGACCATTTTCAAGGTCATTTGACTATTTAATTATTATTTTCAAGGTCATATTATTATTTTTCAAAATATTATTTTTTCAAGGTCATATTTTAAAATTTAAATTTATAGAGTTCACGCCAACGGAAATTATTCAACGATAGCTCATTTTAAAGCCCAATCTAAGACCTTTCGATAATATTGACAAAGTTATTAACATTTTACCAAAAATCATTTTCAAGGTCATATAATAATTATTATTTTCAAAAATATTATTAAGTGGTCTTGCGGTGACCTGGTTTTCGTTTGCCCAAAAGTTATCGTTCCCATTATCCAAATTTATTAATCGATAGCTTATTTTGAAGCTTAGTGCAAGATCTATCTATTGATATATAAATATTGTTATTATCATTATTATTGAGACTATTTTCGAGGTCATTTGACTATTTTATTATTTTTTCCAAATATTATTTTTCAAGGTCATTTATTATTTCCAAGGTCATTTATTTTTTCAAGGTCATTTATTTTTTCAAGGTCATATTATTATTTCCAAGGTCATTTATTTTTTCAATGTCATTTATTTTTTCAAGGTCATTTATTATTTTCAAGGTCATATGGTTATTTCCAAGGTCATTTATTTTTTCAAGGTCATTTATTATTTTCAAGGTCATTTATTATATTAAAGGTCATTTATTTTTTCAAGGTCATATTATTATTTAAAAAAAATATTATTATTTTCTAAGTTTTATTATTATTATTAATCTATATACTCTGAGTTTATCCGACAAAATATTCTGTCTCCCTATGGGTATTGCTCACAAGGGTACTACTCACACTCAACAACTCGCTAGGGTATTATTAATATTATTAATAATGACTAAGATATTTTCAAAGAATTATTATTACAACTCC
>CAUHTR010007715.1:0-55709 GCA_959609185.1 Schmidtea polychroa
ATGGAAATTTTCTTCTATTCACTGAAATACGAAATTTATATAGATCTTTTTGATTGCATTTTTCCTTTTCTCTTGGTTCTTTTTTGGATGGATCTCACGAAATACAATTATTTCTTTAAATAACTTGATCAATTCATTCTCGCCTTCTGTCCATAAACAGTAACCTTGGAAGTGCAACATAAAATCCGTGTCAAGTATAATACCATATATTGATCAATAATCTAAAAATGAGATGAGAATATCGAAATATTTTGGGTTCAGTGGCGTAACTAGTGGACGCAGGACCCTGCGTTGCCGGGGCCCACCAGCTATAGGGGGCCCAAAGTTATTACTAAAAAAATATTTACAATCATTTTCTGAAACTTTTTTCCCGCAGTTATATAAAACATAAAACTATCATTGAATAGCGGCTGCTGTGAATAACTATGTATTAAACTTTAATCGAAAATATTTTTGCCAATATGAAGGCAAGGAGGAAAGATTTTAATATTTAAGGTCCATTAAGTTTTAGTTTCATTTTTGTATTATTTTTATGATATATGAAATAAATAAGTAGGTAGAAACTAGCTTACGGCAACAATTACCCCCCCCCGGGGGGGGGGGGGGGGGTAAAATTGTTGCAACTTTTTATTACGCAATTGTTGCAACTCACATTTTTTGCTTTCAGGGATTTTTGGTCCAAATTTTTTTTTATCAGACTATAGTGAGAGGGTCTCGATGGTCCTGGGATTTTCAATACAAAAAAAAAATTTCTATACAAAAACGATGGTCCTGGGATTTTCAATACAAAAAAATTTTTTTCTATACAAAAATCCGACTATCAATAAAAAAGCCAAGGATTTATCAGACTATTAGTGAGGTGGGTCTCGATGGTCCTAGGATTTTCAATACAAAAAATTTTTTTTTCTATACAAAAACGATGGTCCTGGGATTTTCAATACAAAAAAATTTTTTTCAATACAAAAAGGCGGTCTCACTAAAAAAAGCATGGATTATTCATAGTGAGGGGGTCTAGATGGTCCTGGGATTTTCAATACAAAAAAAATTTTTTCAATACAAAAAGGTGGTCTCAATAAAAAAGCATGGATTTTTCTAGGCCAATTCAGGTGGGTCTCCTTGGTCCTGAGAATTTCAATAGAAAAAGGTGGTCTACACTAAAAAAGAGTGGTAATTTAAGGTCTCAGGATATTTTCAATAGAAAAAGGCGGTCTTCAATAAAAAAGCATGGTAATTTAAGGTCTCCGGATATTTTCAATAGAAAAAGGCGGTCTTCAATAAAAAAGCATGGTAATTTAAGGTCTCAGGATATTTTCAATAGAAAAAGGCGGTCTACACTAAAAAAAGAGTGGTAATTTAAGGTCTCAGGATATTTTCAATAGAAAAAGACAGTCTTCAATAAAAAAGCATGGTAATTTAAGGTCTACAAAAACCCGACTACCACTAAAAAAGCATGGATTTTTCTAGGTCAATTCAGGTGGGTCTCCTTGGTCCTGAGAATTTCAATAGAAAAAGGCGGTCTTCTATAAAAAAGAGTGGTAATTTAAGGTCTCAGGATATTTTCAATACAAAAATCCGATTATCACTAAAAAGCATGGATTTTTCTAGGTCAATTTAGGTGGGTCTCCTTGGTCCTGAGAAAAAGGTCGTCTACACTAAAAAAGCGTGGTAAATTTTTAAATTAAAGTAAATAATGGATCTAAAAAATTAAATTACAGTAAATTATGGTTCTTAAAAATTAAATTACTGTAAATTATGGGTCTAAAAATTTAGAATTACAGTAAATTATGGTCCAAATTTTTGAATTAAAGTAAATTATGGTCCAAATTTTTGAATTAAAGTAAATTATGGGCTCAGATTTTTGAATTAAAGTAAATTATGGGCTCAAATAACTAAATTAAGGTTCAAATTTTTAAATTAAAGTAATAATGGTTCTAAAAATTAAATTACAGTAAATTATGGTCCAAATTTTTCAATTACATTAAATAATGGTCCAAATTTTTCAATTACATTAAATTATGGATCTAAAAAATTAAATTACAGTAAATTATGGTTCTTAAAAATTAAATTACAGTAAATAATGGTCCAAATTTTTCAATTAAAGTAATGAATGGGCTCAAATAACTAAATTAAGGTTCTAAAAAATTAAATTAAAGTTAATTAAGGTCCAAATTTTAAAATTAAGTAATCAATGGTCAAAAATTTTAAATTAAAGTTAAATAAGTAAATTAAAGTAATAATTTTTAAATAAGTAATGTAATAAGTAAATTAAAGTAAGATTTTAAAATTTATTAACAAAAAGTTGAAATAATAGAAGGTGTTTGAGAATTGAAATTTTTTAATGAAAATTTTTATGAAATAATTTTTTAAGTAATTTTTAATAGAAATTTTTATGGAATAATTTTTTAAGTTAATTTTTAATGGAAATTTTTATGAAATATTTTTCAATGATAATTTTAGATGGAAATTTTTAAGATAATTTTTAATGAAAATTTCTATGAAATATTTTTCAAAGACAAATTTTAATAATAATTCTACAACAAACCAACAACTTAGTACCAACAACCAGTAACTTATGAACATGTATTAACAATCAGATACCTACAACTAGTTACTAACAACCTGCTACCAAGTACTTACAATCAGTTACCTGCTACCAAATACTTTCAACATGATCCCAAGTACTAAATAACTCTCAAACAATCAGATACTTACAACCAATTACCAGATACCAAGTACCTACAACTAGTTACTAACAACTAGTTACCTGATACTAAGTACCTACAACCATCTAACAAGTACTAACAACCAAAAACAAGCAACCAACTAGGTACCAAGTACTAACAACCAAAAACAAGCAACCAACTAGGTACCAAGTACTAACAACCGACAACAACTAACTACCACCTACCAAGTACCTACAACCACATACTAACAACTAGGTACTAGATACCAAGTACATACAACCAACATCAACCTGTTACTAAGCATTATTAACCACCTACCAAGTACCTACAACCACCTACCCATTAACTAGTTACTAAGTACTATCAACCAACTAGGTACTAGATACCAAGTACTAACAACCAACAACAACCAGGTACTAATCATTAATTACCAATTACTAAGTACCTACAACCACCTACCAAGTACATACAACCAAGTACTAAGTACCTACAACCGACTAGCTACCACCTACCAAGTACCTACAACCACATACTAACAACTAGGTACTAGATACCAAGTACATACAACCAACATCAACCTGTTACTAAGCATTATTAACCACCTACTAAGTACCTACAACCACCTACCCATTAACTAGTTACAACCAGCTAACTAGGTACTAGATACCAAGTACTAACAACCAACAACAACCAGGTACTAATCATTAATTACCAATTACTAAGTACCTACAACCACCTACCAAGTACATACAACCAAGTACTAAGTACCTACAACCGACTAGCTACCACCTACCAAGTACCACCAACAACGAGATACCTACAACTAGATACTAACAACTAGTTACCAGATACCTACTACTCACAGCCGTCAACAACCAGGTACTAAGCATCATCAACCAAGTAATAACAACTAGATACCTAGTACTTACAACCAGATGACCACATGAAATTATTGGTTAAATAAGTAAATTAATGTCTAATTTTAAAATTAAGTAATCAATGGTCTAAAATATTAAAGTTAAAGTCAATTTAAGATGAAAGTTTTCTGGGATTTTCAATGTTAATTTTAGATGCAAATCTTCGTCAATTAATCAATGACCACATGAAATTATTAGTTAAATATGAAAATAAGGGTTATAATTAGTTGTTTAGTAAATTATGGTGTAAAATTAAGAAATAAAGAATAATTAGGTAAATTAAGGAAAATTAAGGTTCAAAATTTAAAATTAAGTAACCAATGGTTCAAATTTTAAATTAAAGCTAAATAAGTAAATTAAAGTAAGATTTTTAAATTTATTATCAAAAGATTGAATAACCACCAACTTTTTTGAGAAATGTAATTTTTAATGAAAATTTAAATGGAAATTTTTTTTAAAGTTAATTTTAAATGTAAAATTTTTTAAGTTAATTTTAATGAAATAATTTTTTAAGTTAATTTTTTAATGGAAATTTTAATGGAATAATAATAATAATAATAATAATAATAATAATAATAATAATAATAATAATTCAACAGTTCCCAACAATCGGTTACTAAATATTTTTAACTAGATGCTAACAAATACTTTGAACATGATACCACGTACTAACTAACTCTCAAACAACCAGATACCTACAACTAGTTACTAACAACCAACTAAGTATTCTTTATTGTATTTTATGAAATGCTTTTAAATTAATTTTTTATCTGTCTTTAAAAATATGTTTAATTACAATCAATAGAAAACCTTTTCAAAATGTCTAAATTTAACAAACATGTTGACTTTCATCAAAAAACCACAACTCAATCACTTTAAAACACCACGTGAAATTCAAAATAATTTAAATTACAATGAAATACTAATGAATTCTAATTTACAAAAACATCTTCTTTTAAATGATAACTTATTATTGCATCGTAAAATCACATTCAATAAATACTTATTGTTGATCAGTTTTATTATATATACTCTGAGTTTATCCGACAGGATGTTTTGACCCCCTAAGGGTACTGGTCGTAAAGGTACTGGTCGTAAGGGTATTAGTCGTAAAGGTACTGGTCGTAAGGCTATTGGTAACACTCAACCACCACCTACTCATTAATTAACTACCATGTACTAACAACCAGTTACCTGATACCAAGTACATACAACCAACATCAACCTGTTACTAAGCATTATCAACCTACAACTATATAACAACAATCAGTAAACAACACTCTACCAACTATTAAATACAAGATACCAACAACTAGATACCAACAATCAACTAACCACACATAAAAATAATAGCAATTAAATACAAAATATTCTTCATCACATACACTATCTTCTTATCAAAATCTAAAAAGTCAATCAGATACCAACTACCAACTACCAAGTACTAACAACCAACTACCTACAACCAACAACTATGTACTAACAAATTGATCTTTAAAAGAAAAATACTCATCACTTGAAAAATTAGATGGAAAATTAATTGAACTCAAGACATCAATAACTTGGTAAAAATTGATTAAATAATTGCAAAAATTTAAATTTACTCAAAATAAATATCATAAAAATTTAATTAATAGACAAGAAAGAATTCTATTCATTAATCATCCAGTAAATAAAAAAATACTGATCATTCAAGTTGAATCAACTAAGATAATAAATTAATAAGATAAGATTTAGTAGATAATTGATTTAGATTGAATAAATTAATTGAAATAAAATTAATTTTAATTATTTTTTTTAAAAATAATACATGTACTCAAATTGATTGACTGAATGCTCAAAATATTCAAAAATCAGTATAAATTCATTAAAATTATCAATGTCATCAATCTACAATAAAAATAATTATCATTAAATTCCAAAAGAGACTAGAAAACTAACAAACCAGAAAATTCATTCAAATGACAATAATTGGTATATTCAAGCGAATTCTCTAATAAAATCATCTAAAAAGAATCATTTCGCCTGAAATATCTCTATTTTTAAAGATTAGTATCTTATCGATAAGTACTTGTTAAATATCATATATTCACCTCAAACTAACAAGATTCCTTAAAATCCCTTAAATGACTATATTTCTACCCTTAATCAATATTATTACAAATAATTCAATAAAATCATCTAAAAAGCATCAAATTTCCCAAAAATAACTCTATCTTTAAAGATTAGTATTTTATCGATAAATATCCTTAAAAGGTTATATATTTACCTCAGACTAATAAGATTCCTTAAAATCCCCTTTAAATGACTATAATTCTAACTTTAATTCGTATTATCACAAATATTTCCCTATAAAACAGGTAAAATCATTAACTCTAAATAATTTATAAAATCTAATGATAAAACCGGTTATAATTAAATTTTTGTTAATCACTGTACTCGAAATTTAAAATAAATATTGCTTGAAATTTGACTGTACAATATAACTGAGTAGTTGCATAGAAAGATTAAATTTATCCACATTTCTTCAAATGATCATTTTTACCGATATCCAACCGATTTAATTACTAATTAAAATCACCCGATAGATTTCTCCCAATAAAGATCAATTTTCTTTAGTCGACGTTTTAAATCAATATTTCCAACTTTTGTCGTTGTCCGTCTAAATAAAGATAAAAAATAATTTAAAGTTGATATCAATCCCAATTATCTGTAAAGTTTTCATTGTCAAAACCAAGTAAATAGATTATCCCTACTTAATAAAACATTGTTCTAAAACATAAATCTAAATTAATTTACTGTGCATTAATCACAACCTAATAAAACAATATAATTATTATTGATTCATAACTAATGTATTGCAATTTCCCTTAAAACATTGATATTTTACCAACATCTCCCTTACAATCATATATTCCCATCTTAACCCATCCTTAATTAAATTTAACCAACTATATCCCCTCAAAAGATCATATTTTCCCACCTTATTCGATCCCTCATTAAATCTAACCGACAATATCCCATCTTAACCGATCTCTCACCAAATATTTCTACCCTTTTAAACATCTAACCAAATATATCCTTCAATTCTACCCACTTGAATCCTCCTTTAATTCAATTCAGTCTTAAAATCCTTAGAGAGAATTCTTCAAAAAATATGACTTTTAATTAACTGTTAAAGACACCAGACATTCTTCTATTGAAATAATTTAGTAGCTAAATAATAAGAGCCCACTAAAAGGTCAAAATTCACTAAAATTTTCTACAAATATTCACCATCAAATACCTAACTGGAGATGATACATATATTAATTGATGATAATTCTTCAGCTATTCAACCAATCATTTTCAAGCAGTAACAGCAAACTAAATTTCTGTATATCCTACAATAATTATCAAGTAAATTTAAAGTCCTTGATAAGGTTAACTGTTTCTTAGCTTATGTTTTTTAAAGTTCATCAAAGTGTAAATATTCTTAGAAAAATATTGAAAAATTATTTATTCAAATACATTACAAAGTTATCATCAAAAATCACTTAATTATTAACCTAATTGTCAATGAAATTAATTTTTATTTAAAAACTATTCAATAAAATACAACTAATTATCAAGAAATTAATTAAATTTATCAATTAAATTTATCAGTCAACATGAAATTCTTAGAAAATTATTCAATATCCTCATCAAAATTTATTCTATCACTTGATTATTGTAAAAACTCTAATTATTAACCTCATTAAAAATAAATTTTTATTTAAAATTAAAAAAACAAGTCAATAAAAATACATCCAATTATCAAGAAATTAATTAAATTTACCTTAGAATTAGCATTAAATTACAGAAATTCACAAAAATAATGGAAATTCACAAAAATGATAAAAATTCACAAAAATAATAGAAATTCATGAAAATGATAGATATCCACGAAAAATTACGGAAATTCATGAAAATATTAGAAATTCACAAAAAATGATGGAAATTCATGAAAATGATAGAAATTTACTTGAATAAAACCATCAACTCTAAAAATTATCAATGCCTTAAACAACAAATTTGTCTAAATAATCATTCAAATAAAAGCATTAAATACCTTTACGACTAATACACTTACGACATGTTGAATGTGAGTAGTACCCTTGTGAGCAATACCCATAGGGGGGACAGAATATTTTTTCGGATAAACTCAGAGTATATATTAATTAACTCATTCAAATTTATCATTGAATCAGTAAAATTATCATAAATTTCGATAAAAATTCTAATGTGGTAAGCAATGAAAAGAGAAATATTCTTTAAACTTAGATAAAACTAACAATGAAGGTGGTAAGAATCATTAAAGTGAGGAAATTATTCATTACTCGATGATAAATTCAAATGGGTGAAAATAATTGGTAGAATAATTTATTAATGGATCATTGAATGTGCTGGGAAGGTTGATAAGAATTGAAGTATATTAATTGAATTTATTTAAAATTATTTCATAAAATTCATAAATTTAATAAAAAAAAAATCTTAAAAGAAATATCTGTGGGGAATAATTAATGGAAAATCATAAGAATATAAGTGAATAATTAATGGAAAATTCGGGAATATAAGTGATTAATTAATGGAATATTGAGAATCGGAGGAATATCAATGAGAAGGATATATAATTTAAACTAGTTTATTACATAACAAGCCGCGACTAGTTTATTACATAACAAGCTGTGAATGGTATTTTACCAACATTTTTAAAGTATGTAATTTAATTTTAATTTTATTTTTAAATTGTACATATTTTGAATATCATTCTATTGTTTAATTTCGATAATAAGTATAAAAAGTCTATAATGATTAATAAATTAATATCTTGTTAACATTTACCAGAGAATTTAAAAAACTTTACTTAAAATTTAGTGAAGTATTTAATTTTGATTGTACTTTATAAGACATATATTTGAGTATTAACTTATTTTGATTGAAGTATCACATTCAATATTATGATGATTTTTTTTTCTAAATTGAAATATTTTAGTGTAAAATAGTTAATTTGATAATAAATAGAATACAATGTTAAAGGACTTTTTGAAAAAAAAAGTTAGTTTCTACTGCCTAATCAATAAGTTTAAAAAGTTTAGAACTGTTAATAAATCAATTTCTTATTCGCATTTACATATAAAATTTTTATTTTTAAATTAAAGTAATAAATTGATGATTTAATTTTAATTGTATTTGAATGATACATTTAATTTACTTTGATTGAAAGGAGTAATATAATTCATATTATGATATTTGTTTTCGAAATATTTAGTGTAGAATAGTAAATTTAATAATATATAGCTATTATTACAAGTACTTATACAAAAAAACACTTTTTATTTCTAATGTTTTATTCCATCAATAAGTTTAAAAGTATGTAACTGGTAATAGATTAATTTCTTATTTACATTATTCGAGAATTTGAAAAACTTATAAAATTTATATTTTTAAAATTTAATTTTGATTGTATTTTCTAAGACTTATATTTGAATATTTAACTTATTTTGAATGAAAAGGGTAATATATATATATTATTATCTTTTATGATCATTGTTTTTGAAATACATAATGCAAATTAAAACATTTAGTAATAATTTGCTATTATTTTAGAATTTATTTTAGTCAAAAATTAAAAAAAGATCTAATCAATAATTCTCAATAAATTATCATTCACGGCTTGTTATGTAATAAAATAGTTTAAATTACATATCCTTCTCACTTATATTCCCACGATTCTCAATCTTCCATTAATTAATCATTTGTATCCACAGGATTTTTCATT
The DNA here is from genome assembly GCA_959609185.1 of Schmidtea polychroa. Lineage (NCBI taxonomy): Eukaryota > Metazoa > Platyhelminthes > Tricladida > Dugesiidae > Schmidtea > Schmidtea polychroa. Next base: position 9,402 of record CAUHTR010007715.1, read on the forward strand.
TGTATCCCCTCGATTTTCCATTAATTATTCACTTATATCCCCCCAATTTTCCATTAATTATTCACTTATATTCTTATGATTTTCCATTAATTATTCCCCACAGATATTTCTTTTAAGATTTTTTTTTATTAAATTTATGAATTTTATGAAATAATTTTAAATAAATTCAATTAATATACTTCAATTCTTATCAACCTTCCCAGCACATTCAATGATCCATTAATAAATTATTCTACCAATTATTTTCACCCATTTGAATTTATCATCGAGTAATGAATAATTTCCTCACTTTAATGAAGATTCTTACCCCTTTCATTGTTAATTTTATCAAAGTTTAAAGAATATTTCTCTTTTCATTGCTTACCACTTTAGAATTTTTATCGAAATTTATGATAATTTGACTAATTCAATGAAAAATTTGAATGAGTTAATTAATATATACTCTGAGTTTATCCGACAAAATATTCTGTCCCCCTATGGGTATTGCTCACAAGGGTACTACTCACATTCAACATGTCGTAAGTGTATTAGTCGTAAAGGTATTTAATGCTTTTATTAAATAATTATTTAGACAAATTTGAGGTTTAAGGCATTCATTGATAATTTTTAGAGTTGATGGTTTAGTAAATATTCAAGTAAATTTCTATAATTTTTGTGAATTTTTATCGTTTTTTTATTGTGAATTTTTATCGTTTTTTGTGAATTTCTATTATTTTTGCGGATTTCTATTATTTTCCGTAATTTTTGTGATTATCTGTAATTTTTGTGGATATCTATCATTTTTGTGAATTTTTATCGTTTTTTGTGAATTTCTATTATTTTTGCAGATTTCTATCATTTTTGTGAATATCCCTAATTTTTTGTGAATATCTGTAATTTAATGCTAATTCTAAGGTAAATTTAATTAATTTCTTGATAATTGGATGTATTTTTATTGACTTGTTTTTTAATTTTAAATAAAAATTTATTTTTAATGAGGTTAATAATTAGAGTTTTTACAATAATCAAGTGATAGAATAAATTTTGATGAGGATATTGAATAATTTTCTAAGAATTTCATGTTGACTGATTAAAAGTTATAATGGTGATAAATTTAATTGATAAATTTAATTAATTTCTTGATAATTAGTGGTATTTTATTGAATAGTTTTTAAATAATAATTAATTTCAAGTGATAGAATAAATTTTTAATGATAAGTTTGTAATATATTTCACTAAATAATTTTTTCAATAATTTTCTAAGAATATTTACTCATTGATGAACTTTAAAAAACATGAGCTAAGAAACTAGTTAACTTTATCAATAACTTAAAATTTACTTGATAATTATTGTAGGATATACAGAAATTTAGTTTGCTGTTATTGCTTGAAAATGATTGGTTGAATCGATGAAGAATTATAATCAAACAATATATTCGGTTAGATGTTTAAAAGGGTAGAAATATTTGGTGAGAGATCGGATAAGATGGGATATTGTCGGTTAGATTTAATGAGAGATCGGATAAGGTGGGAAAATATGATCTTTTGAGGGGATATAGTTGGTTAAATTTAATTAAGGATGGGTTAAGATGGGAATATATGATTTTTTTAAGGATGATGTTGGTAAAATATCAATGTTTTAAGGGAAATTGCAATACATTAGTTATGAATCAATAATAATTATATTGTTTTATTAGGTTGTGATTAATGCACAGTAAATTAATTTAGATTTATGTTTTAGAACAATGTTTTATTAAGTAGGGATAATCTATTTACTTGGTTTTGACAATGAAAACTTTACAGATAATTGGGATTGATATCAACTTTAAATTATTTTTTATCTTTATTTAGACGGACAACGACAAAAGTTGGAAATATTGATTTAAAACGTCGACTAAAGAAAATTGATCTTTATTGGGAGAAATCTATCGGGTGATTTTAATTAGTAATTAAATCGGTTGGATATCGGTAAAAATGATCATTTGAAGAAATGTGGATAAATTTAATCTTTCTATGCAACTACTCAGTTATATTGTACAGTCAAATTTCAAGCAATATTTATTTTAAATTTCGAGTACAGTGATTAACAAAAATTTAATTATAACCGGTTTTATCATTAGATTTTATAAATTATTTAGAATTAATGATTTTACCTGTTTTATAGGGAAATATTTGTGATAATATGAATTAAAGTTAGAATTATAGTCATTTAAAGGGGATTTTAAGGAATCTTATTAGTCTGAGGTAAATATATAACCTTTTAAGGATATTTATCGATAAAATACTAATCTTTAAAGATAGAGTTATTTTTGGGAAATTTGATGCTTTTTAGATGATTTTATTGAATTATTTGTAATAATATTGATTAAGGGTAGAAATATAGTCATTTAAGGGATTTTAAGGAATCTTGTTAGTTTGAGGTGAATATATGATATTTAACAAGTACTTATCGATAAGATACTAATCTTTAAAAATAGAGATATTTCAGGCGAAATGATTCTTTTTAGATGATTTTATTAGAGAATTCGCTTGAATATACCAATTATTGTCATTTGAATGAATTTTCTGGTTTGTTAGTTTTCTAGTCTCTTTTGGAATTTAATGATAATTATTTTTATTGTAGATTGATGACATTGATAATTTTAATGAATTTATACTGATTTTTGAATATTTTGAGCATTCAGTCAATCAATTTGAGTACATGTATTATTTTTAAAAAAAATAATTAAAATTAATTTTATTTCAATTAATTTATTCAATCTAAATCAATTATCTACTAAATCTTATCTTATTAATTTATTATCTTAGTTGATTCAACTTGAATGATCAGTATTTTTTTATTTACTGGATGATTAATGAATAGAATTCTTTCTTGTCTATTAATTAAATTTTTATGATATTTATTTTGAGTAAATTTAAATTTTTGCAATTATTTAATCAATTTTTACCAAGTTATTGATGTCTTGAGTTCAATTAATTTTCCATCTAATTTTTCAAGTGATGAGTATTTTTCTTTTAAAGATCAATTTGTTAGTACATAGTTGTTGGTTGTAGGTAGTTGGTTGTTAGTACTTGGTAGTTGGTAGTTGGTATCTGATTGACTTTTTAGATTTTGATAAGAAGATAGTGTATGTGATGAAGAATATTTTGTATTTAATTGCTATTATTTTTATGTGTGGTTAGTTGATTGTTGGTACTTGGTATCTTGTATTTGGTAGCTGGTACAGTGTTGTTATATAGTTGTAGGTTGATAATGCTTAGTAGCTGGTTGTTGTGGGTTGTAAGTGTTTAGTATTTAGTTGTTTGAGACCTGGTTGTTAGTACTTAGTTGTTAGTACATGGGTAGGTGGTGGTTGAGTGTTACCAATACCCTTACGACTAGTACCTTTACGACTAATACCCTTACGACCAGTACCCTTACGACCTGTACCCTTAGGGGGTCAAAACATCCTGTCGGATAAACTCAGAGTATATATAATAAAACTGATCAACAATAAGTATTTATTGAATGTGATTTTTACTTTGCAATAATAAGTCAGTAGTAATCAATTAAAAGAAAAATGTTTTGTAAATTAGAATTCATTAGTCCTTCATTGTAATTTAAATTATTTCGAATTTCACGTGGTGTTTTAAAGTGATTGAGTTGTGGTATACAATTCATAAAATACAATAAAGAATTTAATTTACTTTTTATCCATGCTTAATCCATTGGTTGATTGTAAGTAGTTAGTTGTAAGTATGTGGTTGTTTGAGAGTTAGTTAGTACTTGGGATCATGTTGAAAGTATTTATTTGTTAGCACCTAGTTAAAAATAATCAGTAACCACTTGTTGGTAACTGTTGAATTATTATTATTATTTATTATTATTATTATTATTTTTATTATTATTATTATTATTATTATTATTATTATTATTATTATTATTTCATTAAAATTTCCATTTAAATTTTCATTAAAAATTACATTTCTCAAAAAAGTTGGTGGTTATTCAATCTTTTGATAATAAATTTTAAAATCTTACTTTAATTTACTTATTACATTACTTATTTAAAAATTATTACTTTAATTTACTTATTTAGCTTTAATTTAAAATTTGAACCATTGGTTACTTAATTTTAAATTTTGAACCTTAATTTTCCTTAATTTATCCTTAATTTACCTAATTATTCTTTATTTCTTAATTTTACGCCATAATTTACTAAACAACTAATTATAACCATTATTTTCATATTTAACTAATAATTTCATGTGGTCAGTGATTAATTGACGAAGATTTGCATCTAAAATTAACATTGAAAATCCCAGAAATCTTTCATCTTAAATTGACTTTAACTTTAATATTTTAGATCATTGATTACTTAATTTTAAAATTAGACATTAATTTACTTATTTAACCAATAATTTCACGTGGTCATCTAGTTGTAAGTGTTTGGTATCTAGTTGACAACGCTTAGTACTAGGTATCTTGTACTTGGTTGTTAGTACTTGGTTGATAATGCTTAGTACCTGGTTGTTAGTAGTTGGTACTTGGTATCTGGTAATTGGTTGTTAGTATCTAGTAGTTGTTGTGGGTTGATAGTACTTAGTAGCTAGTTAATGGGTTGTTGTCGGTTGTTAGTAGTTGGTAGGTTGTAGCTAGTTGGTTGATGTTGGTACTTGGTAGGTTGTATTTAGTTGTTAGCTGGTTGTATGTACTTAGTAGTTGGTTGATGATGCTTAGTTGGTGGTTGTTGTTGGTTGTTAGTACTTGCTAGGTGGTAGCTAGTTGTTAGTACTTGGTACCTAGTTGGTTGTAAGTACTTGATATCTAGTAGCTAGTTGGTTGGTTGTTTTTGGTTGTTAGTACTCGGTATCTGGTACCTAGTTAGTTGGTTGTTGTTGGTTGTATGTACTTAGTAATTGGTAATTAATGATTAGTAATTGGTTGTTGACGGCTGTGAGTAGTTGGTATTTGGTAACTAGTTGGTTGATAGTACTTAGTAACTAGTTAATGGGTAGGTGGTTGTAGGTACTTGGTAGGTACTTAGTAGTTGGTAATTAATGCTTAGTACTTGGTTGTATGTACTTGGTAGATGGTTGTAGGTACTTGGTAGGTACTTAGTAGTTGGTAATTAATGCTTAGTACCTGGTTGATGTTGGTTGTATGTACTTGGTAGTTGGTTGTTGGTACTTAGTAGCAGGTAACTGGTTGTTAGTACTTGGTATCTAGTACCTAGTTAGCTGGTTGTAACTAGTTAATGGGTAGGTGGTAGCTAGTTGGTAGGTGGTTGTAGCTAGTTAATAGGTATGTGGTTGTAGGTACTTAGTAGTTGGTAGTTAGTTGTTGTTGGTACTTAGTAGTTGGTTAATAATGCTTAGTACCTGGTTGTTGACGGCTGTGAGTAGTTGGTATCTGGTAACTAGTTGTTAATATGTGGTTGTAGGTACTTGGTAGGTGGTAGTTAGTTGTTAGCTGGTTGTTGTTGGTTGTTAGTACTTGGTATCTAGTTGGTTGCTTGTTTTTGGTTGTTAGTACTTGTTAGATGGTTGTAGGTACTTAGTATCATGTAACTAGTTGTTAGTAACTAGTTGTAGGTACTTGGTATCTGGTAATTGGTTGTAAGTATCTGGTTGTTTGAGAGTTATTTAGTACGTGGTATCATGTTGAAAGTATTTGGTAGCAGGTAACTGATTGTAAGTACTTGGTAGCAGGTTGTTAGTAACCAGTTGTAGGTATCTGATTGTTAATACATGTTCATAAGTTACTGGTTGTTGGTACTAAGTTGTTGGTTTGTTGTTGAATTATTATTAAAATTTGTCTTTGAAAAATATTTCATAGAAATTTTCATTAAAAATTATCTTAAAAATTTCCATCTAAAATTATCATTGAAAAATATTTCATAAAAATTTCCATTAAAAATTAACTTAAAAAATTATTCCATAAAAATTTCTATTAAAAATTACTTAAAAAAATTATTTCATAAAAATTTTCATTAAAAAATTTCAATTCTCAAACACCTTCTATTATTTCAACTTTTTGTTAATAAATTTTAAAATCTTACTTTAATTTACTTATTACATTACTTATTTAAAAATTATTACTTTAATTTACTTATTTAACTTTAATTTAAAATTTTTGACCATTGATTACTTAATTTTAAAATTTGGACCTTAATTAACTTTAATTTAATTTTTTAGAACCTTAATTTAGTTATTTGAGCCCATTCATTACTTTAATTTAAAAATTTGAACCATAATTTACTTTAATTCAAAAATTTGGACCATTATTTACTTTAATTGAAAAATTTGGACCATTATTTACTGTAATTTAATTTTTAAGAACCATAATTTACTGTAATTTAATTTTTAGACCCATTATTTACTTTATTTTAAAAATTTACCACGCTTTTTTAGTGTAGACCACCTTTTTCTATTGAAATTCTCAGGACCAAGGAGACCCGCATTAATTTACTTTGAAAATTCCATGCTTTTTTAGTGATAATCAGATTTTTGTATTGAAAATATCCTGAGACCTTAAATTACCACTCTTTTTTATTGAAGACCAGCTTTTTGTATTGAAAATATCCTGAGACCTTAAATTACCATGCTTTTTTATTGAAGACCAGCTTTTTGTATTGAAAATATCCTGAGACCTTAAATTACCACTCTTTTTTATTGAAGACCACCTTTTTCTATTGAAATTCGCAGGACCAAGGAGTCCCACCTGAATTGACCTAGAAAATTCCATGCTTTTTTAGTGGTAGTCGGATTTTTGTATAGAAAAAAATTTTTTGTATTGAAAATCCCAGGACCATCGAGACCCCCTCACTATAGTGTGATAAATCCTTGGCTTTTTTATTGATAGTCGGATTTTTGTATAGAAAAAAATTTTTTTGTATTGAAAATCCCAGGACCATCGAGACCCTCTCACTATAGTCTGATAAAAAAAAATTTGGACCAAAAATCCCTGAAAGCAAAAAATGTGAGTTGCAACAATTGCGTAATAAAAAGTTGCAACAATTTTACCCCCGGGGGGGGGGGGGGTAATTGTTGCCGTAAGCTAGTTTCTACCTACTATTATCCAGTATCTTACAAATCTTGTAAGTGCCTTAATGATTCAAATTTAATGTTCTTTCTTGTCCATTAATTACATTTTGATGCCTTGAGTTCAATTAATTTTTCATCCAATTTTTTCAAGTGAAGAGCATTTTCTTTTAAAGATCAATTTGTTAGTGCATAGTTGTTGGTTGTAAGTACTTGGTATCTGGTTGACTTTTTAGATTTTGATAAGATAATGTATGTGATGAAGAATATTTTGTATTTAATTGCTATTATTTTTATGTGTTGTTAGTTGATTGTTGGTACTTGGTATCTAGTTGATAGTATTTTGCTGATAGTGCTCGGTATCTTGTTGTAAGTACTTGGTATCTTACAAATCTTGTAAGTTGAAAATACGTGTTCGTAAGTTACTGGTAGATGATACTAAGTTGTTGGTATCTTGTACTTGGTAGTTGGTATGATGTTGTTAACTGATTTTTATTACATAGTTATAGGTTGATATTTGTCAATTTCTCGATGGGTTTTGATGGTGGTTCATTCTTTTGATAATAAATTTAAAAATCTTACTTTAATTTACATATTACATTACTTATTTAAAAATTATTACTTATTTAACTTTAATTTAATTTTTAAGAACATTGATTACTTAATTAACTTTAATTTAGACTTTAATTTACCTATTTATCCTTGTATTACTTAATTTAACACCATAATTTACTTAACAACTAAATATAACCCTTATTTTCATATTTAACTAATAATTTCATGTGGTCATAGATTTATTCACAGAGATTTGCATCTAAAATTAACATTAAAAATCCCAGAAAAACTTTCATCTTAAATTGACTTTAACGTTAATATTTTAGATCATTGATTACTTAATTTAAAAATTAAACATTAATTTAAATATTTAACCAATAATTTCATGTGATCATCTGGTCGTAAGTACTTGATATCTAGTTGACAATGCTCAGTACTAGGTATCTTGTACTTGGTTGTTATTATCTGGTAGCAGGTTGTAAATACTTAGTACTTGGTTGATAATGCTTAGTTCTTGGTTGTTGTTAGTACATGGTACTTGGTAGTTAGCTGGTTGTTTTTACTTGGTAAGTAGTAGAGGGATAGCGGCCCACTAAACCAGCGGCCCTCTGGGACAAAGACATACCCCCTCCCCCCCCGCCATTTAAAATTTTTTTTTTCAAGGTCAAATTTTAAACAAAGACATATGACTCATCAAGGTCATTGAAACAAAGGCCATGACTCATCCGATGACTCATTCAAGGTCATATGACTCATCCGATGACTCATTCAAGGTCATATGACTCATCCGATGACTCATTCACGGTCATATGACTCATCCGATGACTCATTCAAGGTCATATGACTCACCAAGGTCATATGACTCATCAAGGCCAAGGTCATATTTTTAAGGTCAAGGTCATATTTAAATTTCCAAAGGTCAAATAAGGCCAAACCTTCACCCAAGGGTATCATTCGAAAGGTATTTGAGAGATAAATATTATGGTCATATCCTCGAAGGTGAATGGTGGGTCCTTGGCCTTCAAAGGGTACACAACCTTCAAATTTTTTCAAACTTTATAATATATATATCAGTCGAAAGGTATTTGAGAGGTAAGTATGATGGTCATACCCTCGAAGGTGTATGGTGGGTCCTCGGCCTTCAAAGGGTAAAAAACCTTCGAATTTTTCCAAACTTTATAATATATATATCAGTCAAAATGTATTTGAGAGGTTAGTATGATGGTCATACCCTCGAAGGTGTATGGTGGGTCCTCGGCCTTCAAAGGGTCAAAAACCTTCGAATTTTTCCAAACTTTATAATATATATATCAGTCAAAATGTATTTGAGAGGTTAGTATGATGGTCATACCCTCGAAGGTGTATGGTGGGTCCTCCGCCTTCAAAGGGTCAAAAACCTTCGAATTTTTTCAAACTTTATAATATATATATCAGTCGAAAGGTATTTGAGAGGTCTATCTAATGGCTATACCCTCAACGGTATATGGTGGGTCAATAACTTTCAAAGGGTATCCAAAATTAAATATTTTTCAAATCATATAATATATATATATCATTCAAAAGGACTTTTGGTGATGAGTTCGAAGGTCCAAGGGTCCAAGGGTCCAAGGTTCAAAAATTTTAAAACCTTATAATATACATATCAAACAAAAGGTATTTGACATGTAAGTATCATGATCATACTTTCAAAGGTTTATGAATGGTCCTGAATCTTCAAACCTTCAAAGGGTCCAAAACCTTTAAAAATTATACATATAGATATATACATGTCAAATAAAAGGTAATACAAAGGTGAGTATGATGGTCATACACTTAAAGGTCAAAGAGTTCAAGGATCTAAGGTTTAAATTTTTTCAAACCTTATAATATACATATCAAACAAACGGCAATACAAAAGTATTCGTCGGTGACTCATTTATTTTTTGAACAAAGACAATGACTCATCATTTTCAGAACAAATACAATGACGCGCCCATGGGATTTATTATTATTATATATAGTCCGAGTTTATCCGACAAAATATTTTGTCCCCCTATGGGTATTGCTCGCAAGGGTACTGCTCACTCTCAACATCTCACAAGGGTATTAATATTATTATTATTATTCTAACATTATTATTACTTTATTATTATTATTTTCAAGGTCATATTATTATTATTTTTCAAAATATTATTATTTTCAAGGTCATATTATTATTTTATTTTTGTTTTAATTATCGATTACGTAATAATTTAATTTTTGTTTAAATCGTTGATTATATAATAATATTTTTATTTTTGTTTTAATTATCCATTACTTAATAATTTAATTTTGTTTAAATCGTTAATTATATAATAATATTTTTTTTGTTTTAATTATCAATTACATAATAATTTATTTTTGTTTAAATCGTTGATTAAATAATAATATTGTTTGTTAAAATTATCGATTATATAATAATTTAATTTTGTTTAAATCGTTGATTATTTAATTTTTTTGTTTTAATTATCGATTACGTAATAATTTAATTTTTCATTATTATTGGGAAAGATATTAACACCCGCGCGTAAGATGTTATTTTCAAAAGTATTATTTTCAAAGTTTTAATCATTATTATTATTATTATTATTATTATTATTATTATTATTATTATTATTATTATTATTATTATTATTATTATTATTATAATATTTTAAAATTATTATTATTGTTACTATTAGTATTTTAAAATTATTTTCAAAGTAATATTTTCAAAGTTATTGTGAAAATTCTTCTTTTTCTTCTTCTTCTTCTTCTTCTTTTTCGTATCATTATTATTATTATTATTATTATTATTATTTTTTTTTTTTTTTTTGCAAATATTCATAAAACCTAATTTATACGTCCATTTCATGCTTTTCAGCATTTTCATCATTTGCATGAATTTTAACAATTTTCAATATTTTCATAATTTCCAACTTTTCCAACATTTTCATGATTTTCATAATTATTAATATTTTCATGGATTTTTAACATTTTCATAATTTTCTACATTTTCAATATTTTCATTATAATTTCAGGAACATTTTCATTAGTTACATGAACATTTTCATCAAATATTTTTTCAAAGTAATATTTCCGTTAGCTTATTTTCAAACAGTTTTTCAAAGTTATTATTATTATTATTATTATTATTATTATTATTATTATTATTATTATTATTATTATTATTATTATTATTATTATTATTATTATTATTATTATTATTATTATTATTATTATTATTATTATTATTATTATTATTATTATTATTATTATTATTATTATTATTATTATTAATATTATTATTATTATTATTATTATTATTATTATTATTATTATTATTATTATTATTATTATTATTATTATTATTATTATTATTATTATTATTATTATTATTATTATTATTATTGCAAATATTCATAAAACTTAATTTCTACGTCAATTTCATGATTTTCAACATTTTCATCATTTGCATGAATATTTTAATAATTTTCATTATTTTCATAATTTTCTACATTTTCAATATTTTCATTATAATTTCAGGAACATTTTCATTAGTTACATGAACATTTTCATCAAATATTTTTTCAAAGTAATATTTCCGTTAGCTTATTTTCAAACAGTTTTTCAAAGTTATTATTATTATTATTATTATTATTATTATTATTATTATTATTATTATTATTATTATTATTATTTTTATTATTATTATTATTATTATTATTATTATTATTATTATTATTATTATTATTATTATTATTGCAAATATTCATAAAACTTAATTTCTACGTCAATTTCATGATTTTCAACATTTTCATCATTTGCATGAATATTTTAATAATTTTCATTATTTTCATAATTTTCTACATTTTCAATATTTTCACGATTTTCAACATTTTCACGATTTTCAACATTTTCATGATTATTTCAGGAACTTTTCATCGAATATTTTTCAAAGTATTATTTTCAAAGAATTATTTTCAAGGAATTATTATTATTATTTTTTATTATTATTATTATTTTTATTATTATTTGCAAAATTCTAATTATTATTTTAATTTAGAAGTTTCATTATTATTTACTTAAATATTCATAAAACTTAATTTCTACGTCAATTACATGATTTTCAACATTTTCATCATTTGCATGAATTTTAACAATTTTCTACATTTTCAATATTTTCACGATTTTCAACATTTTCATTAGTTACATGAACATTTTCATCGAATATTTTTCAAAGTATTATTTTCAAAGAATTATTTTCAAATTATTTTCAAAGTTTTTATCAATATTATTATTATTATTATTATTATTATTATTATTATTATTATTATTATTATTATTATTATTATTATTATTATTATTATTATTATTATTATTATTATTATTATTATTATTATTATTATTATTATTGCAAATATTCATAAAACTTAATTTCTACGTCAATTTCACGATTTTCAACATTTTCACGATTTTCAACATTTTCATGATTATTTCAGGAACTTTTCATCGAATATTTTTCAAAGTATTATTTTCAAAGAATTATTTTCAAGGAATTATTATTATTATTTTTTATTATTATTATGATTTTTATTATTATTTGCAAAATTCTAATTATTATTATTATTATTATTATTATTATTATTATTATTATTATTATTATTATTATTATTATTATTATTATTATTATTATTATTATTATGATTATTATTATTGCAAATATTCATAAAACTTAATTTCTACGTCCATTTCATGCTTTTCAGCATTTTCATCATTTGCATGAATTTTAACAATTTTCAATATTTTCATAATTTCCAACTTTTCCAACATTTTCATGATTTTCATAATTATTAATATTTTCATGGATTTTTAACATTTTCATAATTTTCTACATTTTCAATATTTTCATTAGTTACATGAACATTTTCATCAAATATTTTTTCAAAGTAATATTTCCGTTAGCTTATTTTCAAACAGTTTTTCAAAGTTATTATTATTATTATTATTATTATTATTATTATTATTATTATTATTATTATTATTATTATTATTATTATTATTATTATTATTATTATTATTATTATTATTATTATTATTATTATTATTATTATATTATTATTATTATTATTATTATTATTATTATTATTATTATTATTATTATTATTATTATTATTATTATTATTATTATTATTGCAAATATTCATAAAACTTAATTTCTACGTCAATTTCATGATTTTCAACATTTTCATCATTTGCATGAATATTTTAATAATTTTCATTATTTTCATAATTTTCTACATTTTCAATATTTTCACGATTTTCAACATTTTCACGATTTTCAACATTTTCATGATTATTTCAGGAACTTTTCATCGAATATTTTTCAAAGTATTATTTTCAAAGAATTATTTTCAAGGAATTATTATTATTATTTTTTATTATTATTATTATTTTTATTATTATTTGCAAAATTCTAATTATTATTTTAATTTAGAAGTTTCATTATTATTTACTTAAATATTCATAAAACTTAATTTCTACGTCAATTACATGATTTTCAACATTTTCATCATTTGCATGAATTTTAACAATTTTCTACATTTTCAATATTTTCACGATTTTCAACATTTTCATTAGTTACATGAACATTTTCATCGAATATTTTTCAAAGTATTATTTTCAAAGAATTATTTTCAAATTATTTTCAAAGTTTTTATCAATATTATTATTATTATTATTATTATTATTATTATTATTATTATTATTATTATTATTATTATTATTATTATTATTATTATTATTATTATTATTATTATTTGCGAAGTTCTTATTATTTTATTTTCGATGTTTTATTATTATTTACTTAAATATTCATAAAACTTAATTTCTGCATCAATTTACGATTTTCAATATTTGTTGATTATTTTCAGGAACATTTTCATAATTTTTAACGTTTTCATCATTTTCAATATTTTCATCTTTTCAATATTTTCACGATTTTCAACATTTTCAGAAACATTTTCATAATTTTCAACGTTTTCATCATTTTCAACATTTTCATCATTTTCAACATTTTCATCATTTTCTATATTTTCATCATTTTCACGATTTTCAATATTTTCATGATTATTTTCTTCAAAATTCTTATTTTATTTATAAAATATTATTATTATCAATTTCAAAATTATTTTCAAAGTATATAATTATTATTATTATATATACTACTAGTCTATCCGACAAAATATTTTGTCCCTCTATGGGTACTGCTCACACTCAACAGGTTGCAAGGGTACTAGTCATGCTTATTATTATTGTTATACAATATAATGTTACTTAGACATTTGAAGGTTCAACCATGGTTACGATTTCTACATTTTGAAAACTCTAATTTGGTTGGCTATCTCAATTTTTATAAATGTAAAAACAAAAGTAATTTAGTTATTAAGAAATTTATTTATTACTGATGATTTCTACAAGTAAAACTGTTGAATATGAATGTGTAAATCACAAAACACATTTGGTAACTTTATTATTTTGTCAATATTTTTTATATATGTCATTTATAGCAAGGACATCCCACTAGAAATAAGGAAAAATTAAGTCCAACCTATTCTGAAGATAAGCGTTCATTAAAATTTTTCAACAACACAGTTGAAGATTTTATAAATAATTATGATACTTACACTGATAAGGAAATCATAAATATTTTAAAGATTTTCAAACATTCCTCTATCGAATATTTGATTAATTTATTTAATTATGATAAATGCATTTTGAAGTTATCTAGTTATTTAATGTATTTAGGAAAAACAGTGGTAAACAACGATTCACTGAATGAATACTTTTGGAGTTGCATATATTTAAGGTTAAAACCGGGATATAGTAGATTCATTTATGAATGGATAGCAAAAACCGATTTGATTGAAAATAAGCTAACAGAAAAACTGAACGATGTTAAGAAAAAGTATTTAACTTATTCAATTTATAAAGAAAATCAAGTTTCGGTTTTATATTTACCATGTGGTCACGTAATTGTTTGTTCTAAGTGTCACGAGAAGAATGTTCGCAATTGTCAAACCTGTTCAATACTGATTAATAAATATCATACTATATACATGTAAGTTCTCAATACAAATCAATACAATATCAAAGTCAAATGAATTATTACCATACATAATGACGGTACTATAATATAGGAAATTTTCAAACATTGAATAATATGAAATCATCTTTGTAATTAAATATATTGGGCGCAACTACAAAATAGTGATGATATGATGAAGGGAATGGTATTTATAATATTATTTTTAGATTATTCAAAATGAAATATACCCATGAGTTCATCAAAATGGAAAAAGATCTTCGCAAGAACCATGAAGATGCTGGATGTATCGGTTATTATTGTTTCGGAAATAAATGTTTTAATTTTTTTTTTTTATAAATTTATTGTTTTATTGTAATACTTTTTGATTAAAACACATTTATTATTAATTCATTTTGTTTTAATTTTTCTATTAATTTTTTTTTATATAGTGTTATTTATATATATGGAAATTTACAATTATATATACAATTATATTTACAATTATTATAAATCATAATGACTAAATGATGCTTTTCTTCTGTCCATTGATTCTCCTCTGATATTACTGCCATAATCATCTTCGACAAAATGTAAAGATAATATTTCTAGTGTTTTTGTTAATCATGCCCATTTATTGCAAAGTCTTTGTTAATTATGCACTTGTATTGCAAATTTATTAGTCATACAATTATATTATTTTTTCATACCCTGACATAATTATTTTTAATTTTATTATTATTTTATTTAACAATACCATATAGCAAATTTTTTGGCAATTTAGTGAAAGGTACATGGTTATTTTAAATATAGGAATTTCTTAAGTAAAATATTTCCAGATAAATTTACCAATTTAGTTAGAAATCCCTGGTTTTTGGCTGTACCATTTAATTAAAATATTCTTGGATTCATAACAATTTTTATATAGTTGATACATATACCAATTATTTCAATTATTTAACTAGAAACATAACAGAATTCTTAGGTAATATAGTATTTTTGTGTATTTTTTAGTTAATTTATAAATATTATCTGACATTTTGATGTATCAATATACAACAAATTAATCAATAAAAGCCATAGCATATTGTAAGTTTTTATATATATAGTCTGAATTTATCCGACAAAATATTCTGTCCCCCTATGTGTATTTGTCGTAAGGGTACTGGTCACATTCAACATGTCGCAAGGGTATATTAATTAAGGCATATGTATATTAGTTAAAAATTCTTAGGTAATTTAGTGAGATATGTATAATCATTAATAACAAAATATATTCGTTGATAATTTTGGTAGAAAGTCTTTATCATTTGGAGTAAATTTCTGTCTTTGTTCTAGTCAAAAAGGAGTCATAATAGAAACAAGATCAATTGGTTATCATTTAACCCAATTAAGGTGTTTATTAGTTAGAAATATAGGGTTACAATTCTTTTCTAATTTAATGAGATGATCATTGAGTGTAATATATCTTTGTGAGAAATATATGGTTAACATTTTTAAATAGGGATTTTTGAGTAACTTTTACCAAAATAGGGATATTTTGTGCAAATAATTTAAGAATATTGGTTAACTTTGTCATTTTTAGTCATTTAAAATAATATTTAGCAAAGGTAATTTAGAAAAATATCATTGAAAGATTTATCCATCCGATAACAATATTCCGTACTTTACCCTTAATATTCAACCGATTTAATTTCTAGAAATCAAATTAAAATCATAAAATTCCTTCAATAAAGATCAATTTTCTTTAGCTGTTGTCGATTTCCAACTTTTAAGTCAATATTTCTCAAGTTTTGTCACTGATATCCCCACAATGAATAAAATAACTTCTTAAATAAAATAATTTAAAGCCTTTGATATCAATCCCAATTAATTCTAAAGATTTCAAATATTTCATTGTCAAAACCAAGTGATCATAAATCTTATACCCAGCATTAACTTTACTTAAATATATGAAAACACCGAGTAATCAATGATAATAGAAGGATAATAGACTCAAAAATAAAATATTCTTACCACCTGAGAATAATATTGTTAATTTTAGCTCTGTGTTATTAAAATTATCTTTCGACTTTACGCTTCTTACCATTTTAGAACAAGATTTTTTATCAAAATTTGTGATAATTTGACTGATTCAATTTGATGGAGTTATTGTTAATTCGTTTTATTATATATACTCTGAGTTTATCCGACAAGATATTTTCTCCCTATATGGGTACTGCTCGTAAGGGTACTGGTCGTAAAGGTACTGGTGTGTTTTAATGAGGCAAATTTTTGGTTATTATTTAGCATTAAATTCATTGGTAATTTTTAGAGTTAGTGGGATTTTACTAACATTATTACTAACCCTTTTGTGAGTAATTGAAAGAATATTTAAAAATTTAAGGTTTTAATGTTAATTATAAGACAAATTTAATTAATTTCTTGATAATTTGCTATATTTTATTGACTTGTTTTTAAATTTAATTTTAAATAAAAATTATTTTAATGACAGGTAGGTTAATAATTAGAGTTTTTACAATAATCAAGTGATTATTATTTAATTTTTATGATGACTTTGTATTGAATTTGACTAAATAATTTTTTCATATATTTTCTAAGAATATTGATGAACTTTTAAATATTGAAAATCTAAAGTTGAAACCAGCTAATTTTATCATGATGATATATTTGAAATCTACTTGAAAATTATTGTAAAATATACTGAAATTTGTGATTTTGAAAGATATATCACGTTATAATTGCTATATAATTGGCTGAATCGATGAAGAATTATGATCAATATATTTCATCTCTAGTTAGGTTTTTGATGGTAAATGTGGTGAAATATTTGTAGAAAATATTGATTTTTGTGAATTTTGATCTTTGGGCTCTCACTATATGAATTTAGATACTAATTATTTCAATGGAAGAATGTCTGTAACAATTAAATAAAATTCATATTTTGAAGAATTTTGTATGAATTTTAAGAGAATTGATATATTAAAGTCGGTTGGATTTAGTGAAGGTTCAGTTAATATGGTAATATATGATTTTTAAGGGGGTATTTAAAGGGTAAAAATATTTGGTGAGGGATCGGTTAAGGTGGTCATGTTTTGAAATCTCTATTTAAATCGACAATGTTCTTATTGGTAAAATTTTCAAGTGAAATAGTCAGTATTTAGCTATGAATTAATAATAATTCCAGTGAAATTATATCGTTTTAGAGGTTTATTAGGTCGTGATGAATGTTATTGCACAGTAATTTATGTTTTAGAACCAGTTTTTTATTAATTATCCACTGTTTTATTAAGTCGTTTAGGGTTAATGATCACTTGGTTTTGACAATGAAATATTTGAAATCTTTAGAATTAATTGGGATTGATATCAAAGGCTTTAAATTATTTTATTTAAGAAGTTATTTTATTCATTGTGGGGATATCAGTGACAAAACTTGAGAAATATTGACTTAAAAGTTGGAAATCGACAACAGCTAAAGAAAATTGATCTTTATTGAAGGAATTTTATGATTTTAATTTGATTTCTAGAAATTAAATCGGTTGAATATTAAGGGTAAAGTACGGAATATTGTTATCGGATGGATAAATCTTTCAATGATATTTTTCTAAATTACCTTTGCTAAATATTATTTTAAATGACTAAAAATGACAAAGTTAACCAATATTCTTAAATTATTTGCACAAAATATCCCTATTTTGGTAAAAGTTACTCAAAAATCCCTATTTAAAAATGTTAACCATATATTTCTCACAAAGATATATTACACTCAATGATCATCTCATTAAATTAGAAAAGAATTGTAACCCTATATTTCTAACTAATAAACACCTTAATTGGGTTAAATGATAACCAATTGATCTTGTTTCTATTATGACTCCTTTTTGACTAGAACAAAGACAGAAATTTACTCCAAATGATAAAGACTTTCTACCAAAATTATCAACGAATATATTTTGTTATTAATGATTATACATATCTCACTAAATTACCTAAGAATTTTTAACTAATATACATATGCCTTAATTAATATACCCTTGCGACATGTTGAATGTGACCAGTACCCTTACGACAAATACACATAGGGGGACAGAATATTTTGTCGGATAAATTCAGACTATATATATAAAAACGTACAATATGCTATGGATTTTATTGATTAATTTGTTGTATATTGATACATCAAAATGTCAGATAATATTTATAAATTAACTAAAAAAATACACAAAAATACTATATTACCTAAGAATTCTGTTATGTTTCTAGTTAAATAATTGAAATAATTGGTATATGTATCAACTATATAAAAATTGTTATGAATCCAAGAATATTTTAATTAAATGGTACAGCCAAAAACCAGGGATTTCTAACTAAATTGGTAAATTTATCTGGAAATATTTTACTTAAGAAATTCCTATATTTAAAATAACCTTTCACTAAATTGCCAAAAAATTTGCTATATGGTATTGTTAAATAAAATAATAATAAAATTAAAAATAATTATGTCAGGGTATGAAAAAATAATATAATTGTATGACTAATAAATTTGCAATACAAGTGCATAATTAACAAAGACTTTGCAATAAATGGGCATGATTAACAAAAACACTAGAAATATTATCTTTACATTTTGTCGAAGATGATTATGGCAGTAATATCAGAGGAGAATCAATGGACAGAAGAAAAGCATCATTTAGTCATTATGATTTATAATAATTGTAAATATAATTGTATATATAATTGTAAATTTCCATATATATAAATAACACTATATAAAAAAAAATTAATAGAAAAATTAAAACAAAATGAATTAATAATAAATGTGTTTTAATCAAAAAGTATTACAATAAAACAATAAATTTATAAAAAAAAAAATTAAAACATTTATTTCCGAAACAATAATAACCGATACATCCAGCATCTTCATGGTTCTTGCGAAGATCTTTTTCCATTTTGATGAACTCATGGGTATATTTCATTTTGAATAATCTAAAAATAATATTATAAATACCATTCCCTTCATCATATCATCACTATTTTGTAGTTGCGCTCAATATATTTAATTACAAAGATGATTTCATATTATTCAATGTTTGAAAATTTCCTATATTATAGTACCGTCATTATGTATGGTAATAATTCATTTGACTTTGATATTGTATTGATTTGTATTGAGAACTTACATGTATATAGTATGATATTTATTAATCAGTATTGAACAGGTTTGACAATTGCGAACATTCTTCTCGTGACACTTAGAACAAACAATTACGTGACCACATGGTAAATATAAAACCGAAACTTGATTTTCTTTATAAATTGAATAAGTTAAATACTTTTTCTTAACATCGTTCAGTTTTTCTGTTAGCTTATTTTCAATCAAATCGGTTTTTGCTATCCATTCATAAATGAATCTACTATATCCCGGTTTTAACCTTAAATATATGCAACTCCAAAAGTATTCATTCAGTGAATCGTTGTTTACCACTGTTTTTCCTAAATACATTAAATAACTAGATAACTTCAAAATGCATTTATCATAATTAAATAAATTAATCAAATATTCGATAGAGGAATGTTTGAAAATCTTTAAAATATTTATGATTTCCTTATCAGTGTAAGTATCATAATTATTTATAAAATCTTCAACTGTGTTGTTGAAAAATTTTAATGAACGCTTATCTTCAGAATAGGTTGGACTTAATTTTTCCTTATTTCTAGTGGGATGTCCTTGCTATAAATGACATATATAAAAAATATTGACAAAATAATAAAGTTACCAAATGTGTTTTGTGATTTACACATTCATATTCAACAGTTTTACTTGTAGAAATCATCAGTAATAAATAAATTTCTTAATAACTAAATTACTTTTGTTTTTACATTTATAAAAATTGAGATAGCCAACCAAATTAGAGTTTTCAAAATGTAGAAATCGTAACCATGGTTGAACCTTCAAATGTCTAAGTAACATTATATTGTATAACAATAATAATAAGCATGACTAGTACCCTTGCAACCTGTTGAGTGTGAGCAGTACCCATAGAGGGACAAAATATTTTGTCGGATAGACTAGTAGTATATATAATAATAATAATTATATACTTTGAAAATAATTTTGAAATTGATAATAATAATATTTTATAAATAAAATAAGAATTTTGAAGAAAATAATCATGAAAATATTGAAAATCGTGAAAATGATGAAAATATAGAAAATGATGAAAATGTTGAAAATGATGAAAATGTTGAAAATGATGAAAACGTTGAAAATTATGAAAATGTTTCTGAAAATGTTGAAAATCGTGAAAATATTGAAAAGATGAAAATATTGAAAATGATGAAAACGTTAAAAATTATGAAAATGTTCCTGAAAATAATCAACAAATATTGAAAATCGTAAATTGATGCAGAAATTAAGTTTTATGAATATTTAAGTAAATAATAATAAAACATCGAAAATAAAATAATAAGAACTTCGCAAATAATAATAATAATAATAATAATAATAATAATAATAATAATAATAATAATAATAATAATAATAATAATAATAATAATATTGATAAAAACTTTGAAAATAATTTGAAAATAATTCTTTGAAAATAATACTTTGAAAAATATTCGATGAAAATGTTCATGTAACTAATGAAAATGTTGAAAATCGTGAAAATATTGAAAATGTAGAAAATTGTTAAAATTCATGCAAATGATGAAAATGTTGAAAATCATGTAATTGACGTAGAAATTAAGTTTTATGAATATTTAAGTAAATAATAATGAAACTTCTAAATTAAAATAATAATTAGAATTTTGCAAATAATAATAAAAATAATAATAATAATAAAAAATAATAATAATAATTCCTTGAAAATAATTCTTTGAAAATAATACTTTGAAAAATATTCGATGAAAAGTTCCTGAAATAATCATGAAAATGTTGAAAATCGTGAAAATGTTGAAAATCGTGAAAATATTGAAAATGTAGAAAATTATGAAAATAATGAAAATTATTAAAATATTCATGCAAATGATGAAAATGTTGAAAATCATGAAATTGACGTAGAAATTAAGTTTTATGAATATTTGCAATAATAATAATAATAATAATAATAATAATAATAATAATAATAATAATAATAATAATAATAATAATAATAATAATAATAATATTAATAATAATAATAATAATAATAATAATAATAATAATAATAATAATAATAATAATAATAATAATAATAATAATAATAATAATAATAATAATAATAATAATAATAATAATAATAATAATAATAATAATAATAACTTTGAAAAACTGTTTGAAAATAAGCTAACGGAAATATTACTTTGAAAAAATATTTGATGAAAATGTTCCTGAAATTATAATGAAAATATTGAAAATGTAGAAAATTATGAAAATGTTAAAAATCCATGAAAATATTAATAATTATGAAAATCATGAAAATGTTGGAAAAGTTGGAAATTATGAAAATATTGAAAATTGTTAAAATTCATGCAAATGATGAAAATGTTGAAAATCATGAAATTGACGTAGAAATTAAGTTTTATGAATATTTGCAATAATAATAATAATAATAATAATAATAATAATAATAATAATAATAATAATAATAATAATAATAATAATAATAATAATAATAATAATAATAATAATAATAATAATAATAATAATAATAATAATAATAATAATAATAATAATAATAATAACTTTGAAAAACTGTTTGAAAATAAGCTAACGGAAATATTACTTTGAAAAAATATTTGATGAAAATGTTCATGTAACTAATGAAAATGTTCCTGAAATTATAATGAAAATATTGAAAATGTAGAAAATTATGAAAATGTTAAAAATCCATGAAAATATTAATAATTATGAAAATCATGAAAATGTTGGAAAAGTTGAAATTATGAAAATATTGAAAATTGTTAAAATTCATGCAAATGATGAAAATGCTGAAAAGCATGAAATGGACGTAGAAATTAAGTTTTATGAATATTTGCAATAATATAATAATAATAATAATAATAATAATAATAATAATAATAATAATAATAATAATAATAATAATAATAATAATAATAATAATAATAATAACTTTGAAAAACTGTTTGAAAATAAGCTAACGGAAATATTACTTTGAAAAATATTTGATGAAAATGTTCATGTAACTAATGAAAATGTTCCTGAAATTATAATGAAAATATTGAAAATGTAGAAAATTATGAAAATGTTAAAAATCCATGAAAATATTAATAATTATGAAAATCATGAAAATGTTGGAAAAGTTGGAAATTATGAAAATATTGAAAATTGTTAAAATTCATGCAAATGATGAAAATGCTGAAAAGCATGAAATGGACGTATAAATTAGGTTTTATGAATATTTGCAAAAAAAAAAAATAATAATAATAATAATAATAATAATAATAATGATACGAAAAAGAAGAAGAAGAAGAAAAAGAAGAATTTTCACAATAACTTTGAAAATATTACTTTGAAAATAATTTTAAAATACTAATAGTAACAATAATAATAATTTTAAAATATTAATAATAATAATAATAATAATAATAATAATAATAATAATAATAATAATAATAATAATAATGATTAAAACTTTGAAAATAATACTTTTGAAAATAACATCTTACGCGCGGGCGTTAATATCTTTCCCAATAATAATGAAAAATTAAATTATTACGTAATCGATAATTAAAACAAAAAAATTAAATAATCAACGATTTAAACAAAATTAAATTATTATATAATCGATAATTTTAACAAACAATATTATTATTTAATCAACGATTTAAACAAAAATAAATTATTATGTAATTGATAATTAAAACAAAAAAAAATATTATTATATAATTAACGATTTAAACAAAATTAAATTATTAAGTAATGGATAATTAAAACAAAAATAAAAATATTATTATATAATCAACGATTTAAACAAAAATTAAATTATTACGTAATCGATAATTAAAACAAAAATAAAATAATAATATGACCTTGAAAATAATAATATTTTGAAAAATAATAATAATATGACCTTGAAAATAATAATAAAGTAATAATAATGTTAGAATAATAATAATAATATTAATACCCTTGTGAGATGTTGAGAGTGAGCAGTACCCTTGCGAGCAATACCCATAGGGGGACAAAATATTTTGTCGGATAAACTCGGACTATATATAATAATAATAAATCCCATGGGCGCGTCATTGTATTTGTTCTGAAAATGATGAGTCATTGTCTTTGTTCAAAAAATAAATGAGTCACCGACGAATACTTTTGTATTGCCGTTTGTTTGATATGTATATTATAAGGTTTGAAAAAATTTAAACCTTAGATCCTTGAACTCTTTGACCTTTAAGTGTATGACCATCATACTCACCTTTGTATTACCTTTTATTTGACATGTATATATCTATATGTATAATTTTTAAAGGTTTTGGACCCTTTGAAGGTTTGAAGATTCAGGACCATTCATAAACCTTTGAAAGTATGATCATGATACTTACATGTCAAATACCTTTTGTTTGATATGTATATTATAAGGTTTTAAAATTTTTGAACCTTGGACCCTTGGACCCTTGGACCTTCGAACTCATCACCAAAAGTCCTTTTGAATGATATATATATATTATATGATTTGAAAAATATTTAATTTTGGATACCCTTTGAAAGTTATTGACCCACCATATACCGTTGAGGGTATAGCCATTAGATAGACCTCTCAAATACCTTTCGACTGATATATATATTATAAAGTTTGAAAAAATTCGAAGGTTTTTAACCCTTTGAAGGTTATTGACCAACCATACACCTTCGAGGGTATGACCATCATACTAACCTCTCAAATACATTTTGACTGATATATATATTATAAAGTTTGGAAAAATTCGAAGGTTTTTGACCCTTTGAAGGCCGAGGACCCACCATACACCTTCGAGGGTATGACCATCATACTTACCTCTCAAATACCTTTCGACTGATATATATATTATAAAGTTTGAAAAAATTTGAAGGTTGTGTACCCTTTGAAGGCCAAGGACCCACCATTCACCTTCGAGGATATGACCATAATATTTATCTCTCAAATACCTTTCGAATGATACCCTTGGGTGAAGGTTTGGCCTTATTTGACCTTTGGAAATTTAAATATGACCTTGACCTTAAAAATATGACCTTGGCCTTGATGAGTCATATGACCTTGGTGAGTCATATGACCTTGAATGAGTCATCGGATGAGTCATATGACCTTGAATGAGTCATCGGATGAGTCATATGACCTTGAATGAGTCATCGGATGAGTCATATGACCTTGAATGAGTCATCGGATGAGTCATATGACCTTGAATGAGTCATCGGATGAGTCATGGCCTTTGTTTCAATGACCTTGATGAGTCATATGTCTTTGTTTAAAATTTGACCTTGAAAAAAAAAATTTTAAATGGCGGGAGGGGGGAGGGGGGGGGGTATGTCTTTGTCCCAGAGGGCCGCTGGTTTAGTGGGCCGCTATCCCTCTACTAGTGTGTTTGCAGTATTGTATTTATATCCAAAAAATGAGTAGTTACCACTAACAAGTTACTGTCCAGATTTTTTATTAAATTTTTTATATTTCACATTCTAAATTATTCCTTCATTATCTATCTAGAACTTGTCACCATTCCTCTTCCTATTGCCATTGAAATGCAGACAATGTAGAATATCTTGAAATCTGTTTCTTGTAAATATAGATGCGAATAAATTAGTGCTAATAAGAGGATCTGTCGTCCATAAATCTTTTATTTTCCTTTTGCCAGAAATCTCTGTCAGTATAACTAAGGAGAGAAAACAATACATTTTGTCATTATTTACGTCTTCTCATTTCTTCATATTTTCCTTTTCGCCAATGTCCATGATTTCTTTATCAAAGAAATGCTCGAAAAACTCTGATGATGTCATTGATTCTGTTGTGTATACATATTCTTGGTCTTCCTGTGAATTCATGGATGCTTGAAATAAATTCTCTTTCTCCATTCAGTTGTGTTCGATACCTCGTCCTTGCTTTCCATGTCAACTTCATCTTCTATGATTGATTCGTTATCATCCATTTTTAAGGTCTAATTTAACTAATAGGTAAAAGAAATATAACTTTTATTTAAAAAAACTGAGATTTTTCAATCTTTCACTTTTTATTTTATAAAATCAGATTAGAAAAAATAGAATAATTTCACTTTTTTAAATTACGCACTTTAAAATATTTAAAATGAGGTACCGTTTATGTACTTCACTCGATTAATTTGAAAGTTATTGGTTGTTATGTCAATTGGTATCCCCGGGACCCAAAGGGTTAATAAAAGATTTCTTCAAATAATTAAGTGTGGTGAACCGTTTGATGGTCTTATAGAAATCGATATAATCTCATGTAACGAAAATATATTTCCTGAAAATATTAATAGTCAATCCAATTGTATCAAGTGAAAAATAATTATCACAACCAAACCTTGAACATATTACTGAAAATTTCGTTCTCACCATCGAATTCTTGATACATTTCATCAACAATTATTCGTCAAATTATGATTTTTGCTAATTTCAGGATTAAAAATGCAAAGTAAATTACTTAAACAAACAAACGACGATTTAAACAATCTATATTTTTTTCAATTTTTAAGAGCCAGCAAATACTAGAATAATATCACACCATTTCGAAATAGAATATGCTATGGGCCAAAAAATGTGAACATACATATTTGTGCCATGCAGTCAAAAGCACATGAATAATTAAAAAATACTCTTGATTAAATACACCTGAATATAATTAAACACAGTCTTCGATTATTATCTTATTTATTTACAACATTCTTATCTAAAATATGTTATCCGAATGTGATTCATTTTGTATCTGCTTATAGCATATTCAATTTAGGAATGGTGTACATTGTATTGTGGTTCTTGTATGGTGTGTTGGGATTTTTATAATGTGCGTGTGTGTAGTGTTGTGGTATTTGTCTTTATTGCTGTACTCAAATGTGCGTGTAAATTATTATTATTATTATTGCTCCTATTTGCACGGACTAAAACTATCTGCAAAATCAGTTAGTGTGTACACCAATTATATTGTACAATTTTAGTTTATTAAAATTTAAAAATTAACTGATTTTTTACCCCACAAATTTATCAAATAAATATTTTTGTTTAAACCCTATTAACATGTCTGTTTTTAGAAATCTAATTTTATGATTATGTTTAGAAGTGTATGAATCCCATTTACAGTAAATTTCTGTTTAGCAAAATTTGATTTAGACCTTAAAATATTTTTGTTAATACTGTGGTGCTGGTTTTCTAATCACTCTAATAAAATATGTCGAGAAATGACTGGAAAAGAATTGCATTATTGTTTAATTTTGAAAATGAAAAACTGGGTGGTGAAGGTACAAATAGATGAATCCATGTTTAGACACAAACCTAAAAATCATCGGGGAAAGTCCAGCAGTTATGAGATATGGGTTTTTGGTATGGTTGATTCAAGTTATATTCCTAGTAAAGGATATATGTGTATTGTAAATGTTCCAATAAACATGTGCACTTGATCTAGCGAATATATTGAGATTGTTGATGATCTTACATTTAGGCATGTAGACTCCAGTACGCACGATGTGAAAGTATTTGAATTTTTATCTGAAATAACTTTGTTAATTAACTCCTTTTGACTGAATACGGATGGGTCAGTCCGGTTTTCGTAACGAAATTTATCAGAAGAATCGCTATAATTGAGAATTAGTATTCTAAGGGAAATTTCATGCGTTGAATAAAAGGTGTTGATGATCACAGCTAGGAAAACGAAGGTTTCAGCTTCTTGAATGTTTGGCATATTTTCTTTATTGGTTCTGATGAGAGTTAACGGTTGAGATGTAGAATGATTCATGAATTGTTTTATATCGTTTGTTGTTTTTTTTGAAAAGAAAAGATTATTTAAACAATGATTTTAATTTGATTTAGTTACATTTAATTTCAATTTAATTAATTTAATAATATATTTTAAATATAATTATTAAATTGATATTTTTTTAATGTGAAAGTCAGAGGCACTACAAATATATCGATGTTTTTTGATATTCACGAATTTTGACAATGCCCTTTTCCAAGTGATTTTGATCAAAACCACTTGGAAAAGGCAGTGCCAAAAATTCATGATTATCAAAAAAACATCGATATATTTATTGGTTCATAGTCAAGCTTTTTAATAAATACAATAGTATTATGTTATATACTATATCTTAATTTATCTTTAAACGTACCGTAATTTATTTGCTCTGGCATATATATTACAGGTGGGTTTTATTAATTGCAATGCAGTGTTAAAAATAAGGACATCCAATAAATTACAAAAAAATAATTTAAGCACATTTAATTATTGATTTAAAATTATTTAAAATTAATTAGTTTAATAAATTTTATATATAGATTACTCTAAAACCTTTTAAAAGTGATAATCCGATGAGGGATCAACAAATGACAAATCTATTTTCCGATTCAGTTCTGAGCTGTAAAGTCATTATTTCATTCAATCATACAGATAAATTATATAATTCTGATGATCGCCCTAATATTAAATCACTGTTGGAGGCTAAAATTAAATTGCAAGAAAGCCAGATTAGTGAGTTAGACAAAATTTCCTTATTTTAATTATTATACATAATCATAATCATAATTACGCTGTAATTGTATTGGGATGTTTAATTTCACCGCCATCTATATTATGTTATGTTAATCCTTATAATTAATGTATGTGAGTGCCTGCGTGTTTGATTGATTATTGGCTGGATACTCAAATTATATCATTTATCCCAATGATACATAATGATACAAGTGTAGTGTATATATCGTTTGTCATTAACCACTTAATGTACACATTTATTTTGAATTTTGTGTCAAAAACTTATCTCAAAAACTTGTTTCTATACGAATATCAGAACTCCTAAGTAAATATGTATAATGTTCGCCCGTCTATGTCACGGGCGCGTACAAAATTGCCAGTAAGATGCGCCCGTATATGTCACGGGCACGTACATTAAGTGGTTAATAGATTTTGATGATCTAGAGTTCTACGAAATTTTCATTTTACATAACCTGAAAAGGCGAAGATATAAAAGAAACAGTTTTTAAGAAATTCAATTCTTCGAATCTTTTATCAAGTTCCAAATTTAATAATTGAAGACACTGTTTTATTTTGTGCTTTAATTTTAATTTTGAAGTTGTGTCTGCTAAGTTATCTAGGAAATCACTAAGAGAAGATAGAATCGAAAAATTTTCGTTTTCAACTTCTGTCACAAGGTTTTTTGCGGTGTTTTTTAATTTATCTATAATTAACACGCTTTTTATTATTGTTAAGTTTCTTCTTTGCAATTGTTTATTAATTGAACTAATACGCGGTAAAAAATCCTTTAGGAATAAAATTGATCCTTTTATGTAATTATTTTGAAGCTTTTCACTTAAATCTTTATGGTTTACGACCAAAGCAGATATAACATAATCATATAATTCACAAAGTCGTTGAACGCTACTATCGAAACTTAGCCATCCCAACGTGGTTATAATTAAGTAACACATTATGTTTTTCGTCGTTGATTTCACAAATGGACCTAAATATGTTCGATAATTTATTACTGGTATTATTTGCATTTAATACTTTTCTTACTGTTTATTCTACATCTTCCATGCATTTAACAACAGTTTTGCTAACTAACACTTCTTGATGCACAATACAATGCATACGAAATATTTCATTTTCAGAGTCTTCGTTGAACAAATTCAATACGCCCTTTCTTTCGCTCTTCATAACCGCAGCTCCATCAGCCGTTACAGCACACAAGTTGTGCGTTGATACGTTTAACTTTGCCATGTCCGCTTTAATTGCATTATAAATATTAGTTGCATTCGGACGATCTGTCAATGAAGTCTGGGACAATAAATTTTCAATAAATTCACTTTTTCAACATCGAAATATCTTGAAAATACTAAAATTTCGTTGGTTTTTGTCACATCATTACTTTCGCCCAAATATATACTATAAAATGGGTTTTTATTGTGGGATCTGCTTATTTCTAGTCCTCTGAAATTTCCTAGTTCTTTAATTCTTCGTTGAACTGTTTCATTACTTAGCGACAAATTACGAAATAGTTTATTTTGAGGATCAACTCCCAATACTACAGATTTTATAAATTCACCCTCTGTGAAAGGCTTTCGATGTTTTCCAATTAAATAACTAACTTTGAGAGATTCCAGATAGAAATCATCATTTTGTGTTAAAAATGTACTTATTACTTTTTTTTGTAAAGTTCAATGTTAAATTTTTCTATTAAATTTCTTCGTAAATTTTGAAACTTTATTCTTTATCAAACTTTCTTTTCTCTTCCCGAAAAGTACGACTTCGCTTAGTTGGATTTATTATTTTCGAAGTATTCGCATCACTGGTGTTAACATCTTTGCTGGGTCCTGCTTCACTTTCATCTTTTTTTTTCTTTTTTGATAAAAAAAATTTTATATTCATTTTGACAGGGTTATATCAATTTACCTTTAAAATTAGAAAAATACAAAATACAATAATATACACGTGCTTCCAAATATTATCAAAAAAACAGTCAAAACTTTACTGTCTTAACCGAATATGTTTGAATAATCCCTCGCCAATAAAATAACGCGATTACAAAATTTAAACAACTAGACAAAATGCTGGAAAAATCTTGTGAATTCAATAAATTTAAAATTTATAAATTAATTTGTATTTTTCTAAAATATCAATATTTACTATGAAACTTTTGTTGGCGGCCGCATGCGGCCACCGTGGCCACACTTGAGAACCACTGATCTAGATGAATAGTGACATTCCTTATTTTCTCAATTTCATTACAAAAATTATATTTCATGGCTATTGAATCCCCTTTAATATACAATGAAATTTTAATAGTTTTCAGTGGCTAAATTGAATATTTATTTTATATCTAGATTTATCATTAACTTCTTGGATATTTCCATTAATCCTAGCATTAATTGTGATGGTGGTTATTGTCGTAATTTACTTTTGTCGAAATATTTCGGGTAAAACATACAATGGTGAGAATATTATTAAATCTTTATTTATTTAATTAATCTGGACACTATATAATTTATTATTTCACTTGACATTATGTTGTTTTATTTGATTGTAATTATTATATAATTTGTTTAAATAAGGAGAATTTTTTTTTATAATTCTCATATATTGTAGTGGAAATTACAATAATTATTATTAAATTTAATATTAATTAATAAAATCCTTTGTTTGTTTTTGTTCACATTTGATCTGTTTTCTTTTGATCTTTAGTCATATTAAAAATAAATGGAGTATTAATAATATTTGGAAAATTAAAATGTTAATTAATTAATAGTTAAACATACATGGCAATGATTTAATTATAAGATAACGCCAATCAAACATTCTTTTCGCGATATATTTCGACAGTTTTCCTGTCATCATCAGGACTAAATTAAGGATTTTAAACAAATTTATTAATTATATAAAAACTTTTTTATTGAATTGATGAAACAAAATTATGTGCTAAGATTGAAAGTTTATACTTTCATATACTTCGATTGATGAAGAATATTAATACTAATTATGTGAAGAGTGTGTTGAGTTCGAGTACGATGGAGTATATTGATAAAAATAAAAAGCAGAATATTAAAGATTTTACTGTATTAAAAATTTAGCTAAAAAAGACATAAATATATGCAAGTTTGACAAAGGAAATGGATTGGTAATTCTCGACCACGATGTATATGTGAATAAGCTTAATGATGTTTAGAATGCTCCCCAGTTTGTGAAAGTAGAGATTTCTCGAAAAAATGGAATACAGCCTCTTAAAGATGAGAATTTGTTAAAAGAGATACTGAATAAATTAATAAAAAATAAGCAAATTTATGAAGAGTTGTTTAAATCTATTCGCCCAATGGGGTCACAAACAGCAAAAATGTATGGGCTTCCAAAATTCCATAAAGATGGCGTGCCTATGAGACCTGTGTTATCCATGATTGGCACTGCCCAGTATAAAATAGCCAAATTATTGAAACCATTAATACAATCAGAATTTGAATGTAAAGATAGTTTTGAATTTATTTCCTGCATTGAACAATATGATAGACAAAGTGTGGATGAAATTATGGTTTCGTTTGATGTTTGTAGTATGTTTACTAATGTACCATTGGTTGAAATAATTGAATTATGTTGCTTGTTATGGAATGAAAACATTTTTGAACATTATATTTTGAATGGAAGAGCATTTCGTGAACTTCTTGTATTTGCTACTTCAAAAATCAATTTTCTTTTCAATAATGAATTGCATCAACAAATAGATGGAGTTGCTATAGGTTATCTAGCACCAACGATGGCTTCAATTTTTTGGCAAGCTTAGAAAAGAAAATTGCATCTTTCCAATGTATGAAACCCACTGTTTATAAACAGTATGTGGATGATATTTTTCTTATATTTGAAAATCAGAGGTATTAGGAGGTTCATCCTGTAAAACATTAAAATCAGTTTTTGTTTCCATAAATTTTATTTCAGTAAATATCAGTATCAAATTATATCTTCTTTAAACTTTCTTATTTAAACAAATTTTCTACGAAGATATTTTTAATTAAAATATCTTCTTATTTTTTTTTAAAAATTAATCTAAAATTTAATATTTAAAATTTTCAATTTAAAAATTTCTTCATCATAAAACACAGATTAACGGTGTGTTCCATGGGGAGTTACATTTCCGTATAATTCCATTTTCGTACAAATTTTGTATTGCTTCTTCAATCTTTGATTCCAAATTTAGTGGTTGGCGATATGGTTTTATGTTTATCGGCTCACCTCTTTTAACTATCTTGTGTTTTACCAAATGTGTGCGACCCACATCCCATTTATCTGCCATAAACACGTTTCCACTGTTTGTTATAATTTCCTTTAATTTACTATCCTCATTAATCTTTAGATTTTTAAACGCCGCGTCAATCGTTCTTCATCCTTTATTTTTCTGCCAAATTTTGCTTCAATGTTACAAATATAGTTCTTGTCTTTTTCACTAGCCTCGATATCTTTAATTTTTAACAGTCTAAATCCAAATGTTTCTTGTAATTCGATTCCTCCAATCACATCTGGTGTCACTTTCTCCGCCACAATGAATATAACTTCCTTCGAAACATTTCCAATGGTTACTTGCACCTTCGTTTTTCCTATTGCCTCGATCGTACTCTCGTTTGCGCATCGTCACTTTTCGTCAATTGTTGTCCTCGTAGCTTATTAAAACAGTTCACACTCATTACATTGATTCTTGCACCCGTGTCTAATAAACAGTCGAAATTTTCCCCATTCATCCTTACTGTTATACTAGGCATTCCTTGCATTTTGTTATACAAAATTTGAACAACCTGCTCCGTTTCAATGGTTCCAATTATTTCCACTTCCTCTTCAAACATTTCTCTCTTTAGGAACCTGTATACTTTCTCGCTTACCCTTCCAACATTCTCCCACTTTTCTGCTCCTTGAGGATATCCCATCAAATTTTCTGTTAGAATATGGCTCCAACCAACTCCTCTACTGGTGGAGCCCTGTTGTTTGGGTACGTCTTCCTAAAATTATCTTCATTTGTCTCTACACACGATTCCCTTTCTTCTTCTTCCTCGATACCATTTATCCGACTGTATCTGTTTCCCGTGAATCTTTGTCTCTCCGTCGCTCTCCCGTACCTCATCTTTGAATAACACTCCTCGGATCTATTACCATTTCTGCTACATCTTTCACAACGTATTTCCTGACACAATCTTCTTATATGACCTTCTTTCCCACACCCAAAACATCTTGGAGCTTTTTTATCTGGACAGTTTCTACTTATATGTCCGCTTCTATGACATGTCCAGCATTCTATTTTACCTTTTATTGGACAATCAATTTTCGTGTGTCCTATTTTGTGGCATAACCAGCATTCTGGCATTTCTCTTCGGATACTTTCTTCTCTCTGTTCTTTCTTCTTGTATTGTACTCTTCTCTGTGGTTCCTGATAGACCACTCTGGCGTAATTTTTCAACATGTTTATCTGATCTCTTTGCTTGTCTACTTTGTCCATCAGAATTAGTGTTTCCTTTATTTCTTCTGTGCTTTTTATCTTCCGAAGTATCACTTCTTTCTCAACTTCTTTATTCTCCGCACATACTATTAACATCCTTGCTGTTAATTTCTCTTTGGTAAATTCTTTATTTTCAAAAAACCTATCAACAAGGTCCTCCACCTTTTTAAAATACGTTTGTAATTCAACAAGTTTTGTAGATCCTTTCGAACATCTCTTTCGCGATCGAATGCTAATCGCAACCTAGCCTGGAATCCTTCGGCTTTTTTCAGTGTTTTGGCATACACTTCCAGGAGGTCCTCATCAATCATGCAAGATGTTAATCTTTCCTGATCTTTCTTCTGCG
Organism: Schmidtea polychroa; assembly: GCA_959609185.1. NCBI lineage: Eukaryota > Metazoa > Platyhelminthes > Tricladida > Dugesiidae > Schmidtea > Schmidtea polychroa. The sequence continues at coordinate 43,550 of CAUHTR010007715.1, forward strand.
TGATTCCCTTGGCGTCGAAATAAATTTCGCATCTTTTAATGAACTTTTCCAAGTCGTCACCTTGGCAGAATACCTTTGATAGCAATCTTTCGGTGATTGCGTCAGTGTTTACCGCTGCCACCATATTAGGAAGTTCATCCTGTAAAACATTAAAATCAGTTTTTGTTTCCATAAATTTTATTTCAGTAAATATCAGTATCAAATTATATCTTCTTTAAACTTTCTTATTTAAACAAATTTTCTACGAAGATATTTTTAATTAAAATATCTTCTTATTTTTTTTTAAAAATTAATCTAAAATTTAATTTTTAAAATTTTCAATTTAAAAATTTCTTCATCATAAAACTTCCTCATAAGAGGCATGTTGATCTGTTTTTGCATTATATGAATAATCTACAAAAAAACATTGTATTCACATGTGAAACGGAGAAAAAATCATCACTTGCTTTCTTGAATCTGTTAATACAACGCAAAGAGAAACACTATGAGACAGAGATTTATAGAGAACCAACTGATACTAGTCTCTATACTTCTTCCGAAAGTTTTTGTGAATTCAAGTATAAAAGAAATATGGTTGATTTATCGTTTATGGTCTTTGTCTTCTACTTTTGAAAATTCACTAAAAAGTGTTGACAAATTGGTTGAAATGTTAATGAAGAATGGTTATTCAAAATCTTTTTATTAATTATGGTAAAAGACTCTGTTGACAAATTTATTAAAAATCCTAAGGATCCATGTTTGAGAAAATCTGGGTGTTATGTTGTTGAGGTGTGTGAGTCTGATGATTCAAATAAATGAAATAGTGTGAGCAAGGATGGTGAACCTAAATTTGTGTTAGTATTGCCGTACTCAGAAGGTTTTAAGGATTATACAGTGAAGATAAGAAAGCAATTAGGGAATTTAAACTATAGGATAGTGTCAACTTCATGGAAAGTAAGCAATATGTTTATTAATAAGTCAAAAACTCCGGTCGAATTGTGTTCCGATCTCGTTTATCAGTTTACATGTAATGGGTGTAATGCCACATACATTGGAGAGACTTCCCGTCAACTCTGTATTTGAGCTCGAGAACATTGTAGACCGAAGGCTTTGACCCATATTAGTGAGCACAATAAAGGCTGTAAGATTAAAATAGGTATGTCTGATTTTAAAATTTTATTAAAAAATTTTGATAATTATTGGGAACGTGTGATTTGTGAGGCGATGTTGATAAAGTCATTGAATCCGAAAATTAATGTGCAGAATGCAGTGAATACTTGTATTTTAAATGTTTTTAAATATTTTTTTTCTTGTATATTGTATGTATTGATTGTTGTGTTAAATTAAATAATTAATAAAATTTTTTAAATTATTAAATTAAATTCTGAATGCTAAAATTTTAAAAATAATATATTAATTTAATTATAAATTTTAAAAATAATTAAATGCTTTAATTAAATAAAAAAGTTTTTATAATTAATAAATTTGTTTAAAATCCTTAATTTACATACTTATTATATCCCACCTGATGATGACAGGAAAACTGTCGGAATATATCGTGAAAAGAATGTTTGATTGGCGTTATCCTTTAATTAATTAAAATCATTAAAAATAACAAATAAATGAAATATATATTATCCTCATCATCAGTCTGCAATTGTAATCTATGGCTACAGTTATATGCAGAAATAATAGTGGCGTTTAATTGATTGAGTTAATTCAATAATCTCAATAAACTCTTTGTTGATTGAATGTTAATTGTAGGAGATTGTAATTTAATCTTCAATCATATAAAATTCTTTCCTGCTTATTATTAACGTTTTTCTATAAAATTTTAAAATCTTTTAACTCAGTTGTCTCTTTACACAGTTGTCATTGATCACTAATAGGAGTCGCGACTTTCAATCGGCTGTTCCTGAACCCATGTGCGGAAATAATGGGAAATCTCTCCAATGTACATAGCATTGCATTTATTCCTAAAAATATTCATGATTTTAACGATTTTGACACTGTTTTAAATATATTGGAAATGCCTAATGATTTCATGAGATAAAACTTAAAATGTTAAAAAACCTCTCGAATATGGAATAACTAAGATATGAGATTTTATAGGTTTATCATCATTAAACAAACTGAAATTTCCATTATTTTCATCAGGCACAATATAAAAGCGAAGAATGGCTTCCTTTGTCAATCTTTCAAAACCCTTTGAATTCCATTTTTATTCAAAAGAGAAATGACCTTGTGCTTTATTTTTCAAATGAAGAAAATAATGGCCCTTAATCATATTTTTATTATATAAAGTCACAAAAGCAATTAAAAGTAGTGTATAAATCAGTATCCTTTGGCTTTCTTTATACTTCGGTTTCGAAGACATTAACCGTTTTTTTCTTATTTTCTTTAACAAATTTAAATATTGAAGAAATGAATAAACTTCTTCCACTGTTAACTTAATATTGGAATGAAATCTATTCATATACTTTAATAAAGGAACAAGAGCTAAGAATTAGAAAATAATTATTCAATTTTAATCAACTAAAATGGCAAATGAGTTTTCCTTGAGTAAATAAAGATAATATTTTTTAAATTTTGTGAAAATCAAAGTTTTTTTAATGGTTTTGGCCCAAAACTTTTGGGTGAGTTGATACAAATTGTAATTGTTAAACCGGAAAATATATTGTGCAATTTGAGTTCTTGAATATTTTGAAAAAAGTTAAAGGTAGCGTTTAAAAGCTTTAAAGATTTATTTAAAAAAATTATTTTTTTTTTAAACTTTAGTTGATCAGGACGAACCAACTTTTAGCCATCATCCAGAAATTGAGTGTATAGATAATACAATTTATGAACCCCATCAAGGAGAGTGAGTTCAAATAATTTATTTCAATTTTTATTTCATTAACGCCTTAAACATTTGTAGCATATATATATATATATATATATATGTGTGTGTGTGTGTGTGTGTTTATTTGTCCTTTGAAGCTTGGTTCGTAGTATAGTCGTCCGCGTTTCTCGACGGAGCAACTCGTGCACTTCATCGGCCACCTCATAATCTTACAGACAAATGAAACCTGTATCATTAGCTGCGGTGATTTTCTTGACTTGTAATTTCTATACATCTGCCTCATTTGCTAGTGGAGGACCACTTTGTTCAAATTGATTCTTAATACTCGTTACGCACTTGTCAAAACTTGGATCTGAAAATATGTAATCTGACGAATCGGATCTAAAATCCTGCGGCAGCAATCCACCAAATAAATTTGATATTAGTTGGCCAAAAACACTATTAAAGTTATCAGGATCTCTTGGAATCATAAAAAAGGAACAATCAGTTTCGTTTGTAGTATTTCCAACAGGAACATGACGAATAATATGAGAAACATTCAAGACATCATCATTATTTTCCATTGAGTTATCAGATTCAAGTCTTTCAATAAATCCATCCTTGCACGTCACACATTTACCATCCTGAGATATGTGAACGTTCCTGTTGCGTTGAGGAGCATGGTTATTCGATTTGTTAATTAAATTCATCGACGAAAAACCCAAAATTCGATTTAAATCATATATTTTGCAAAAACACAGGAACTCAAAAATTCGAAAACAGCTCAAAACTCAAATCGATCAGAAAAAACACACAAAAAATCCATAATCAAAAAACTCTGAAATCCATCCAAAACCTAATCTCGATAATATTCACAATTGTATATATATTGTATATATATATTGTATATATATAATATATATTATATATATACATATACCGTATATTTCGGCGTATAAGACGACCCTTAAAGTCAAAAAATCACCCTTGAAAATTGTGGGTCGTCTTATACAACCGATATAAAAGAAAGTATTACAGTACAGTTAGTTGTATTTATACTAGTTGTATTTATACTAGTTGTATTTATACTACTACAACCGATATATGATAAATCATAAAAATTTGCTCTAATTTTGTACCTCGTCTTATCTGACGGTCGCCTTATACGCCGAAATATACGGTATATATATTGTGATGGATGTTGTAGTTTTTATCGTTATTATTGTTAATTATTGTTAATTTATGTTATTTTGGTGAAGATTTTGTAGAGCCCGAAAGAGTCACCGTTAAAACTTGTAGCGGGACAATCGGGGTTCGTGCTATGTTCAAAATATAATAATTACGAACAATACAAAGTTACGAATATAACGCAAAACAATAATAAAATGTTACATCTTTTAAACTTTATTATAACAAAGAAATAAAACCTCGTGTTTATCTTGGATTTTCGTAAATTGTAGTTCCAAATATTTTCTTTGATTTTCTCTGCACTATAACCTATTTAGGAAATTTATATATCGAGAAATATGCTTCAAGTACAAATATAGTTCGATTAAAAACAACTGATTGATGAAACAGTATCTGCGTTTTCCGAAAACTTTTTTCTCCTTTCTTCACAATACTCACAATCTGTTTTTCAGTAAAATTCAAATAAGATTTGTTAATTCTCAATATTTAATTTTCTATTTCCAACTCGACATTGATTTTTTATTTGATTTTTTTTAATTTTTATTTTTGTAATTTACTATAGCGATAATTTACTATAGTAAATTATCGCTATATAGTTTTTTATTAAAAATCTGGATTTCCCAGATGGTTGTATTTTATATCTTAGTATACACAATTCCTAATTGTGAATACTAAAATATTAACAAAAATAACTGTACATTACATAACTTCCCCCTTTAAAACCGGAGGTTAACATGAATCAATAAAAAGTAACGTAAAAAAAATTACATTCAATAACCTTTTTTTTTCGTATGTTTTATATGTTTTTGTGTATTTTGTTTCTGTTTCTTTGTATCTACAACTTCAATAAAATTAAAAATTTACATTTTGTTTTGTATTTACAAGAAAAATAAAAACTGTACAATTAACGCTGTTTGTGCGTGTGTTTGTTTGTGTATGTTTGTGTTTTTATTTAAAGCATTCGCTGTAACGTTTTTTGTATAGTGGAGCCAGTATTGTGTCTTTGTCGAATATTTTGATTGAATTTTTGTGGTTGAATGTGATGTTTTTGTGAATTGGTTGTTTTTTTGTTTGTGTTTGGGTTTGTGTTTTGTCTTGCGGTGAGTTGTTTTGTGGGTTTTTGTTTTGGTGATAGGGTTTTATTCGTCTTATGTTTATTTTCATTTTGTTGTTGTTTTTGATTATTGTGGCGACGTTTTTGTTAATTTCTAGGAGTTTGAATGGACCCTCGTATTTGGATTCGAATCCTTTTGTGAATGGTTTTTTTATTAGGATGAAATCTGTTGTTAATACTATTTTTCCGTCTAATTCGGAGTCCGGTCTTCTTTTTAAAATTCCTTTTGGTTTCTGTTCGGTGGTTTCGCTATTTTTGTTTGTTATTTGTTTGCTGTTTTCGGTGTTTTTGTTTGTATCTGATTTAAGTGATGGCAAGTTTGTTGCTTTTCCGAAAATTTTGTATGCTGGACTTTCATTATCTGTTGAATTTGGGCTATTTCTTAGTCCGATTAATATTGTTGGAAGTTGGTTTAACCAGTTTTGGTCATTGGCTTTTGTCCTGATGCTTTCTTTTAATGTTCTGTGAAACCGTTCGATTTTCCCATTTGATTGTGGGTTGTAAGCTGTTGTTCGATTTCTTTTGATATTGTATTTATTGCACAGTATTTTGAACATTTCTGATTCGAATTGTCTGCCTTGATCAGTTATGATTGTTTTCGGTTGGCCGTAACGAGCTATCCAGTTTAGTTCGATCATTTCGCAGATATTTTTTGCTGTGATTTCTTTTATTGGGATCGCTTCGAACCAATTGGTTTTTCTGTCTATAATTGTTAGTAGATATTTGTAGTTGTCGTTTGGTGGTAGTGGTCCTACTACGTCTGTGTGTATTGTTTCAAACGCTTCACTGCTTGGGAAGTTTACTTTTTGTGTTTTAGGTTTTTTTGTTGTTTTATTTAATTGGCAGCTGTGGCAACTTTTGACGTAATTCTTGATGTCTTCCCGCATGTGAGGCCATACATATTTGTTATGTATTAACTCGAATGTTATTTTGTTTCCCGGATGATTGATAGTATGTATCTTTTTTATGCAGTCTTGTCGGAGTTCTTCGGGTAGTAGGATTCGTTTGTTGCTTTCGTTGGAGACATCGTGCCATATTCCGTCGAGTTCCTGTAGTTTCAGGCTGTGTTTAGTAGGCAGTTTGCTTAATGTATCGGTTTGTCTGGATTTGATTTGATCCAATTCAATTATTTCTCCGAATTCTAGGGCGTTTATGTCACTTTCAATTCTGGATAGAGCATCTGCTGCTATGTTTGATTTTCCTGCTACGTAGTTTATTGTGCAGTTGAATTGTGAAATGAAATTGATTTGTCTGATCTGCCTTGGTGAAGGGTTTTTCATTTCTATTGCGTTTGTTAGCGGTTTGTGGTCTGTGAATATTTTGAAGGTTCGTCCTTCGAGTAAATGTTGAAAGTGTTTGATTGCTTCGTGTATTGCTAGGAGTTCTCTGTCGAATGTTGAGTATCTTGTTTGATGTGATTTTAGTTTTTTCGAGAAAAATCCCAGTGGTTGTTTGCCGAATTTATTTTCCTGGAAAATTGTTGCGCCCATTGCAAAACCAGAACAGTCTGTAGTTAGTTGATACTCTAGTTCTGGATCTGGGTAACCGAGTAGAGTTGCCGTTGATAGGCTTTCTTTGGCTTTATTGAATGTGTCGGTTGTTTGTTGTGTCCAGTTTATTGTTACGTTTCGTTTGGTTTTGATGATGTCGTTTAGTGGTGCCAGTAGGTTGCTGCAATTTGGGATGTAAGAATGATAAAAGTTTACCATTCCTAGAAATCTCCTCAACTCTCTTGTGTTTGTCGGCAGTTTGTAGTTTTTTATATTGTTTATTTTGTTTTCTATTGGTTGTGTTCCTTTGTCGTTTAGCGTGTGACCAAGGAAATTTATTTCCGTTTTCATAAATTCGCACTTTTGAGTGTTTATTTTTAGTTTTGCATTGTCCAGCGTTTTGAACACTTTTTCCACGTCCTTTAGATGTGTTTCTTTGTCTGGGCTTGTTATTAGGATGTCGTCCAGATAAGCGATTGTGTTTTTGTTGTTTTTCATTGTTTGATCCATGAATCGTTGGAAAGTTGCTGCGGCGTTTCGTAGACCGAAAGGCATTCGGTTGTATTCGAACATGCCGATCGGTGTTGTTATTGCTGTCTTTTTAATGTCCTCTTTTCTAATTGGGATCTGATGATATGCTTTTTGTAGGTCAATTTTTGAAAAATATTTTGCGCCGTTTAGTCGATTTATTATGTCTTTTATTATCGGTAATGGATAGCTGTCGGGCTCTGTTATTTTGTTCAGGAGTCTGTAATCGCCACAAGCTCTCCATTCCCCGTTAGCTTTTTGTTTTAGCATCAGTGCTGAAGACCATTCTGAGTTTGAATGTTTTACTATATTATTTTCCAACAGTTCGTTAAATATATTTTTTGTGATTTCTATTTTTTTTGGATCCAGTGGTCTTACTTTTGAGTGGACTGGGTTTCCGTTTGTCAGTATTGCGTGTTCAGTAGTGTGGTTTGAATTTCCATCGAAAGTTACTGGTTCGCAGAGTTTATTGTATTTTGCCAGTAGTGTGACTATTTCTGGTACGTGTTCAATAGTTTTAATTGTTTTGATAGTTGGTGTACTTGTTTGAATCACGCCGATGTCTACTTTCGAAAAGTTTGAAGTTGTGTTCCTGGCTGTTTCTTTGTCTGTTTTGTTGTTTTCGACTATTTTCTTGTTTCGACAGTCCACTATTAGGTTGTAATTTGCTAAGAAATCGGCCCCGATTATTGACTGTTGTACTTCTGCGATTGTGAATGGCCAACTGTATTTTTTTGAATTTATTGTGAGTGTTATTGTATATTGGCCAAATGTTTTAATTTTGGAGCCATTGGCAGCGGTTAGTGACTTTTCTGTAGTTTTTGCATTTGTGTATAAGTAGTGTGGTAATAGGGAGATCACGGAACCTGTGTCGATTAGAAAATCTGTATTGTTTGAATGCACCGTGAAAGTATTATTGTTGTCACCAAATGTGGGTGCTATCAATGGTGACATTTTTAGTTTTCCTGCTCTGTTTTGTGGAATTCGCAGGGTTTTATGCATTTATATGCTTTGTCGCCGAATTTGTTATGAAAGTAGCAGTGGTTTTTGTTTAGGAAATCTTTTCTTGAATTCCTTTCTGGGCTGCTATTTCGGTAATTGTTGTATCGATTTGGTGAGTTTGACCGGTTTCTGTAGTGACCGTTTGGGGATTGTCTGTGGCTGTAGTTCTGTCTATTGTTTTCGTTGGGTGGTCGGTCGTAGTTTTGTCTGTTATGATTGTATGATAGTTGGTCTGTGTTGAAATTGTTTCTGTTGAATAGGTCTCTGTTTTCGTTTGGATTGCAATTTTGCCTGTTGTATTTCTCTTTTATTTCGGCTAGTTCCGCTTTTATTTGTCTGTTTTCGACAATTATTTCGTCGAATTTGCTGATCAAAGTGTTTATTAATCGGTTTGTTGTTTCATTTGGTTCTGTGTTTTTGTTGGTTGGTTGGGTGTTGTGATTAGTTTTATTTCTGTTGTAGTTTTGTGTGCTGCATATAGTAGGATAAATTTCTTCATTGATTTTATCTGCTATGTCTGCTAGCGTTTCTACGTCCGAATTGCTACTGGCTGCGAGGATACGTCTTATTTCGGGCGGCATTGCTCGCATGAAAAATTCTTTTACTAATTCGTTTGATCCCGAATTAGTGATGTTTGGTTGGAGGTACTCCAATTTTTGTTTTAGTTGGCGAAGGAAATCTGTTGGTTTATTGTCGCCAAGTTGTGTGTTGTTGAGACATGATTCCAGCATTTGCCTCCTGTTGATTTTGTTTTTGTTTGTTAGGACGTTGCAAAGCTTGTTGAACGGGTCTTCGCTCTTTGAAATTTCCTCAATTTGGTCAGCTATTTCGTTCAATTTGCTACTTGGGAGTGCAGCGATAATGTTTGAACATAGCGTTTTCGTTGACTTTATTCCCGATAGGGTTAGGGTTAATTTAGCAAATTCAAGCCATTTTTGGGGTGTCCCATTTTCGTCACTAAAGTAGTTTGGGATGTTTGTTCTTGGGTTAATTACTGAGTTTATGGTGTGTGTATTATCTGTGCTAGTGTTTGGGTTATAGTAGTAATTCGTATTTTCCATCATGTGTGTGTTTTCAGTATTATTGGGGGGTTGTGAAATGTTTGTTGGATTTGTTTGGTTTGATGCCATTAATTGGTTTGTTGATGTTTTTTTTATTGCTTGTTGTGTTACAAAAAATGAGATTGTTCAAGGATATGGCTTACTGTGTTCAGCCAAAAGAGTCACTATCCTTTATACTTCTATAATAAGTATGCTGAAAGGCGTAGTGATTGAAAAAAATCGTCGAATGCGAGTGTCGTGTTGTGTATATTTTTTCTTCTGACACCAGTTGTGATGGAGGTTGTAGTTTTTATCGTTATTATTGTTAATTATTGTTAATTTATGTTATTTTGGTGAAGATTTTGTAGAGCCCGAAAGAGTCACCGTTAAAACTTGTAGCGGGACAATCGGGGTGCGTGCTATGTTCAAAATATAATAATTACGAACAATATAAAGTTACGAATATAACGCAAAACAATAATAAAATGTTACATCTTTTAAACTTTATTATAACAAAGAAATAAAACCTCGTGTTTATCTTGGATTTTCGTAAATTGTAGTTCCAAATATTTTCTTTGATTTTCTCTGCACTATAACCTATTTAGGAAATTTATATATCGAGAAATATGCTTCAAGTACAAATATAGTTCGATTAAAAACAACTGATTGATGAAACAGTATCTGCGTTTTCCGAAAACTTTTTTCTCCTTTCTTCACAATACTCACAATCTGTTTTGCAGTAAAATTCAAATAAGATTTGTTAATTCTCAATATTTAATTTTCTATTTCCAACTCGACATTGATTTTTTATTTGATTTTTTTTAATTTTTATTTTTGTAATTTACTATAGCGATAATTTACTATAGTAAATTATCGCTATATAGTTTTTTATTAAAAATCTGGATTTCCCAGATGGTTGTATTTTATATCTTAGTATACACAATTCCTAATTGTGAATACTAAAATATTAACAAAAATAACTGTACATTACATAACTTCCCCCTTTAAAACCGGAGGTTAACATGAATCAATAAAAAGTAACGTAAAAAAATTACATTCAATAACCTTTTTTTTTTCGTATGTTTTATATGTTTTTGTGTATTTTGTTTCTGTTTCTTTGTATCTACAACTTCAATAAAATTAAAAATTTACATTTTGTTTTGTATTTACAAGAAAAATAAAAACTGTACAATTAACGCTGTTTGTGCGTGTGTTTGTTTGTGTATGTTTGTGTTTTTATTTAAAGCATTCGCTGTAACGTTTTTTGTATAGTGGAGCCAGTATTGTGTCTTTGTCGAATATTTTGATTGAATTTTTGTGGTTGAATGTGATGTTTTTGTGAATTGGTTGTTTTTTTGTTTGTGTTTGGGTTTGTGTTTTGTCTTGCGGTGAGTTGTTTTGTGGGTTTTTGTTTTGGTGATAGGGTTTTATTCGTCTTATGTTTATTTTCATTTTGTTGTTGTTTTTGATTATTGTGGCGACGTTTTTGTTAATTTCTAGGAGTTTGAATGGACCCTCGTATTTGGATTCGAATCCTTTTGTGAATGGTTTTTTTATTAGGATGAAATCTGTTGTTAATACTATTTTTCCGTCTAATTCGGAGTCCGGTCTTCTTTTTAAAATTCCTTTTGGTTTCTGTTCGGTGGTTTCGCTATTTTTGTTTGTTATTTGTTTGCTGTTTTCGGTGTTTTTGTTTGTATCTGATTTAAGTGATGGCAAGTTTGTTGCTTTTCCGAAAATTTTGTATGCTGGACTTTCATTATCTGTTGAATTTGGGCTATTTCTTAGTCCGATTAATATTGTTGGAAGTTGGTTTAACCAGTTTTGGTCATTGGCTTTTGTCCTGATGCTTTCTTTTAATGTTCTGTGAAACCGTTCGATTTTCCCATTTGATTGTGGGTTGTAAGCTGTTGTTCGATTTCTTTTGATATTGTATTTATTGCACAGTATTTTGAACATTTCTGATTCGAATTGTCTGCCTTGATCAGTTATGATTGTTTTCGGTTGGCCGTAACGAGCTATCCAGTTTAGTTCGATCATTTCGCAGATATTTATTGCTGTGATTTCTTTTATTGGGATCGCTTCGAACCAATTGGTTTTTCTGTCTATAATTGTTAGTAGATATTTGTAGTTGTCGTTTGGTGGTAGTGGTCCTACTACGTCTGTGTGTATTGTTTCAAACGCTTCACTGCTTGGGAAGTTTACTTTTTGTGTTTTAGGTTTTTTTGTTGTTTTATTTAATTGGCAGCTGTGGCAACTTTTGACGTAATTCTTGATGTCTTCCCGCATGTGAGGCCATACATATTTGTTATGTATTAACTCGAATGTTATTTTGTTTCCCGGATGATTGATAGTATGTATCTTTTTTATGCAGTCTTGTCGGAGTTCTTCGGGTAGTAGGATTCGTTTGTTGCTTTCGTTGGAGACATCGTGCCATATTCCATCGAGTTCCTGTAGTTTCAGGCTGTGTTTAGTAGGCAGTTTGCTTAATGTATCGGTTTGTCTGGATTTGATTTGATCCAATTCAATTATTTCTCCGAATTCTAGGGCGTTTATGTCACTTTCAATTCTGCATAGAGCATCTGCTGCTATGTTTGATTTTCCTGCTACGTAGTTTATTGTGCAGTTGAATTGTGAAATGAAATTGATTTGTCTGATCTGCCTTGGTGAAGGGTTTTTCATTTCTATTGCGTTTGTTAGCGGTTTGTGGTCTGTGAATATTTTGAAGGTTCGTCCTTCGAGTAAATGTTGAAAGTGTTTGATTGCTTCGTGTATTGCTAGGAGTTCTCTGTCGAATGTTGAGTATCTTGTTTGATGTGATTTTAGTTTTTTCGAGAAAAATCCCAGTGGTTGTTTGCCGAATTTATTTTCCTGGAAAATTGTTGCGCCCATTGCAAAACCAGAACAGTCTGTAGTTAGTTGATACTCTAGTTCTGGATCTGGGTAACCGAGTAGAGTTGCCGTTGATAGGCTTTCTTTGGCTTTATTGAATGTGTCG
>CAUHTR010007715.1:55810-84656 GCA_959609185.1 Schmidtea polychroa
GGTAATGGATAGCTGTCGGGCTCTGTTATTTTGTTCAGGAGTCTGTAATCGCCACAAGCTCTCCATTCCCCGTTAGCTTTTTGTTTTAGCATCAGTGCTGAAGACCATTCTGAGTTTGAATGTTTTACTATATTATTTTCCAACAGTTCGTTAAATAATTTTTTGTGATTTCTATTTTTTTTGGATCCAGTGGTCTTACTTTTGAGTGGACTGGGTTTCCGTTTGTCAGTATTGCGTGTTCAGTAGTGTGGTTTGAATTTCCATCGAAAGTTACTGGTTCGCAGAGTTTATTCGTATTTTGCCAGTAGTGTGACTATTTCTGGTACGTGTTCAATAGTTTTAATTGTTTTGATAGTTGGTGTACTTGTTTGAATCACGCCGATGTCTACTTTCGAAAAGTTTGATGTTGTGTTCCTGGCTGTTTCTTTGTCTGTTTTGTTGTTTTCGACTATTTTCTTGTTTCGACAGTCCACTATTAGGTTGTAATTTGCTAAGAAATCGGCCCCGATTATTGACTGTTGTACTTCTGCGATTGTGAATGGCCAACTGTATTTTTTTGAATTTATTGTGAGTGTTATTGTATATTGGCCAAATGTTTTAATTTTGGAGCCATTGGCAGCGGTTAGTGACTTTTCTGTAGATTTTGCATTTGTGTATAAGTAGTGTGGTAATAGGGAGATCACGGAACCTGTGTCGATTAGAAAATCTGTATTGTTTGAATGCACCGTGAAAGTATTATTGTTGTCACCAAATGTGGGTGCTATCAATGGTGACATTTTTAGTTTTCCTGCTCTGTTTTGTGGAATTCGCAGGGTTTTATGCATTTATATGCTTTGTCGCCGAATTTGTTATGAAAGTAGCAGTGGTTTTTGTTTAGGAAATCTTTTCTTGAATTCCTTTCTGGGCTGCTATTTCGGTAATTGTTGTATCGATTTGGTGAGTTTGACCGGTTTCTGTAGTGACCGTTTGGGGATTGTCTGTGGCTGTAGTTCTGTCTATTGTTTTCGTTGGGTGGTCGGTCGTAGTTTTGTCTGTTATGATTGTATGATAGTTGGTCTGTGTTGAAATTGTTTCTGTTGAATAGGTCTCTGTTTTCGTTTGGATTGCAATTTTGCCTGTTGTATTTCTCTTTTATTTCGGCTAGTTCCGCTTTTATTTGTCTGTTTTCGACTAATTATTTCGTCGAATTTGCTGATCAAAGTGTTTATTAATCGGTTTGTTGTTTCATTTGGTTCTGTGTTTTTGTTGGTTGGTTGGGTGTTGTGATTAGTTTTATTTCTGTTGTAGTTTTGTGTGCTGCATATAGTAGGATAAATTTCTTCATTGATTTTATCTGCTATGTCTGCTAGCGTTTCTACGTCCAAATTGCTACTGGCTGCGAGGATACGTCTTATTTCGGGGGGCATTGCTCGCATGAAAAATTCTTTTACTAATTCGTTTGATCCCGAATTAGTGATGTTTGGTTGGAGGTACTCCAATTTTTGTTTTAGTTGGCGAAGGAAATCTGTTGGTTTATTGTCGCCAAGTTGTGTGTTGTTGAGACATAATTCCAGCATTTGCCTCCTGGTGATTTTGTTTTTGTTTGTTAGGACGTTGCAAAGCTTGTTGAACGGGTCTTCGCTCTTTGAAATTTCCTCAATTTGGTCAGTTATTTCGTTCAATTTGCTACTTGGGAGTGCAGCGATAATGTTTGAACATAGCGTTTTCGTTGACTTTATTCCCGATAGGGTTAGGGTTAATTTAGCAAATTCAAGCCATTTTTAGGGTGTCCCATTTTCGTCACTAAAGTAGTTTGGGATGTTTGTTCTTGGGTTAATTACTGAGTTTATGGTGTGTGTATTATCTGTGCTAGTGTTTGGGTTATAGTAGTAATTCGTATTTTCCATCATGTGTGTGTTTTCAGTATTATTGGGGGGTTGTGAAATGTTTGTTGGATTTGTTTGGTTTGATGCCATTAATTGGTTTGTTGATGTTTTTTTTTATTGCTTGTTGTGTTACAAAAAATGAGATTGTTCAAGGATATGGCTTACTGTGTTCAGCCAAAAGAGTCACTATCCTTTATACTTCTATAATAAGTATGCTGAAAGGCGTAGTGATTGAAAAAAAATCGTCGAATGCGAGTGTTCGTGTTGTGTATATTTTTTCTTCTGACACCAGTTGTGATGGATGTTGTAGTTTTTATCGTTATTATTGTTAATTATTGTTAATTTATGTTATTTTGGTGAAGATTTTGTAGAGCCCGAAAGAGTCACCGTTAAAACTTGTAGCGGGACAATCGGGGTTCGTGCTATGTTCAAAATATAATAATTACGAACAATACAAAGTTACGAATATAACGCAAAACAATAATAAAATGTTACATCTTTTAAACTTTATTATAACAAAGAAATAAAACCTCGTGTTTATCTTGGATTTTCGTAAATTGTAGTTCCAAATATTTTCTTTGATTTTCTCTGCACTATAACCTATTTAGGAAATTTATATATCGAGAAATATGCTTCAAGTACAAATATAGTTCGATTAAAAACAACTGATTGATGAAACAGTATCTGCGTTTTCCGGAAACTTTTTTCTCGTTTCTTCACAATACTCACAATCTGTTTTGCAGTAAAATTCAAATAAGATTTGTTAATTCTCAATATTTAATTTTCTATTTCCAACTCGACATTGATTTTTTATTTGATTTTTTTACTAATTTTTATTTTTGTAATTTACTATAGCGATAATTTACTATAGTATATAGTTTTTTATTAAAAATCTGGATTTCCCAGATGGTTGTATTTTATATCTTAGTATACACAATTCCTAATTGTGAATACTAAAATATTAACAAAAATAACTGTACATTACATAACTTCCCCCTTTAAAACCGGAGGTTAACATGAATCAATAAAAAGTAACGTAAAAAAAATTACATTCAATAACCTTTTTTTTTCGTATGTTTTATATGTTTTTGTGTATTTTGTTTCTGTTTCTTTGTATCTACAACTTCAATAAAATTAAAAATTTACATTTTGTTTTGTATTTACAAGAAAAATAAAAACTGTACAATTAACGCTGTTTGTGCGTGTGTTTGTTTGTGTATGTTTGTGTTTTTATTTAAAGCATTCGCTGTAACGTTTTTTGTATAGTGGAGCTAGTATTGTGTCTTTGTCGAATATTTTGATTGAATTTTTGTGGTTGAATGTGATGTTTTTGTGAATTGGTTGTTTTTTTGTTTGTGTTTGGGTTTGTGTTTTGTCTTGCGGTGAGTTTTTTTGTGGGTTTTTGTTTTGGTGATAGGGTTTTATTCGTCTTATGTTTATTTTCATTTTGTTGTTGTTTTTGATTATTGTGGCGACGTTTTTGTTAATTTCTAGGAGTTTGAATGGACCCTCGTATTTGGATTCGAATCCTTTTGTGAATGGTTTTTTTATTAGGATGAAATCTGTTGTTAATACTATTTTTCCGTCTAATTCGGAGTCCGGTCTTCTTTTTAAAATTCCTTTTGGTTTCTGTTCGGTGGTTTCGCTATTTTTGTTTGTTATTTGTTTGCTGTTTTCGGTGTTTTTGTTTGTATCTGATTTAAGTGATGGCAAGTTTGTTGCTTTTCCGAAAATTTTGTATGCTGGACTTTCATTATCTGTTGAATTTGGGCTATTTCTTAGTCCGATTAATATTGTTGGAAGTTGGTTTAACCAGTTTTGGTCATTGGCTTTTGTCCTGGTGCTTTCTTTTAATGTTCTGTGAAACCGTTCGATTTTCCCATTTGATTGTGGGTTGTAAGCTGTTGTTCGATTTCTTTTGATATTGTATTTATTGCACAGTATTTTGAACATTTCTGATTCGAATTGTCTGCCTTGATCAGTTATGATTGTTTTCGGTTGGCCGTAACGAGCTATCCAGTTTAGTTCGATCATTTCGCAGATATTTATTGCTGTGATTTCTTTTATTGGGATCGCTTCGAACCAATTGGTTTTTCTGTCTATAATTGTTAGTAGATATTTGTAGTTGTCGTTTGGTGGTAGTGGTCCTACTACGTCTGTGTGTATTGTTTCAAATGCTTCACTGCTTGGGAAGTTTACTTTTTGTGTTTTAGGTTTTTTTGTTGTTTTATTTAATTGGCAGCTGTGGCAACTTTTGACGTAATTCTTGATGTCTTCCCGCATGTGAGGCCATACATATTTGTTATGTATTAACTCGAATGTTATTTTGTTTCCCGGATGATTGATAGTATGTATCTTTTTTATGCAGTCTTGTCGGAGTTCTTCGGGTAGTAGGATTCGTTTGTTGCTTTCGTTGGAGACATCGTGCCATATTCCATCGAGTTCCTGTAGTTTCAGGCTGTGTTTAGTAGGCAGTTTGCTTAATGTATCGGTTTGTCTGGATTTGATTTGATCCAATTCAATTATTTCTCCGAATTCTAGGGCGTTTATGTCACTTTCAATTCTGCATAGAGCATCTGCTGCTATGTTTGATTTTCCTGCTACGTAGTTTATTGTGCAGTTGAATTGTGAAATGAAATTGATTTGTCTGATCTGCCTTGGTGAAGGGTTTTTCATTTCTATTGCGTTTGTTAGCGGTTTGTGGTCTGTGAATATTTTGAAGGTTCGTCCTTCGAGTAAATGTTGAAAGTGTTTGATTGCTTCGTGTATTGCTAGGAGTTCTCTGTCGAATGTTGAGTATCTTGTTTGATGTGATTTTAGTTTTTTCGAGAAAAATCCCAGTGGTTGTTTGCCGAATTTATTTTCCTGGAAAATTGTTGCGCCCATTGCAAAACCAGAACAGTCTGTAGTTAGTTGATACTCTAGTTCTGGATCTGGGTAACCGAGTAGAGTTGCCGTTGATAGGCTTTCTTTGGCTTTATTGAATGTGTCGATTGTTTGTTGTGTCCAGTTTATTGTTACGTTTCGTTTGGTTTTGATGATGTCGTTTAGTGGTGCCAGTAGGTTGCTGCAATTTGGGATGTAAGAATGATAAAAGTTTACCATTCCTAGAAATCTCCTCAACTCTCTTGTGTTTGTCGGCAGTTTGTAGTTTTTTATATTGTTTATTTTGTTTTCTATTGGTTGTGTTCCTTTGTCGTTTAGCGTGTGACCAAGGAAATTTATTTCCGTTTTCATAAATTCGCACTTTTGAGTGTTTATTTTTAGTTTTGCATTGTCCAGCGTTTTGAACACTTTTTCCACGTCCTTTAGATGTGTTTCTTTGTCTGGGCTTGTTATTAGGATGTCGTCCAGATAAGCGATTGTGTTTTTGTTGTTTTTCATTGTTTGATCCATGAATCGTTGGAAAGTTGCTGCGGCGTTTCATAGACCGAAAGGCATTCGGTTGTATTCGAACATGCCGATCGGTGTTGTTATTGCTGTCTTTTTAATGTCCTCTTTTCTAATTTGGATCTGATGATATGCTTTTTGTAGGTCAATTTTTGAAAAATATTTTGCGCCGTTTAGTCGATTTATTATGTCTTTTATTATCGGTAATGGATAGCTGTCGGGCTCTGTTATTTTGTTCAGGAGTCTGTAATTGCCACAAGCTTTCCATTCCCCGTTAGCTTTTTGTTTTAGCATCAGTGCTGAAGACCATTCTGAGTTTGAATGTTTTACTATATTATTTTCCAACAGTTCGTTAAATAAATTTTTTGTGATTTCTATTTTTTTTGGATCCAGTGGTCTTACTTTTGAGTGGACTGGGTTTCCGTTTGTCAGTATTGCGTGTTCAGTAGTGTGGTTTGAATTTCCATCGAAAGTTACTGGTTCGCAGAGTTTATTGTATTTTGCCAGTAGTGTGACTATTTCTGGTACGTGTTCAATAGTTTTAATTGTTTTGATAGTTGGTGTACTTGTTTGAATCACGCCGATGTCTACTTTCGAAAAGTTTGAAGTTGTGTTCCTGGCTGTTTCTTTGTCTGTTTTGTTGTTTTCGACTATTTTCTTGTTTCGACAGTCCACTATTAGGTTGTAATTTGCTAAGAAATCGGCCCCGATTATTGACTGTTGTACTTCTGCGATTGTGAATGGCCAACTGTATTTTTTTGAATTTATTGTGAGTGTTATTGTATATTGGCCAAATGTTTTAATTTTGGAGCCATTGGCAGCGGTTAGTGACTTTTCTGTAGAGTTTGCATTTGTGTATAAGTAGTGTGGTAATAGGGAGATCACGGAACCTGTGTCGATTAGAAAATCTGTATTGTTTGAATGCACCGTGAAAGTATTATTGTTGTCACCAAATGTGGGTGCTATCAATGGTGACATTTTTAGTTTTCCTGCTCTGTTTTGTGGAATTCGCAGGGTTTTATGCATTTATATGCTTTGTCGCCGAATTTGTTATGAAAGTAGCAGTGGTTTTTGTTTAGGAAATCTTTTCTTGAATTCCTTTCTGGGCTGCTATTTCGGTAATTGTTGTATCGATTTGGTGAGTTTGACCGGTTTCTGTAGTGACCGTTTGGGGATTGTCTGTGGCTGTAGTTCTGTCTATTGTTTTCGTTGGGTGGTCGGTCGTAGTTTTGTCTGTTATGATTGTATGATAGTTGGTCTGTGTTGAAATTGTTTCTGTTGAATAGGTCTCTGTTTTCGTTTGGATTGCAATTTTGCCTGTTGTATTTCTCTTTTATTTCGGCTAGTTCCGCTTTTATTTGTCTGTTTTCGACTATTATTTCGTCGAATTTGCTGATCAAAGTGTTTATTAATCGGTTTGTTGTTTCATTTGGTTCTGTGTTTTTGTTGGTTGGTTGGGTGTTGTGATTAGTTTTATTTCTGTTGTAGTTTTGTGTGCTGCATATAGTAGGATAAATTTCTTCATTGATTTTATCTGCTATGTCTGCTAGCGTTTCTACGTCCAAATTGCTACTGGCTGCGAGGATACGTCTTATTTCGGGGGGCATTGCTCGCATGAAAAATTCTTTTACTAATTCGTTTGATCCCGAATTAGTGATGTTTGGTTGGAGGTACTCCAATTTTTGTTTTAGTTGGCGAAGGAAATCTGTTGGTTTATTGTCGCCAAGTTGTGTGTTGTTGAGACATAATTCCAGCATTTGCCTCCTGGTGATTTTGTTTTTGTTTGTTAGGACGTTGCAAAGCTTGTTGAACGGGTCTTCGCTCTTTGAAATTTCCTCAATTTGGTCAGTTATTTCGTTCAATTTGCTACTTGGGAGTGCAGCGATAATGTTTGAACATAGCGTTTTCGTTGACTTTATTCCCGATAGGGTTAGGGTTAATTTAGCAAATTCAAGCCATTTTTAGGGTGTCCCATTTTCGTCACTAAAGTAGTTTGGGATGTTTGTTCTTGGGTTAATTACTGAGTTTATGGTGTGTGTATTATCTGTGCTAGTGTTTGGGTTATAGTAGTAATTCGTATTTTCCATCATGTGTGTGTTTTCAGTATTATTGGGGGGTTGTGAAATGTTTGTTGGATTTGTTTGGTTTGATGCCATTAATTGGTTTGTTGATGTTTTTTTTATTGCTTGTTGTGTTACAAAAAATGAGATTGTTCAAGGATATGGCTTACTGTGTTCAGCCAAAAGAGTCACTATCCTTTATACTTCTATAATAAGTATGCTGAAAGGCGTAGTGATTGAAAAAAATCGTCGAATGCGAGTGTCGTGTTGTGTATATTTTTTCTTCTGACACCAGTTGTGATGGATGTTGTAGTTTTTATCGTTATTATTGTTAATTATTGTTAATTTATGTTATTTTGGTGAAGATTTTGTAGAGCCCGAAAGAGTCACCGTTAAAACTTGTAGCGGGACAATCGGGGTTCGTGCTATGTTCAAAATATAATAATTACGAACAATACAAAGTTACGAATATAACGCAAAACAATAATAAAATGTTACATCTTTTAAACTTTATTATAACAAAGAAATAAAACCTCGTGTTTATCTTGGATTTTCGTAAATTGTAGTTCCAAATATTTTCTTTGATTTTCTCTGCACTATAACCTATTTAGGAAATTTATATATCGAGAAATATGCTTCAAGTACAAATATAGTTCGATTAAAAACAACTGATTGATGAAACAGTATCTGCGTTTTCCGGAAACTTTTTTCTCGTTTCTTCACAATACTCACAATCTGTTTTGCAGTAAAATTCAAATAAGATTTGTTAATTCTCAATATTTAATTTTCTATTTCCAACTCGACATTGATTTTTTATTTGATTTTTTTACTAATTTTTATTTTTGTAATTTACTATAGCGATAATTTACTATAGTAAATTATCGCTATATAGTTTTTTATTAAAAATCTGGATTTCCCAGATGGTTGTATTTTATATCTTAGTATACACAATTCCTAATTGTGAATACTAAAATATTAACAAAAATAACTGTACATTACATATATATATATACTTGTGGTACTTCTCACTCGGATGCCATTGAGCAAAAACCAATATTTTGGGACTGCAACAATTTAATACGTTAATTATGACAAGAAGCACATACAAATTTTTAAATCGTTAACTTTGATGGATTATACACATATTGCCGTTGTGAAAATGACGAAAAGGGAGGAAAGGACCCATTCCCCATATAATAATAGTTTAACATACTGTCCATACTCAAAACAACTTGATTAAAAAAATTGGATTGTACATCACTGATGATTAATATTTTATACAAATGAGGAAATTAATAAAAATAGAAAACTATGGGTTTAAATAATATATGAGTATTACTAATCCGAATTCAGTCACATTTTCTAAGGTATGTATATCATTAGGTATATGCGTCAATATCGAGGAATAATGACGCCCTCCGCTGACTTCTCTAGTGATATAAAGTGATTATATAAAATCTAATATCTTGGTAAAATACGGGATCACGGGAAATTTTGGGAGTGATTGGGAGTCACAATACGAAAATATTTGAGAAACATTTCTGGAAATTCGTAACATTATGTTATCAAATGATTACTATTTCAATTTTTCAATATATTAACATTTCCTATGTAGTCCCTAATCTCCATTTATTAATATATTAATCCCATCCTTAATTACTCAGTAATAATTTTTAAATTAAAATCATTTTTAAATTTTAATACTACCATATTTTCTTTATTTTAAGCACTAGTAAGCCCTAGAAATTAGTTAGTAGTCCCAGGCAGCACGACCTTCCGGTGTACCTCACTCCCCCTAGAAAAACTTTTTTTTAATTGTTGCCTGAGACTACACTATATTTTTTCAAATTCAAACTATAATCAAGGGCTCTCTTTGGTCTCTGGATTTTTCTATACAAAAAACCATTGTTGCCGGGTGACGGTACATTTTTTCAAATTCACACTTTAGTGAGGGGTTTCTTTGGACCAAAGGAATTTTTGTACACAAAATCCGACTGTCACAAAAAAGCCAATGCTCCCGAGGGCTACAATATATATTTTTTACTCTGTAGTAAGGGTATCTGGACGTTTCATCGCCGGACGATTCATCGTCGGACTGTTCATCTGATGGATGCTTCATCAATACGTTATGTATTTTATCAAACATTTGAGGTATGAGTGTATTTGAAAACCGAGAGGTCTGTTATCCGTTTTGAAAATATTACCGAACACACTCATGATGGAATTTTGAAGTCAACCAATAATCGGAATAAATATAAAAGCTAAAGAAGTTATTATCAAGTTATTATTGAACAGCTCAAGCAATTAAACAAGAAGCCAAAATTAATATGCGCTAATCTAGTGATGACAAAACTTCAAATATTGAAGTTCCTAGCGAGCGTCAGTTAACCAACTTTCTGCAAACTTTAAAAGAATGCAACCATAAAAATTTGAATTTTGGTAAACTTTTAAAAATTTTGAATCAACACGCAATTATCTCTGAAAATAAGGATGAAGCATTTATTCTTTATCAACTTAAAATTGAAGATAAACAAGAAACATTTCCTAGTATTAAATATATTATTCGCAGCAAAAGGCTTAAATCAAGTTATCATTTAATTGTTTAAAATTTAATGCTGCTACCAAGAAATCATCACTTTATACTTATTTTTAAATTTATAATATAAAAATAAAACTTGATTGTTTTCTTTAGGCTGATTTGTTTCAGCAATTCCGGCTGAAATCTATAACTCACAATAAGTTAGAACCATTGAATTATTTCGGAATTCCTGGTATGTCTTGGTCTTCTTCTTTAATGTTGTTAGATAAGCCAATTAAACTGATCATTGAAACCGAAATGTTTAGTTTTTATGAAAGTGGAATAAGAGGAAGTGTTACCTATGTAAATAAACATTTTGTAAAAACTGATGAAAGCACAGAGTTGATTTATATTGACATCAATTATCTTTATGGTTGGTCTATAGGTCAATCATTGCCTTGTGTTGAATTTAGTTGGGTACTTGATGGATTTGATTTAATATTGGCTGAATGTCTGAATTTAAATCTGGAATCTTTGTCTCTTGAAGTAGATCTTGAAATTCCTTCTGAGCTTCACTTATAAGTTGGATGATTTCCCTGTTGCAGCTAAAAAATAAAACCATTTTAACCCAAATGGTTTCGTAGAAAAATTGTAATTAACCCATTATCCAAAAATGAATTATATGATTCACTGAAGGTTATTAATGTTATACTTGACTCTTGGTGTTGAAGTCACACGTGTAAATAGAGCTGTAAAGTTTAAACAAACTCCTATTTGTAAAAAAATATTTAGACACCAATACTGAGTTGAGAGCTGAAAGTACAAACACTTTAGATAAAAATTATTATAAGTTATTAAATAATAGTTTGTATGGAAAACAGTAAAAAATAATGGAAAAATTGAAGATACTGTTGAAAATGTATTAGATGAAAACGTTCTTAAAGGCATAGACGATGTCTTGCTATCAGATCATGATGAAGACAAATATTGAAAAAACTTTGTATCCTTATTTTGTCTTTAATTGTTATTATTTCTATGTGTTGTTAGTACCTTGTTGTAAGTACTTGGTGTCTGTTTGTCGAATTAATATTATTATTATTATTATTATTATTATTATTATTATTATTATTATTATTATTATTATTATTATTATTATTATTATTATTATTATTATTATTATTATTATTATTATTATTATTATTATTATTATTATTATTATTATTATTATTATTATTATTATTATTATTATTAATGATATTATTATTCACAAAAATTTATTTCATAAAACTTTGCTTTAAAAAATATCTATTGAAAATTATTTCTTAACTTTTTTTAAATTTCTCAAAGGTCGACTATTCTTCAAACTATCTGACCATAAATTTTCAATTATTAATTTAAAATTATTACTATAATTTACTTATTTACTATAAAATACTACTTATTTTAAAATATTACTTATTGTAGGAACATAAAACTAATTGGTATAATATATTTATTGAATTCCACATCTTTGTACAAAGTGTATCTGGTATTTAGGAATGACATTCATTTCATTAAATATGAATCCCTTGATTTCTGGTTGTGAATAAATTTTGAATAAGTTGAAGTATCGAAGTGCCATTCAGTTTTACCTTTTCTTTGATAAACTAAGCGGAAAATGATTGTAAATTTGATACGAGCCTAAAAAGATAACTATTCTTTAAAGTCTACAATTAAATTTTGGATTGAGGATTTTAAGAGAGTACGTCAAAGTGTGACGTCAAACGAAGGATGCCCTACAACTCTCCAAAGGCTCAGTAACATAATTATTACAGGACCTCAATTTCTTTAAGGTCGTCTCACACTTTGGATTCTAATGGCAATTTATTTGAGAAGTTTTGACGTTAAGCTGATAAAAAAGTTGTCTGTTGATTTACAGTTAGATTTACAACAACAGCCAGACGCTTATGCGGAACTATTTTTTTAAAGAGTGCTAATAATAAATATTTACTAATTTTATTTTAATAATTGAAATTTATTTATTATATATAACAAATTCAGCCTTGAAACTAATGCTGGGGGACAAACTTATTTATCGTTTAATACATATGACAATTTTAGTGATGACGAAGAATTAAATGCTTATGATATGGACCCAGGTTATTTTCTTTAATTATTATGAGTAACTATTTATTATCAACCAGTTGATTCTGTAAGTTTTAATATTTTTTTAACAGGAATTTGAGAGGAATCCTTCAAAACGTAAATTAATTTGAAGCTGGAAAATATTTCAGTTCATATCAAAACAAAATATTCAAATTGGCATCGTATTCAAATTTATGTTAATAACACAATCTTTTATTCGGAAGTCTCTCTCTCTTTTCTAATAATCTTTAAATACTAAACCACTTTATTTTCAATTTTGTTCTCTTTCTAACCATTTTCTTTTCTTCAGTAATTTTTTCTACAAAAATTACTTAAGTATTCAAAAAAAAGAAAAGAAATGTAAAAAATATCATATTCGATCTTCAAT
Organism: Schmidtea polychroa; assembly: GCA_959609185.1. Classification (NCBI taxonomy): domain Eukaryota; kingdom Metazoa; phylum Platyhelminthes; order Tricladida; family Dugesiidae; genus Schmidtea; species Schmidtea polychroa. Next base: position 68,156 of record CAUHTR010007715.1, read on the forward strand.
GAGCTATAAAAGATATTTTACGCATTTACATAAATTTGTAAAAAAATTTTATATTCATTTCTAATTTATTTTCGTCAAAATTGAAATTCATCACCTCATTCATTCAATTGTTTATATTTTATAAAATTAATTGTTATAAAAAAGATTTTTTTATACATTAAAAAAACAACATAACAATTACATATTTTTAGTTATTACTAATTTTGTCCTTTTTAATTATTTTTTTTAATTTATTAAAATTAATTTTATTATTATTATTATTATTATTATTATTATTATTATTATTATTATTATTATTATTATTATTATTATTATTATTATTATTATTATTATTATTTTTGCTGTTGTATTTATTAAAAATCTTGACTATGAATCAGTAAATATATCGATGTCTTTTGATATTTGTTTGATATACAATGTCAATTGAAAAGCAATCAGTAGTGAAAATTGAAAAAAAGTTCTTAAAATTCTTATTATTATTTATTATTTATTATATAATTATAAAAACTTTTCAATTTTCACCTCTGATTTCTTTTCAATTGACAATGTATTTATTAAACAAATTTGACTATGAATCAGAAAAGATGTCGATATTTTATTTGATATTCACGAATTTTTGGGACAGCCTTTTTCAATTGATATTATTATATATTTTATTATTATTAATATTATTATTATTATTATTATTATTATTATTATTATTATTATTATTATTATTATTATTATTATTATTATTATTATTATTATTATTTATTCTTGTTATTAATATTGTCATTATTTTAATAATACAGTAAAACCTCGATAATACGAAATATTGGGATCTGAGAATTAGGTTCTAATTATCAAGGTTTTCGAATTAAATGCATATATATATATATATATATATATATATATATATATATATATATATATATATATATATATATATATATATATATATATATATATATATAGATAGAGTTTATTATTTTTATAACAGATGTAAAATGTTCGAATTAACAAAGTTTTATTGCTATTATTATTATAAAATCATTTTATAACGAAACTTTTCATTTTTTATTTTAGTACCAGAGACTTATCATATCTTTTACTATTTTTTTAATACTCAATAATAATAATAATAATAATAATAATAATAATAAATAATTCACAATAATCTGGTACAGAGTCATATGGGTTGGACAATATTTAAATACTTATTCAAAAAGTTTATTAAAATTATGAATAGTGAAGTAATAAATAAAGTAAATCAACTAATTTTAGGAAAATTTAATGAAGATGGATCCTTTACGGGTCAATATGTTGTAGATGTTGGCCGATTCAAAATCATAAATTTATAGTGAGTATTATCTAATATTTAAGAAAATATTTATTTAGAATTCAGAATTTATGAAATAAAAATAATGAATTTATGTTATAAAAATAAACAATTGAAACTCGTTGAAAATAAATGTTATTATAATGTCACAGAATGTTATTACGTTTTTGTAAATGAACTTTTACATCGCGATTCCAGAAGATCTTTATCAATTTTCTTAAAATTTTATGTTTTATATAATATTTTTGCTATATCTTATTGGAATATATGTTGCGAAATTTATTTAACCATTTATTATTTGTTATGTATTTTTATTTTCGGTGTTAAATATTGACAGGAATGTCAAAAATATTGTATTTTATTCCCGTTATTTATTGTTATACGTTTCATAGATTGTTTTAGCAATAGTTTTGTTGGATTTGACAAGTCTGCCTTATTAATAGCTATATAAATATTATAAAAGATTTTACGTAATTTATTGTATTGTCCTTTTAAAGTTTTGATATAATTCTTTTTAAAAATTACAATGTCAAAAATTATCTTTTTAAATTGATGCCAACCAGCAGCAGCCTTTTATGTGCGAAATTTTGCAATTTTTAAAAGAATTTTGTCTGATTGGCTCAATATTTGATTGGTAAATATTTGTATTAATACATTTTTTATTATATTTTTTTTTTATTAAAAGTACATGCTGAAATCATAAAACAAAAATTAAGTTTAATAATAAATTATTTTTAATAATAGTTTAAGTAGTAATTCGGTTTGATAAGTAAATGATAAGTAAAAGCCAGAGCTATTCAATATGCATAGCAAACAGCTAGCTTCCACCGAATTATCATTTTTGAATACAAACAAGCAAAAGTTGAATCGCTGTCAAATTATTCAGACAGCGAAATTGTTATGAAAACGTTTGGGTCATCTAGAGTAGTCTGCCGGCGTAAAAGGATTGCAACCGAATGCTTCTTGTCCAGTCGTTTAGTGTTAAGCAGTAATAACTAGGGTGATTTATTTACAACGCTTATTTTATGTTATGTTATTTATTTTTAAAGATACTGTTTGATTATGATTTATTAAAGTCGGTTATCTTTGACTCTTCATATCCTTTTCTAAACGAATAACTGAATCCCAACACAGAACAACTTTATTCAAATTTTACCACGATTACAAATAGTCACTATATTTGCGTCTTTCTTTCATATATATTTGTTATTGCAGGATAGGTTGCCAAATGGGATATTACCTTTCTGGCACGATAATTTATAATTCTCTTTAGCATAACTTGGATGTTCTCTTTAGTTTCTCTTGGAGTTTCGTAAACGTCCTCTGATCTGATATTGCTTTCTTTGACCAACATGCGGTTCGTCTCTTTTCATCTTTTCATTTTATACTTTCTGAAAGGCGTTTATCTAATATTGAATAGACATTATTTTACATTTTTGGGGGGCGGTGGTTATATGGATTTATCTAACATGGTGTAAACGTTATTTTCAATCTTCTGGGGATTATTGAAATCCTACAAATTTAACTTGCCTTCCTTTCAACTTCCTTTGATGAATGTCTCATTAGTCAGACCTCATTGATCTCCAGGTTTATATATTAAGTATTTACAAAACTAATTATTTAAATAACCCTAATACTTTTTCCCTTAAAATCTTTAATTCAGCATTTCTATTCTTCTTTATTTTGTCCAATCTTAAGATATGGAGTTCACCACAATGATGTAATAGAAGTTTGTACACGCCTTCATATTGTACTAGGTTCCTTACGTCACTTCTATGCTTCATTGTGTAATAATACCTCATTTTAGGCAAATCACGAATGTCTCGCTTTGCTTTGTCCATAACTCTTATTATTTGCCGCTTTATCCGAGTTCTACCACGCATCTTCCAAAAATACTTTTCTTTGTAAATCTTATTTTCTTAACAAAAAATGTTTTTGAATGAAGTGTATGTGAAGGAAATTTGTCGAGTCCAGCCGAGTCTCCTGTAAAAGCTATATCAGAACAGATAGGATGCGTATGTGTAAAAGGGTTTTGTGACATTAAAAACATAAAAATTTTAAAAATAAAATCCTAAATACAAATAATTTATTTAAAATTAATAATCTTCATCATTAAGTTCTTCAGTTTTAAATATTCTGTTAATTGTTATTGACCTGTATCAGCCAACCCCATAACCACATCACCTCCCCTATAATGTCCATATACAACGCTTTTATTTTTCTCCGCCCAAACTCGTTTGTCGTCTGTATTAGTTATTGGTGTTTTTTTATTATATGTTGAATAATTGATGATTTGTGCTTATAATCCCACACTGTGGACCAGTAAAAATATTATTATTATAACAATCTAGGTTCGACTGATATATAAGTGAGGAAGAGAAAGAAGAACAATTTGAAAATCAGGAGTTTGAAAATGGTACTAAAAAAGGATTTCGAAATTCCAGAAGATAAAGATAGTCAGGAAAGAGAGAAATAATTGAAGAAATCAAATTTTAAACTTATAATAGTATAATTGTTGTCTCCATGGTACTTGTCTCCACTCATGATGTTTCGCATGTCGATCAACTAAATCTTGTGATAAGATATGTTTCATCCTTTTCATCAAAAAATGAAAGATTTGATAAAATTATGACTAGATATTAAAAATTGTCGAGGAAAATCATTTGATAATGATTATAATATACCATTTGTTTTCACGGAGCTCGAGAACTTCTCGGTAAGTTCCAAAGGGCTCCTTAAAATTGTTATGTATGTAGTGTGAATATCTGTTATTTTAAACTCATTTTTAATATTGAGGCTCCACATTTGCGAAGGAAATAAATGGTGCTCCGCTGCTAAAACGGTTTGAAAACCTCTGCTATAGGAGAAATAAGATTGAATAATAACGCCATTCTGTATATTGAGCAGAACATTTTTAAATGGAATTGACACTGTCAAAATAACGGACGAATAGCCAGAAATAAAACAAGACTGAAATTAATAAGAAAAATGTTTTTTCGATAAATTTATTTAATGTATTATGTCATGAAATTTTTGAATATTCTTCTTTTCTAACTACAGTTTGAGAGCCCAGCAACTTTTATCGATTGGGACCCCAACTTGACTTGATCCGACACTTTCATAACAAACGTTTCCTATAGAGGTTAAAAATAAACAATCTAAATGCTAGACAAGTGATCAACTTAATTTTGTCTCCAATTAGTCTTTATGAATTTTAAATATCCTTTTCAGACATGGGCGTCCGCAAGGGGGGGGGGGGGCAAGTGCCCCCTGAATTTCCGAAAAAAAATTTTATTTTTCGATTAATTTAAACAATGTTGAAAAAACCCAAGACAAAAAAAATTAATAAAAAAATTTAATTTAAAGAGGCTTCCTGTTTTCGTTTACAGAGTTATTCAAAACTATATATTCATTTATTCAAAACTATATATTCATTTATTCAAAACTATATATTCATTTATTCAAAACTATATATTCATCTATTCAAAACTATATATCCATTTACTCAAAGGTATGATGAAATAATTAATATGCATGATATAATGACTATTACTGTTTGTTTGTTTAATTGGTTTTTAAATAACGTTAAATATTAAAATTCAAAAGGCGTCCATGGCAAGGAAGAGTCGCAAAATGGTAACTGTTGAAATGGCGGAAACGATTATTAGAATGGCGCAAAATGATAATATGAAAATAAAAGATATTGCAACAAGCTTGGATTTCAACAGACAAACTATTCGAAAAGTTTTATCTGATAATAGGAATGGGAGGAAATTTGTTGAGGCGAATACTAAATTCAAACGGAGTATTTTAGAGCGAAATCGAATATTTAATGAAAATGAGCAAGCGCTTTTCAACATAGTGGCTTTAAATAATAGCTTAATTCAAAGTGAGATGAAAGAAAAAATATTCGAGCAAACTGGAGCAGTAATTTCACAGCCAACAATATGCCGAAAATTGAAAAAACTGAAAATAAGCAGGAAACGACTCTCGTTAATTCCAAATGAAAGGAATGTAATGTTATTAATTATATCTGGAAATCAATGATTTCAAATCATTTTATTTGTATAAAAACTTTCAATATTAACCGAGGTTCTTGTTTTAAAGTGTTCTATTTTGTAAATTAATAAAAATAGTGTTCTATCTTGTAAATAAACGAAAAAAAAGTCCTATTTTGTATAATGCCCCAAATATTTATTATACACATGCATTTTTTTCAATTCTTTTCCCCCCTAGAAAAATTGTCTACTTGGTAAAAAAAATATTTTTAGCCCCTGCGGACGCCCATGTTTTCAAATAAACTTTTCATAAGAATCTTCCAATGCCAATATTAGAAAATATATATTTTGAGTTCAATAAATTTAACCAAATTAAATTGCAATGAAAAATATTTATAATTTGTCAGTAGTATTAATTTTATAAATCGATCGATTTATTATTTCTAGTAATGGCGGATTAATTTATTTTTAATTATCAGTTTTATTCGGTAAGCTATGAGAATTTTTAACATTGATTAATCAATACTAAAAATTATTTGAAATAAATTCGTACGAATTACTTTTCAGCAAAAAAAATATTCATAATACAAATCGCAGCAATCCTCCTGGATTCAGTTTGCATCGAAATGCCATCAATTAACTTAGTCAGCAAATTTCACCTGTAGCATTCATTGGGAATTCTTCAGAAAAATCCAATAGGACCAAGCCATTAACGTCATCATTAAGCGATGATTGTGCTGTAAAACCGTTTTGTGTGTAACTAAACATTGTGCAGCTTCAAGTTTGAATAAAAAATCAGCATGCCAATATGCGATTCGTGCATTTCATATCAGGTTTTGTTGACATTCTCTTATAAAAATACATTCCCAACATCGATTCCATCATTTAATGCCATGTTTATTACAGAGATTAGAAATGGATTTCTGATAAAACGGATTCCGAAATAAAAAGTATTGTTTGAATAGCGAGCATTTTTCGAGGCATTTCATAGAGTCAAATAAAAATAAACTTGTGGAATGTCGAGAAATATGCATGCTTAAACAATTATCCGACAATTTAATAAAATCAAATATCAATTATAATCATTTTACGAATTATTTCAATAGTTTTATTTTAAAACGAATTCTAAGTTATTGTTTATTTTCAAAAACATATTCAAGAGATTCTTTGATTCTTTGTGGATATCGAAAATGGCAACGTTCCCAATAGCAATTTATGTTGTCATAAAAGCACATTTTATTGCAGATTTCTCGTTTACGAGCTTCTTCTAAATTGAATTGAATCAGACAATCGAATCGACAATTTGCATCAAACTTTTGAAAGCACTCGTCCAAGCAATCTTTGTTAATATTTTGGCATGATAATTGTTTGATGATTAACAAAATAACAATAATTTTCTAAAATTAAATCAAGTATCATAAATTTAAAGTTTCAAATTTAAAGAGTATTTTAAATTTAATTTAATGAAATGAAATTTACCATTATCAAATTTGTGCTACAAATTAGATAACAAAAGTAAAAAATATAAAAACAACCTACGCAGTTTTTAATAACATAAGCACGTACTACTCTAGTGTCATTTTGAATGTAGGTTTCAAATTAAAAACTGTAAATTTACAAACTTGATTGCAATATCTTATTTTCATATTTTAATAATTACTCGATTTGATCAGTATCAAATCAAACATTAATTTAAACAATACCGCATGCATGGCCTTTATATTTAAAGATTTTATGTAATTATTTTTATAACTATTACTGTTTAAGATTTAGATTAATTATACTATTTAAAATCAAATGATTCACTAGATGTTCTAATTTAATTTTTTTTTCTCTTGATTGATTAAAGAATTTAATATATTATCTAAATGTAAATTTAAAAGAAATATGGAATATATTACTAAGATTCAAACTTTAAAATCAAAACATGTTTTCTAAAATTATTAAATATATATATATTAGACATTTAAAAAAACTTATTATTTTTTTCGATAGAAGTTATTGATAAATATTTCAATATGGTTAAAAAAATTTACATTGAAAACGAAAAATGAATCATTTCTATATTAATTAGAAAAATATTAAAGTATTAAGTAGAGAAAAACAAAAAAATCAATTTTCTACTTCGGTGTTGAGAATCTTGTTACGCTCCGTAACGTGCTTCCATTCGGTTTTTGTATATTATTAGGTCAGAGAAATAAATTTTCTCTGACCATAAAATTCTTATAATAAAACACCACCAAACTAATGATCAAATTTATCGTTTCGTTCGATAGGACCGAAATAAAAATTTATAAATTTTTTTAGGATGAATTTTGTAATTATAAATAACTTTTCAAAGTTTTATTTTTTAATAATAATATATACTTTATTCATGTTTTCATAAAATGGTTGTCAAAATAGTTTAAAATTTTTTAGTTAAAAATAATTTTTAAATTACATTTAAATTATATAAAACTTATTTATAAATAAAATTAAAAATATTAAAAGAAAGCTAAATGCCAAATAACAAATAAATTGTATTACTTTATAATATGTGAAAGTTCAGCTTATTGAAAATTTCCAACAAAATCCTGCGTTGAACCACTGAAATTCTTGTTTTTAGAAATGACTAGATGTTGAAAAGTTTTGTTTAAATGAAAAAGAAGTAAATTGGTTGACAATAGGATGTGTTAGAGAAATATTATGTTACACAAGATATATGAAATTGCATATTTAATATTTTCCCTCCATAAATATACCTGGCCTGATATGCTACCTTACTGTCAATTTGTGTTTCAAAAACTATAAAAGTTTCTCTCTAACCAATCCAAAACGTGTAGTCAGAAATAACTTCTGAGGACTGAGTTTTATATTTCTATTTAGATCATTCACATATTCAAAAAAAGAAGGTGACATAATAATAATTCATAATAAACTAATTATATAATCAGGTCACTATGACCTCGATGTTTGATGACTGATTCTTTGTTGTATGTACGTGATCAGAATCAATAATATCACTTAACTTATAATATTCCTTTTTCTATATTATGCAAATGGAAGTAGACACAATGCTGCTTTATACGGTAGATGCGTTCCACGGAACACCGTTTTTTAAAAATCATGTAAAAAAGACTCATACTCCTACAAATAAAAACTCCTACAAAAATTAATAATTAAATAATCAAAATTAAGTTTTTTAGTTCATTACATGTATTATTACATATTTTATTAATCTAATATACATATTATAAGAACTTTTTTTCTAATTTCACCATTAATTATTTTTTCCATTGAATTTATTATAAAAAGAGAGCTTGAAGACTATAAATCAGTAATATATCGATGTTTTTTGATACTCACGAATCATCGATATATTACTGATTTATAATCTTCAAGCTCTCTTTTTTTAATAAATTCTAATATAGCTATTAAATTTTTAATACAAATTTGAAAAAAAAATTTAGTCTTAGAAAATTTTTTTTAAAAAAATTACATTTGTATTCACGAACATAAAAATGGTATTTAATGTAATTATTTTTATTCGGAGTCAGTTTCAGATAGTAGCCACGTTCTCTTTTTCTGCGTTAGATTAAAATCTGTTAGTGTTAATCGGTTATCAGTGACAGTTTTATGCACAGGGAATTCTTATTTTAATAGCAAATTCGGTAATTTTTGATTGTGCTCCTAGTCTGGACAGTTCTTTGTACAGCTCCTTGTAGCGAGTCATACAAGATTTTAGATCAGATTGAAATTTCGCAGCTTGTTTGGTTATATGATCATTAATTAAAAAATGATCTGCCAATTTATTTGCCATTTGAAGGCCTTCAAGAATTGAATTAGGTGTTAGTGAGGATTATTCGTTCTCATCAGTGGTATTTTGTGGATCAGTGTCTTCGTTCTCCAATGCAATATCTAGTAACTCGTCTTTGTTAAGGATTCTATCAACAGCCATTTCGGTTATAACATTAATGGTAAAATTATCAACACTTTCACCTCTAACTGCTCGTGCCAAAGGGATTATTTCATTACACACTTCGTCTTTCGTATATGATGCGACGGTAGAAATTTCGCTTCTAAGACATTGTGGCCAAATAGCTTGCCAACAGGCATACAAAGTATATCTCGTATTTTTGATAAGGTTACGCCTGCATGTTTCACACAATCCAATGTTGAAAACTTTTCCTAAGCGTCGATGACAATAAGGTTTACATCATTATCCATTTTATTCAAAATGCATTGAAAAGAATGTTTAATAATGTTTAAACGTCGCAATTATACCTTGGTCTAATGGTTGAATGAGCGCAGTAGTATTAGGAGGTAAAAAATAATTTTTACATTAGGATCCTCCAAAACTGGGTGGCCAGGAGCGTTTTCTATAACCAAAATAATTTTAAATGTCATGTCCTTATCTTTCATATAACCTTGTACTTCTGGAACAAAATAAGTATTGAACCACTCACTGAAAACTGCTGAAGTAACTCACGTCTTGTTATTAGCCTTCCAATGGACTAACAGTGTATTCAGATGTACTCCTTTCGTTACTCGTGGCTTAAGTGATTTTTTTACCCATCAGATATTTTAGTATACGATCTCCTGCTGCATTGCTGCAAAATAAGAACGTAATTCAATCTTTCGCCTCCTTAAAATATCTAACGCTTCTTTCGTGTTTTTCAATGTATGTTTTGCTAGGTATCCTTTTCCATAAGAGGCCAGTTTCATCGTCGTTAAACACTTGTTGACTATTGTATCCACCAACATTAGTGCGACGAGTCCTTAGTTCCCAATAATAATAAACAGAATCGTAGTTTGGGTGTGGAGATTAGGTATGTTGTCTAAATGCACTACAAATCAATTAAAATTAAAAAAAAACGAAATGTTGTTCGCCCCATACGGCCCAATGGACTATAGTGTGACGAGTTCTAAGTATTGTGTGATAAAACTTTGGAACTGCGAACAAACTAAAAAGCGTGACACAACTCCCGATTTTTCAATCTAATTTTATTTTTCTCATAGTGTTCCGCGATTGCCTGACTTACCTGTCGTGAGCATGGCACGGACACACAGAGGCGTACCAAATATAGACACTGATGTGCTCGAGCATTCCACCCCTCCTATTTTCCATTCCCATTCCTACTTTCTCTTAACGCCATTAACTCGCATTTGTTTACTTTTTGTATATTTATCTATGCCAAGTTTGAGTTTGTTTCGTGGAATACTTCTTGATCTTGTTCCTGTTTCATTCTATTTTTGTGTTTTATTATTTTGGTGTTGTGTAAGTTCTTTTAATGGTTTTACTTGATGTTTTACGTGTTTTTATTTTAACTTTACTTAGTGCTGTATCTGCGTCCAATTTTCAGAGGCATTCCGATCATATTACTGCGACGTGGGCCTAAATTCAGTTTGTGCACAACACTCAATACAGAATAATTTAATGAAATTCAACCAAATTTTACAATATCATTAACCACACTTTCAATCACTACTTTTGAAGATAACTTCAGAATAAAAATTACAGTGGGGAACTTCGTTTAGCTATATAGTTTTTACTGTTTCTTTGATTGTAACTTTGATTTAAAGTCTACTTCATTTTTCTTTTTTTGTTTACTTTGCTCTTCGATCAACTGACATTGGTTACCAATGTCATTCCTTTTTATAGGTTTCTCTACTTCAAATAATTAAATTAATAAACATCAAAACAATTTTGTGAGAGGTAATTTTCTAAAAAAACAAAATAATTAGTTAGGTGACATTTTGAATTTATTTGAATAGACTCTTTGCGTAATTTTATTTTGAGGGAAACTAATTATTTTATTTTTTCCAATTACTGCTTGCGGTTTTCACATTGCTCATATTTTCGATATGCGTCAAGTTTCCCACATATCTACTAAATTATTTATTTATTTGTAATTAATTAATATTCTTTGAATATCTTTTTCTAGAGACTCCTAATTAATTTTATTGTATTTGTATTTGTTTCATTATTTGTCATCCACACATGTCTGCTTCCTATCAATACCTCAATTTTCATTTTTTACGTTTTGACATTTTATCGATTTGCACATTTAAATTTCTCTGCACATTATTTTGCTCCACTCTAGATAAATCCCAACAAGAATATATTCATTGTACATCTTTGATTTAACATATAGAAAATCAAAAATCTCATTTTCTAATTTTTGTTTACTTCTGATATATTTTTATTTCATTTTAACATTTCATTTATTTCCATTACCACAACTGATCAATTTTTTATTTCATGTGCATTTTTGTTTTAATTAACTTTAGAAAAAAGTAATCTATATTAGTAATGAAAATAAATGACATTTTATTTATTAAAAATATTGACTATGAATCAATAAAGATATCGATGTCTTTTTTTATTTTTTTCAAAAAAAAAATCACTTGAAAAAGGGTGTGCCGAAAATTCCTGATTATCGTTACTGATTCATAGTCAATTTTTTTTAATAAATACAATGTCAATTGAAAAAAGAAATCAAATGCGAAAATTGAAAAAAGTCCTTAGAAAATAAATGAAACAATAAGAGTAAATAAGATGAGTCAAAAATTAACACAATCAACAAATTCTTAAATTAAAAATCGATTTTCTGTAGAAAAAGTCCTGAAAATCATTTTGGTCGTGTAATTTATTTATTTGGCATAATGACACTTTGAATTGAATTATATATATAATTAATTTATGCAGTCGACGTGTAAGATAAATAATATATATTATCAAATAACCAGACCACTTCATACCAGTTGAAGAAGTAAGGAAAAGAAATATGTAATGTACATTTGTACATTCAAATGCATCATAAATATATATTTTATTAAAATCGAGAAGGCCTTCTTTAATTTATAGACCTGATAAATTTAGCGCAATTTATATTAATATTCAATGACAAAATAAGTTTTGTAATCACTGATATTTATCAATAAAATATAAAATTTTCGCCAAAATCCAAAAATCAAATATACTTATTTTTTTACTGGAACACTTACTAAAATGATTACTAATCATTGTTTTTAGGTGTTGCAAGGTTGGTAGCATGTTCACTAATAAGTCTTCAACTAGAGTTGGTCTGTGTTCAGAACTTGTGAATGATTTTTCATGTAATGTGTGTAATGCCACATACATTGAAGAGATTACCCGTCATTTTGAGCATTGGCGACGGAATGGATTGACCCACATTTGTGATCATTTTTAGGAACTGTACCAGTAAAAAAAAAGTATTTCTGATTTTTAGATTTTGTTGAAAATTTTGAGTAACTACTGAAAACGAGTAACGTAAGAAGCGTTGCTAATTAAATCTTCAAATCCTATAATTAATATTCAAAGTGCCAAGTCTACAGGGATTTTGAATGTATTTAAATTTACTCACTAATTTTCGGCACTGATTTTTTCGTGAGTATCAACAAACATCGATATATTACTGATTTATAGTCTTCAAACTCTCTTTTTAATAAATTCAATGGAAAAAATAATCAGTGGTGAAATCGGAAGAAATAAAAGTTCATATAATAAGAGACAAAAAGCTTCAGAGAAATTACAATCAAGTCAAATATTGACCAAATTATTTACAAAATGTTAGATCACCTGAATGTATAAAATCAATCGGCATAATAAAATTTCCAAATAACAAACAATTTATTATTCATGGATCTGGAGGTCTATAAAAACAAAGCGACAATCAGCAACATCATATTATTGTACAACTAACAATAGATTTTGTGTAATCCTTAAAGAATTGTATATACAAAATAGATCTTATCGGAAATCAGCACCTTTACATCAGAGAAATATCACTTGAATCACGAATGTTGATTTGAGATCGAACTCGCCGATTAGTGTTGATACGATTTTCGGAATCTTTTGTTTGTTTTAATTTCTGCATTAGAGACACAATTTGTTTATGATTTTCAATGGGATTTGTTGCAGCAGTATCGGACATCTGCTGATTGAACAATGGAACGCTCTGCCGATGGCTAGGAATGTTACAAATCGTGTGTCGTGTTCTAATATTGTTCTGGAATCTTGCACATTTAAACAAATGATTTCTCAATGTCATTCTAACCTTAAACACAATTAGAAAGATTTGAGGGAAAATTCAAAAATAATTCATACTTCTCCATTAAAAAAGCAATAAATTAATGAAACCCAGAATCCCTAAAAATAAGATAGAGCTAAAGTTTTAATTTATTGTTAAAAATAAAATAAAAAATATAATAAAAAATGTGGAAAATTTAAATTACAATGCCAATTAAAAAGAAATCAGAGATGAAAATCGAATATTCTTATTATATATACCCAAAACACCACTGAGATACATTTTCTATAGGGGTGGTCAGTGTGTACAGCAATTGGTTTCATTAAATTGACTCACCAATTTAATAAATTTCATTTTTCTAGAAATTTATTTTAGCCAATTTTGAAATGGCTTTCAGGTAAGATGTTTCATTTTAAGTAAATTTTAAGACTTGAATTTTGATTCATTTAATTATGAGATCATTATTCAAGTTCTTAAATATTACTTTTAGTCAATATTTGTATTATAAATTATTTTCAATTAATTTTCAGATTTTTTAGGAATTTTACGAAATTTATTTTATAATTATTTTGGATTAATTTTGATATAATGTAAGTCAGATATATTTTTAATTATTATTAAGTAATTAAATCAATCGCCAAAAATGAATTTTTCTAAAATACTTCTAAAACAAATATCAGAAATTCCAATGAATATTTAACTTAATTTTAACTCAAAAATAATTTCATGACAATAGTTTCTTTAAAATTACACTTAAAACATTTTCAGCGATCATTTTATTTCTAAATATTGTCTACAATAAAGTTATTATAGAAATGTATCTCAGTGGGGCATTTCTATATATCGAAAGTTTGTATGTGTTGTGTTTGTGTGCAGTATTTAATTTTTCTATCACTTTTTAGATTTCTATAGTGTAAGATGTATCTCATTGTACTATTAATGAGAACATCAACGTAAAATCAAAGTAAATATGTAAGTTTCTATAATCTAATATTATTGACTTTTTTCTTATATTATAGGAAACGTATCTCAGTGGCATTGGGAGGGTATATATATATATATATATATATATATATATATATATATATATATATATATATACGTGCGTGTTAAAGATGCCTAGGTAATAAAATAAAATAACACTAAAAGATTATCCTTAATAAATAAATATAGCATAAAGAGGAAAACAAAAATAAAAACAAATTAACAATGAAATTTCGACGGCTTGATCAAGAAAAATTTAATAAAAATTGCAAATTTTGTTATAATTAATTTAAAAATTATTAGAATTTAACGAGTTTCTATTATTTTAATGAATCAAAATTTTATTTTAAATTGAACGGTAGAATTAGAAATGTATAATCTCTATGCCACCTGTTGGTATCACATTCTATTTGAGTATCTATAAACTGCACATGCATTTAAATTACATCTGTTATACTAATTAAAACAATTCTATCACGCACACAAACAAAATGAACAAAAATAGAAAATAATTTATTAAGATAATTGCATTTTAAAATGCAAATTAATTTGTTTTTTACTTTTTTGTCTAAATAATAAAAATAATAATTTTTTTAAAGCAAAAAATCCTAATTTCTATGAGAATTTTATTAAGAAAAGAATTTAAAAAAATTTCAAATCTCATTTAAAAAATAAATAAATACTTTATTTCTATAGTAAATAAAATTTTTAACTATTATTCTTATTAATATGGAAATTATTTTATACTTTTATAAATTTATCATATAATAAAAATAATTTACAGCAAAAGTTTAGCTTTGATTGGCATATATTAAAAATTAAAATTTAAAATTTATTTATTAAATTGTTAAAATTTATTTTTCTCTTTGCCAAATATTTAATACAATTTTATTTAGATAATACGATTTAAATGTTTCCTTTTAAGATACAATTTTGTACGTTTGATATTTTAATAAATTTATTTTATGTTTCATATCTCAGAAAATAATTATTTTATATTATGCTGCTTTCTATAGTGTAATTATTTACAAACAATTAATTACAAACGCTATTTTCTTCTACTTGTAATATTAATAATAATACTATTATTATTATTTTTTAAATTAAATTGAATACTATGTTTCAAATACAATAATTCATTAATTGGTTGTTTAATTAGATTTCATTTATGAAGATTTTACAATTCCAAATAAATGCTCAAAAATAGTCACGATTATTCATATTATAAATAAAATTCTTTTTTTCTCTATTTTCTCATTAACTATTTTCTTATAAACAATTATAAACAATTATAAACAATTATAATCCACAAATTGTATGATTTAAAAAAAATAATTTTATCCATCACTTGCATCTTACCATATGATGGTAATATATGCTACATGTTACATGCTACAAGCTACAAATTTTAGGCCTACAACGAAAATTTATTTTGGGTCCTCTTTGAATCTGAACATTTTGAACGATTGAAATACGTTACAAAGTTATTTGACCAAGCTTAATTGAACGTAAAAATTAATTTTGTATAGGAAATAAAATACAATTAAAAATTAGTTATTTTATTTCTTAAACCAAGAAAATATTACATTTTAGAGTTATAATAAAATATATTTTATAGTTTATATCTAGCCCTTTCACAGGGAAATTAACAATTTTAAATTGTCCAGAGGCTCTTACAAAGACTTTCTTAGCTCAAGCCTCCAGAAAGTTCTTGTTCCAGGTACCCTATTGTGAATCTGCAATCACCAAGCAATATGAATATGCTGCATCCGATTTAAATACTATCCAGAAAATCTTTTAAACGTATTCATGTGTGGTAAGTTTTATAATAAATATTAATATAAAAATCTTCAATTATTTTTAAAAATAATTAAATATTTGTTTTATTGAATCAAAATTAGATAAGAATTAAATTAAAATAGAAATGTTTAATATCTTTCAATTTTCATTGGTTACTGAATTGTAATACGCAATATAAATAGAATATCTATAAATCAATATAATCTGTTAATTAATTAGATTTATTAATTTTATTAATTAACGCCAAAATTAATATTTAGCTTCATTCTTTTCTAGCTATTTCTAATGAATGTTAAACTTGGGATTTTTTTAAAAATATAAATTATTTAATGAAAATAAATCAAAAATTAATTTTTCCTAAAAAACTT
>CAUHTR010007715.1:84756-199982 GCA_959609185.1 Schmidtea polychroa
ATTTTTCCTAAAAAACTTCAAATTTTCAGCTTTAGTTTTATTATCAAATAATTTTTGATGAAAGTAAAAATGTGTGTTACATAGAAAATTAATTTTTGATATTTTGTCATAATGAAAATAGCTTATTTATCAGAAAAAGAAAATTTTATTTTTCGATATCGACAGTAGATGGATTGGTCACCGCTAGAACAGGCCACTTCTTGCATATGAATTTAGTTCTATAATTGAAGTTTGTCTATGTTTCATAATATATAGATGATATTTTATTATGGCGTGACCTACATTTAATTTATATATAAATATATAAATATATAAATATATATATATATAAGCCAGAAGTGACCTGTTCTATCGGTGACCAGTCTATTTACTATCGATTAAACGAATAATTATAATTTAATATAATTAATATAATTAATTATTGAATTGCATTACTTCTTATAAAATGTTATCCAGAACATGACATTAAATTTATATTTCCGATGACTTACTTAACTTTGAATTATTCGACTTTCTTTAAATTTTAAATTTTAACTAAAATTTATTGTATTTTCTTTTTTTTCTTTTTATAGATTTTCTCTAAGAAAATTGTTTTTTTTAGTTTCTATTTTTCCTCCATTAATTTTTAAAATTTACTTTGTGAAATTTTTATTTTTAATTTTAAAATTGTATTAAAAATATCAATTTTTCTTAATTCCTAAAACAAATAAATATTGTTATTTACTTTTTTTTAATAATGGTATAACCAAAAATAAAATAATTCTTGTTGTAAATAATATTTCATTATAGAAAAAAATAAAATAATCTTACTTGAGACGAACTCAGAATTGCATTTGTTATGTTAAACACTACAGTCAATTTTGATTCTGGCGGACTGCATATGAAAATGATATGAGAAAATCCTAATAATGGCATTAGCACAACTGTTGATTTGAGCGCTTTTCTATTAAAAACAAAGATCATAAGAAATCCGGGAAAGAATTTAACATATTTTTATTAATGTTTTTACATCTAAATAGAAACTTTTATGAATATTTTTGCAATTTTGTTTATTTTTATTTCATTTAGGTTATCAATCAATGTTTTGTATTTTATTTAACTCGAAATTTTGGCATTGCAATTTTTAAAACGTTATCAACTCGTTCTTCCTCATTAACTGTAATTTAATACTTGAAGGTTAAATAAATAGTGATAATAGTGAAATTAACTTAGTTTGTATAAATATTGCAGTGAAACATTTTGTTAGGGTTCGAGATGAGCTAGGGCAACTCGGGCAATATAAAAACGATATTTTATTAGTTTATTACTATTTTTAGAAATTAAATAAATAGTAATTCAATATTACTACATATAGATAATAAGTATCTTTGATAATTTAATTGCGTGATGTTTATTACTTAATAATTACTATTTTTAAATCGGGTTAATTTTATAAATTTTTGTTTAGTATATAAGTATTTATTAAAAACCTTGATTATGAATCAGTAAATATATCGATATTTTTGATATAAACATAAATTTGCACGAAAACAGAACAGTAATAGTTTCTGTACAATATACGAAAAATTAATTAATATTAAACAGAAATATTTCAATTTTCCACTGGCAACAAAAGACGTATGGAAAAAAACATTATTTTAGAATAAAACATTTAAATTCTTAGTTTTGAAATAATAAAATTGGATTAACTGCAAAAAAGAATTGAAATGCTCAGTTTTGTTTATATATATAAAATACAATTTGTTTTGTCATTCTGATTTTGTTTTCATAATCTATTACTTTTAAAATTCCTCATCATTTTCAATTGAAGATAAATCTAAGTATAACTGAGGCGATTTTAGAAATAAAATTTCCGATTCCTCTTCTGTTGGGTTTGCTTTTATTTCTTCTTTCTTTTTATATATAGAGTTGAATACTTTGTCAAATAGTACTGCAAATCACAGAGTGAAATTCTTTACACTTACTTTTACTGTAATAATGCTTTTTTAAATTTTTTATTCATAATACACTCACTTTCTTAACACCCACCGAAACTTTCAACCGTATATAAGTATGATTTTCTATTATATAAATAAAGCACATTAAAATATTGTTAATATATTTAAAATTTCTTTTCAAGTTCCCCAATGTCAAAAGATTTTTTACATTTTCATTTTGTTCATCATAAAAATCAAAATATATTTCTTATAAAATATAATTTGCGCTTTTGAAATATTTATTTTTAGTTTTATTCAAATAATAAAATTGTTTTAATAATATATGTTATAAAAAACAATTGTTTTAATAATTGTTTTAATAACTCTAACTTTATTAATTATTTCTCATATATTTTTCACTTAAAATTTAAATCCATTTATAATTAAAACAAAAATAAATCAAAAATGAAAACTGTAAATTTATATAATTTTCAGATATCTTAACCAATGAAATGAAAATAATTTATTTTACATCCTCTAAAGAAGTGATATTTAATAATTATATATTTGGTGGGTTTCTAATTAGTACCAAACCAAATATTTCCTCTGTAAATCTCAATTAAAAGGCGAAAAAAGAAAATATAATTACAGTGGTACGGTATCAAAAATATCATGTAAATAACCAATTCTATTTCGAAAAACAAACACATTTATTAACATTTTATGTTCTTTCGTCAGTCGAATATTTTCAGCCAATATGTCACTTGAATAAATCCTCAATTGTTTACTGAAAAAGCTCGTCAAACATGCATTCGTTTATTTTCCACAAAAATAGCTCTATCATTCTAATTCGTTTTTAGAATAACATAATCGTTTTTTTTTGTTGATATTTAATAACTCCATTAAATAAACAAAAATCAAGATTTGTTTTCATAGGTTTTAATATTTTTACTTATGTATTAATTCTGTGAGAGATTGAAAACTATCATTATTAAAGAAAACAAAAAGTATCAGTAACCGTTATAAAATTCAGAGCCTTTAATATATTTACTATATTTATTCTATATATTTAAACACACAGGGACAATTTATTCAAACAAAATAATCTTTTATATTTTATCAATGGATTTGGATCATGTATGAATTATATGAAAAGAAAGTTTTGGGGTTTGATATGAATAGTTAACTAACATAGTAAGTACTGTAAAATCCTGAGTATAAGCTACATTTTTGCGACGCAGCTAATAAGATGTGCCGCTTATACGACTAAAAACCCCTTTAATTTGAAAATAAGTTTAATTATTTATATCGATTTTTCTCACCCTCACAATTCTCATTATCGATAACAGTGAAATTTTCTAGTAATTCGACAAATTCAGGAACGTCTGCAATGTTTGGACTTTTGGATCCTGATTCCATGGTGTCTTTGGAGATAATATATTCGACTATTCTATACTTTCTTGAGCTATTTCCCAAACGTTTCGTGATTCAGGAAAAAGCGAGTCTTTGGAAGCGCCTTTCTGTACAAATAACAAAAGTGGAAGTTGAGTATCATCTTTGAGTACACAAAGATAAACAATAAAGCGTTTTCTTTCCAGCCACACTAGCACCTTTAGGTTCAACTGTATACTATAAAGACATGCTACATTGAACGGAATCTCCATTTAAATTTTCAATTTTATCATCGGATGCATTGTTCATCAAATTAGTGATTCCCAGATTTTTAGGTAATTGTTGCTTTCGAAACACTAATATTGCTGTATTTTATGAAATTATCATGCCTTCAATCCTACTCGTTTTGGCAATAACACGTACCTGTAATCGAATTCGTATAACTAAATCCTAAAGTCCTCGTTCACGCTGCATTAGCACCCATTCGTGTAATTTCGTTTCCGATTCCGGATATCTAGCGTTATCATAACACAAAGCTTTTTGATTTGGATTCATTGCGTTGACTCTTGGGCGATCCAGCGTCGATTCACAGTTTCGTAACATCATATAGTCGTGAAGCTTCCCGTGTGGTTTCTAATTGACAAGCTTTTTCAATAATTTTTTTTTCTTTTCTGAACTGAAAGATCTTTACTGTTTCTTTTGTTTTGGTTCACTATTGTTATCGCGAATTTAAAAATCACATAAAATATTTCAGAAAACAGTTGATTACGATATAAACAATTAATACAAAATTGTTATTATTAAATTAAATATTAATTTACTTCTACATGATGGTTTTTCATATTATAATTGTCAAAATTGTTTTCCAATGATAGGCTGATGATTTTAAAATCACAATGCATTTCTATAATCTATTCGTAATGTCTTTTACAGTAATGTTAATGAAAATTGTTCTTTGTTTATTATGTTCACTGTAAAAAACATTATGTACAAATTGGTTCATAAACTACTGTCATAAACTTTCATAAACTCGGGATTTTACAATATTTAATTTTCACTGTAAAATAAATTTTATTGTTTGTATGAGAGGATTTATTTCCATTTATAATGCTCATATATTAAAATTTTAAGAAGTTCAAAATGTTCAAAATACACTTGCAAAATTGAATCTGCTACAAACAGACAATTTGTATTAAATATTATTATTATTATTATTATTATTATTATTATTATTAATATTATTATTATTATTATTATTATTATTATTATTATTATTATTATTATTATTATTATTATTATTATTATTATTATTATTATTATTATTATTATTATTATTATTATTATTATTATTATTATTATTATTATTATTATTATTATTATTATTATTATTATTATTATTATTATTATTATTATTATTATTATTATTATTATTATTATTATTATTATTATTATTAAAATCAAACATATCTTCATATAAAAACTTATAAATTAAAATTAAATTTCGAGATTTCATAAACTATGTTTGACCTACATTAACGTAACGCACCAAAAGAGCCAACTTGATTGAAAAAGTAGGTCTAACCGTCCTTTGAAAAAATCAATATTAATTATATATACAGGAGAAGCTGCTTAATTAAACCTCCATATAATCGGCCCAGTCACATATTTGGCCAAAAACATAAAAAAACGGAACCAAATTTCAATAGAACTTACTTCTGTCAATTAAACCAAAATCGTGGCCTAGATTGATTTCTTTCACAAACGATATTAAACGATCGCTTTTTGCATTATTTTTATTAATTATTCACGTTTATTTATTGATGACATTAAATTTTTAATTCGTTTAGTTTTTATTTAAAATTAAACAACTTCAAAGACCCCATAAAAATGGCACGAAAAGATTTAACGGTAGCCAAAAAAATAAGGATTTTCGATACTATCAAATTGCAATCGCCTCACACAACTCGCCGTGAAATCACCAATGCGTTGACCTAGAAATTTCTGTTAAAATGTTCTGCAAATTTCATCACGCCAAGGTCATTGTTTTAGACCAGTGGTCTTCAAACTGTGTTCCGCGGAACCCTAGGGTTCCATGAAATCCCTCAAGGGTTCTAAAAAAAATCAATAGTTTAAAAGAAATTGCTTCATTTCTCACAAAAAAACATAAATAAAATCTATATTGTAACGCATCATTTTAAAACAAAATAATTAAATCATAAACATGTAACTTGAAATACTAATATAATTTGATGTATGCATTACTAATTCATTTCTGTATTCATGCGAAAATTGTAACTTTATGTATAGAAAATACATATAAGTAAGTAGAGGTCAATGAGTTAAGTTAAAAAGCATATAAAAAGCTAACTATCCATCAATAAATTTATTTTACATAAAGGTCCCACGAACTTTTGAAGTTTGAAGACCACTGCTATAGATCAATAAAATTCTTAATGATAATTATAAAATTTATTAAATTATTGTCATTAAAATTAAAAAATTCATAAAGTAAATTAAAACTTTTAAAATCATCATTTTCTCCTCTAATACTATTTATTATTAATAATAAAATAATTCATAAATAAATTTAATCCTTACTTATATTCATTAGTAAGAGGTCCAAAATTATTGTTTCTTCGGCTGTTTAACTGCTGATTTTTTGTTGCCTTCAGCTTTCCAATAAGAGTTATTACAATAAATAGCAGCGCAATTGTATTGACCTAAATAATAAAAACAAAATTTTAGAAACTTAAGTTTCAATTGAATAAAACAATCCTAATATATCCATAGAATTCTGCTATTTTTTACCCTTTAAAATAACAGCTAACTTTCTAACTGACATAAATTTCATATACATTATATACACTAGATTTACGGACTGAGCCAATTTGACTCATTTAAAATTCTATTGCTACAATACTCATTATATATAATACTCATAGCTATAATACTCATTTATTATTTTTTGAATACACATGTTAGTTTTTAGATACGTCATGAAATATAGGTAAATATTAATTACTCTCCTCTACCGACTCCCTCATTTCAAATTGACTCACTTCAGTAAAAATAAGTATATAATTATAATTATTGTTTCATATTTTCATCATATTCTTCAACTGTTCAAGGTTGTTGTTCTCTCTCTCTCTCTCTCTCTCATCTATTATATATATATATATATATATATATATATATATATATATATATATATATATATATATATATATATATATATATATATATATATATATATATATATATATATATATATATATATATATATATATATATATATATGAACAGACAACAAGTAACCGTTCTCCATTGAATGTAAAGAATGCAAGAATTGATGGAGTGTTATTAACCGTTGGCATTGTGTTTAACTTATTTTCAGAAGCTTTCACAGATATCTCTGACAAGAGTACTTAATGAAGAGTTATGTCATCTATATATACAACTATTCTATTAGTCAAGAACGTATAAAATCAATATGTCTATGTCAAAATTGTTGCGAAATTTTATTGTAAGAAGCAGATCGATATAACAAGGACTAAGGACATGCTTATTCTTAGACAAAGTCATGATCTTTGGAACAGATTATCAATAATTTAGTTTATATATAGAGAAATACAATAAAATATCATTTGAGTAATGGTAATTTCGTTCAGTAAATTACTCAATTTGACTTCAATTACGAAACAAGACAAAGGAATTAATTTCAAGACAATTAGATTTACAGATTTGGTAAGTTAAAGAGCATTACAACAGACAGAGGTATCAACTTTGAAGGAAAGATTTTAGGATAAAAACTAGAAAGCAATAAGTAAAGTAAGAGATATCATAGTAGTGGCATTAGCAAGTGAATATGGAAAAGAAATTGGCATCTAGAATATTGACTAGAATATAATTTAGTATAAGCAGCAGTAGACAGACCACACCGGGTTTAAACCTTTTTGAGTTAATTTTCAGCGAGAATGATAACTTACCTTTAATTTAAAGCGGAAAGAATTAAAAAGAATAAAACTGACAGAAGACATAACTCTAATAATACAGCAGACAAAAAAATGTTATTGACAAAACAAAAAATATAACGCTAGGTTTTGTAGAAAGTATTAGACAATACTACGCAAAGTACCTCAGCCGACGGAGTTCAATATAGAAATTCTGTAAAAAATATTCACTTTTACACATTAGTAAAACTTGTCAAAACACATAAACAATTTACAAGCACATCGGATTATCTTAAACATTTAATGTTCAAAGTATACGGATTTTCTGTGACCAAGCTAAAAAGCAAGCAAAGTGATATTCAGTGTACCAGGTAAAATATTCAATGAAATTTATTCAACACTGTTATATACATACCTGACGTAAAGAGAAATCTTTGAGTCTCCTTAGTCAGTACAATGTGATGAGAACTAAAAGCTTGAAACTAGTCTACTGTTGGGACCGGAACTGGGTGTCACAAACAAATAATAATAATAATAATAATAATAATAATAATAATAATAATAATAATAATAATAATAATAATAATAATAATAATAATAATAATAATTATAATTATTATAATAATAGATATAATAATAGATATAATAATAGATATAATAATAATAACTATAGTAATAATAATAATAATAATAATAATAATAATAATAATAATAATAATAATAATATAATAATTATAATAATAATAATAATTATAATTATTGTAATAATAGATATAATAATAGATATAATAATAATAACTATAATAATAATAATAATAATAATATAATAATAATAATAATAATAATAATAATAATAATAATAATAATTATAATTATTATAATAATAATTGTGAAAATAAATGAACTTTTTGATAATGCCTATTAAAAATATATATAAATGCAAACCACTAAAATAAGTATGATTGGCAAGTGTACAATAAGTTTCATTTTCCCTCGATATCCTACCCAGTCTCTATTTAATACATTAATATTATAATACAATTCAAAAAACGTACTCTATATTTTCAGTCACCATCACAATGACCCAAACAGTTGTTAATAATGCAGGAACAGCTAGAAACAAATTGTAATTTATATTATTTCTATTTTTAGAAAGATATATGATAAAATATAAAATAGAGAAACGCATTAAAATGTAACAAATTCTAAAACTTTCATCCAAAAATATAATTAATTATCTAATAAATAATTATATTATTTACAAAAAGCTTTTATTGATTATTATTTGATGTCGTCTGAACTTTGTATCATTTTAATTAACCTTTTAAGGGCTCTTTATAGCATTAAATTTAAATTAAATACATACACATAATGAATGTTATTTTTGAAAAGTAGAAGCATAATTTATGGTCTACACAAATTTTGAGCCAGTTTAATTTACAATTTAGTTAACCCCTTCGCCCTGAAGGTGCTAGGGTATTTTACAATAAGGTTTGTTTGAATAATAATGTATAATGCTTACATTTACAAACTGCTTTTCATTTTCTTGATAAACAAATTCAGGAGTATGTTGAAGAAATATTCTATAATTATTATGAATGACCAAGTTCGATGGCAAAATAACTGAGAAACGTTCCAGGTTTGACAAAGAAGTTCAAAATGTTCGTTTTGTAAAACGAATTATGTAAAACGATCCTATTGACAAAGCAGCAACTACCTTATAATGTAAAACATTACCAACGCCATGACTAGTGATAAAGAGATGCTGTGGACAATAAATTATAATTATAATTTTATTATTATTATTATTATTATTATTATTATTATTATTATAATTATTATTATAATTATTATTATTATTATTATTATTATTATTATTATTATTATTATTATTATTATTATTATTATTATTATTATTATTATTATTATTATTATTATTATTATTATTATTATTATTATTATTATTATTATTATTATTAATTCATCATTTTTATTGGAAAGCAATTGGATATTAGGTTCCAGCTTCGTGACATGTCATTTAAGTTGATCTTCACAATGAACATCAGTTATCAGTTTGTCTTAATTTGTGTTAGATATAAAAACGTTGATTCCCAACAGGAAGTAGTTCCACGGCAAAAAAGCAGTCGACGAACATATTTACGTAAACATGGGTCAATCGGGTAATTCTTTGTACCAAAAAGAGATTTTACAGTATTATCTTTGCAAAGCTCAAACAATTCCAAACAACAAAATATTAGTTGTCTTTGTAGACATTTTCTTTGAATTCATATTTGTACGAAACAACCTCCAAAAACCGCTATCTGGTATTTTTCATACTTTAATATCGTCTTCTGTGTATAATTTATTTCCTTGATGTAGATAATTTATACTTAATTCTATAAAATATAAAAAATGAAATCACTTTTATTTTTTGTTTGTATACATTTCCGTTCTATCTATATTTCATTTTCGCTACAATTTTGAGCATATAAAAATCATTTTCGTTATCGTACAAATGCAACGGATCAAGATATTGTATATTTCTACAATGCATCAAAAGATTCCCTACCATCTAGTATTACATATGAATAATAATATTTTTTGAATTATAAATAAAAATTTTTAATTACTTTAAAAAATATATAATAATTTGCGCTCTTTTAAAAATATAAAAAATTAATTTAAATTATATTCAAAAAAATATTATTCATAAATTTTACAATATAATAATTAAAATACTTTAATCAATAATAAAAACTTTGATCATAAGAATCAAAAAACTATTGCCAAAATGTTGGCTGAAAGTGTAATTGATAAATCTTTTAATAAAATAAACAATTAAAACAAAATAAGTTATTATATATTAGTTTATCAGACTGATTGTATTGTTACAGTAAAACAAAAACTTTACATTTGAATTGGTTAAGTTTAATTTTGTGTAATTTATTTCACGAAAATTTCATTAATTTTCAGAAAATTGAATGAAAAATATTTACAAAAGTAATAATTAGACGGGTTCCCAAATTGTTATTGCCGTTGTCGTATTATCAAACTAGAGTTGTTTATGTAACCGCCTGCATTTCATGGAAAACCTGATAATTAACACGGCTCAGCTGTCCATGAACCGTAACCGTGAAATTAAATTGAATTTGGCACATTAATTGTAATTATTCCACTTTATGCATATTTTCGTATGATTAATCTTCAAACTAATATTTCTGTCGACATTTGATAACTTTCGTAATTTTAATTTTCTGGGGCAATGGTTTTTTACTGGCAGTCGCAGACCCCTAGGGTTTCAGCAGGAGTCCGAGAAATTATGTGAAAAAACATATAACCAATCCAGCATAATTCTTTATTCCAGAACATATATAAATTTAATTTTTAATTTAATTTTTAAAAATCGATATTTTATGGAAAATATAAATAATGAACAGGGGACAGGGGGCAGGAAGAGAATCTTTGATAAATAAGTGAGACATGACAAAGAACCATTAGGCCATTAAGACTAAGACCATTAGTTTCATTGAAAGAATTGACTTGCAAAAGTATTTTTTTTACCAATTGACATGTCATAATAAATGCATTGCGTAGAATACAAAAGATGTAATTCTCAATGATTTATAAATATTTGATTAAATTTTAAGTTCCTCTTTCATTTAGTAATAAATGGTTGAAAATTAAGAAAACAGTATAATGTTGTGATATTAGAACAAGAATGCATTTATCCACATCTAAGTGCTTCCAACGACGGTTATTCTACATTTTGGGCCTTTGCTAATCCTTACGTTTTGATTTCTATAAATAATTTCTCTATAAATAAAACGCTAGGGTTAAAAATCCCATTAAAACAGGTTCACAAGCATTCAAACTTCATTAAGAAATCCAATGAAGCAGATTAAAAATATTTTCCAAAAATGTTAGAAGTTCAGTCACTAGGAATTGGAGTCTTACGATTTTATATATAAAGACTGAGTCAGAGAACTCACGCTGTTTTGCAGATAAACCAAAAGATTTTCCTCAGCAAAAGTTTAAATCCTAACAAGGTTACAATTTTGTCAAGAAAATTCAAATTTCTAAAGGAATCAACTGCTGGAGCGCTTTGACCATAGGCAGAAAAGTTTTTATCGCTACTACAATTTGCAAATAGTAAAAAAAACTCTTTGGGGCCTAAATAGCTCATAGTGATACAGGACGCTCACATTTATCTATTTATAAAAATCTTGCTTTACAAAATCAGAAATATTTACAAATAATAAACAAATTAAATGAAAATATTTACCCCATCCTATTATTGTAAAGTGCCAAATTTTCACTTTTTCAATTCGATATGTCCAGACAATAACAATTAGTAAATAAAGACCCTCAACAAACATCCAGAAAAAGTTGGCGAGTTGTGAAGAAATGTTTAAAGCAAACAGAACATTACTAACCATCTGAATTTATAAATAAACTTACAAAATGAATATATGGTTATTTTAAATGTACAAATAATATAAGAATATTTGTTGATTAATTCATTAAATTAATAATTTTGTAAACAATCAGAACAAATTAAAAATATTTTATTTTATACACCAATAGTCACTGTTAGACTGTGGGGCTCTAGTATTGATTATATCAATTAATTTAGAAGGCTTTTCAAAATTCAGAATTTATTAGTAACAATATTAAAAATAGGAGGATTATTTTATGTCAATAATATCTTGAGCAAGAAAACATCACACACTTCATTTTACAAACATTCTATTAAAATTATATATACTGTTAAATAGTTAACATATCATTCACAATTATTATTAATATATAGTATATATACAATGTATTTATTGTTAAATTAATAAATATATAATTTATTAAATTACTTAATTATTTAAATTAAATTAAATGTAATTACTACATTCACTAATTTAGGTCTAAATGTAACTTATTAAGGTCCATATAATATCATTTATATAAAATATTTATCAATTATAATAATTCATTAAAATAATATGATAGTAATTTATTTAATTCATTTTGCATATATTTTAAAAAATAAAATTATTTATGCAACATAAGTAATTTTTATAAATTTATAAAAAACTTTAGATTTTTTACTTTTAACTACAATTATCATATGTAATTTGGGCAATAAAACGTAATTAATATTTATTTTTTAAAATTAAGAAACTATTACACCAAATCTGTTTTAAATAAATTGTAATTTTAATTAACTAACTTAAATTACATGAACTAATTTCAGATAAAAGATTAAGTAATAAAACACTTTTATGGTATGGGAATCTTAAAAACTATTTTCTTAATCTAATCGATTTTATTAAAAATAAAAATTCAACCCAAAATATTTTTATTCAATTTAATTACCTTGATATGATCTCGTAATCTTTACTATATCAAATTAAATTTGCTTTTAGAAAAATGTTTCCCATTTTTTCTTTAATTAATACAAAAAATAATAATAATGTACTTCGCAAGTTGATTTGATAAATAATTTACAAAGTAATTAAATCGCATCATCTGCATTTTCTCTTAATTTTGCATTTAGAGGACATTATAGACTTAATTATTTTAATATATGTATAAAGATTTCATTTAGATATTTTATATTTTTAGAACTAGTTTATTGCATTGTTACCTGGGACGAATAATTATCAGGCCTGTTTCTATAACATTTATAATTCCGTTTCTATTTTGTGCACGCTATTAAAACAAACTTTTTTCACGGATTACTAAAAATGTTAAAATGACGCTTTAAACTCATAAGTATAATTTAGAATTTTTATAATTTGTTTAAATAAGCATTTTAAAATCTGTATAGATTTTTCTTCTAACCTGATGATAGCAGTGAAACTGTCGAAATACATCGTATATGTAAAGATATGTAAAGGCAAATAGCAAATATATACACTAATACAATTTATCCTTCACTTCATAAGTAAGTTTTCTAAAAGTTAATAGTAGGGATTTATAAAATGAAATATTTATTTTTTTTAATTTTCAATTAAAATCAAATAATTGAAATACGATTAATGGTAAAGATAATTGATTTTAAATAATAAATTATTTTATTGGATTTTTTTAATTTATTTTTTCCATTTACTTTTTAAATGTATTATAGCAGTAAATAATTTGAAATTCAAATAAACAAATTATTTTCTCAAAAATTTAACTGGTGAACATTAAAATAAAAAAGATTTTATTTTAAAATTTGAATAAAATAAAAGTAAGTTACAGGTATATGCTGGAGCCATGAAACCATGATAGCTAAATAATTCAATATGAAATAAGAAGAAAGATATAAAAAAGAATTAAAATCGCAAATAAATAGTTGCATATAAAAGTATAACGGGTACAAATTGAAAAAACGTGAGCTGGGTGTAAAAAGTGTAGAAACAGTAAATTAATTATTAATTAATTTATTAATTAGGGACATAAAGATTATTCGGAAATAACATAGTGAAGACAGTTTTTTTGAAAAAAATATGGAAGAGTATGTAAAACAATAAAAAAATCCAATTAATTAGTTAATTAACTTTAATAATTAACTTTAAAGTAATCAAAAAAGCTAGTACCCAGGATCAATTTAGGGTTATTATTATTAACAATTTATTTAGTTAAAAGCAGTCAAATAATATATAACAATAAAAGTTTCAAAATGATGTTTTTTGTTCATGACATAATTAAGCAGCCCTAAAGTTTGTGTATTGAATTATGTTTCTTTAATTTATCTCATTTTTTTTCTTTCTCCTTTTTTCTATGTATATTTTGTGTAAATTTGTGGAAAATAAAGTCTAAACACAAAAGGGCTTGTAGGCAAAGCAACTAAAAGTCAAAATTTAATAAACTCATAAATGTAGATTAAAGTGCAAAAATCAATGTAAAATGTGAAAAATCAAAAAATCAATATTTCTAGCGGAAATTTATTTATAACTTGACGAAATTATTTAAAAACTCAACAAATAAATAAATTAAAATCGGGCAATTACGACTTGAAAAGCTATAATAAAAATTCGAAAAGACATGAATAAAAAGGATATGGATCAATCATTGATCATCAATGGTGAAATAGATAAAAGAATTTTCTGAATTTAACAATTCACTATTATTTGGCGTCGTAAACAAATCGGCAAAAAGATTCTCTGAAAGTTTGTAAAGAAATAAATTAACGAGATGGATTATGCAATGTAGAAATGGAAAATGTCAAATTATGCTGCAACGGTAACATTTAAACCGGTCAAGCAAATCATGATTTATCGGATTCTCGTCAAATCATTAATCAAATAAATAAAAATTAAAAATTGAAAATTTATTGACAAAAAAAAATTGAAACTGAAAGAAACATCTTTGAATGATTATTTATTGATATTTGCACAAAATTTCTCAAACGATGTTGATCCGTATTTGCAGATGAAATTTAATTTTTATGGATTCAGAAAAATAAATATTGAAAATAAAATATAGAAGTTTTGTTTGAATGAAATACTGGAAAATGTTTCATTATAAGGGATTTTAAAATATTTATAAAATGAAAATAAAAATTTTAAACAAGTAAATGATAAGATAAGCATTTTGCTGCAATGTATTGAATAAAATGAAATAATTAACAATTATGAAAATAATCCTTAAATTGGCAAGAATTATTTTCATGATTTAAAATTAGTTCATTTTATTCAATATATACTTTGCAACAAAAGACTTATCTTATCATTTACTTGTTTAACATTTAATTAATGCTGCTTGTAAAGACACGAAACTAATTTGCATAAAGTTTTTATTGAAAACGATCATAGAAATATTTGCTCCAGCAGTCAATGTTTCCACGAAAGCATGGGCACTTGATCTGGCGATTGTACTGAGATTGTTGATGTACTCCCATTTGGGCATGTCGACTCCAGTATCGTACGATGTGAAAGTATTGGAATCTTTATCTGGCTTTATCAAGCTCAGCAACAGAGAGGTCTCAGCTAGGAAAACAAAGGTTTCAGCTTCTCGAATGTTTGGCATGTTTTATTTTATTGATTTTGATGAGAGTTAACGATTGAGATATCGAAAGATGCATGATTTATTTATGATGTTAAAAAGAATATTTAAACAATCATTTTAATTTAATTAATTTAATAATATATTTTAAGTTTAATTATTAAGTTGATATTTTTATTAATGTGGAAGGCTATCAAAAAATTTTCATTTAAAATAAAAAATAGATTTTTAAAAAGATAAAAAAAGATAAAATTTTCAGGTCTCTTCAAATTAAAATTGCTTATTATCAGACGAGTTTATAAATAAAATTTTTATTTTAGCACTGAGTTTATCAAGTGATAATCAATCAATCCTGTTATATTTATTGCATGAGAATTAGTTAAATTATAATTTAGATTAATTTTATTGGTTCATTATTTCTGAGATTAGTTTTTGATTAACATTTGATAAGAACTGAGCCTGTTCTTAAATACGTGACGCGTTCAATAAGTACTCGTATTAGGTGCTAAAGGAAACCAACAGGGTATGAAGATTTATTTTTCAATAAAACACCTATTGTGGTCCAAACATTTCCTAACACTTTCTCCAGGGAGTTCCAAAAAGCCATTTTTGAAGAAAACTGGGCTTCAATTTCAATTTCTTCATATTTATATTTATTTATGTATTTTATAAATTTATTGCTTTTTTTTCAATATCGACCTGGCATTCAAAAGCACTGAATATAAGCCATATATGCTCGTGACGTCATAGTTTTGCTATTATATTTTCAATAAAAACTATTCATTTTCGCCAGATGTTTCTACTATAATAGGATATTACATGTACGCCAATAAAATGACTACCAACAAACAAGCTATCTCGTAACTGACCATGAATGTGTTAAAACGACTTTTATCAAATAATATATATTTAATACTAAACTTCGTAAAGTTTTTATAACATCAGTTCTTGAAAACCTTTACCCTGGCATTAATTTTCATTATAATTTTTTTCAGTTTCATTTCGCGTTTATTATTCTAATTGAAATTAGTTATATTTCAATAATTAAACACTAATACATACTTTAAACCAGTGATTCCCAAATGGGGTTCCGCGAGATTTCAAGCCCTGACCTAGATATTATCAGAAATTTTAGGAATTTATTAAAAATAAGAGTATTAACAAAAAGTAAAGACACTTTCGATAAATTTAAACTTTTATATTTAATGGATTTTGATATAAAGTTTTTTTGAATTTTGGCTTCAAAACATTTTATCACTTTGTTCAACAGTGTTTCAAAGTTTGAAAAAAGTGCAAAAATTCTAATTTTTGACCTTTTTAACTGTTGGGGTTCCGCCGACATAAACGTTTGGGAATCACTGATTTAAACTAAAATACCCCAAGACTTATAGGTCTTTCGAAATTTTTATCGTTTTTCAAAAAGCCAAACAATGCAACTTATTCTTTAATTTATATAAAAATTAAAATTTCGAAATTAATAATAAAAAACTAACCGTAAAAACATAATTTTTAAAACTCTCACTCTTTTAAATTCTCTCAAAATTAAAATTTCAATATGCATGCTCAATGCTATGAAATATCTAATATTACGCAAATCACTTAGTTAAGAAATTACTTTAAAAAAACATTAATATTTTGAAAAAGAAAGAAGACCTTCTATCGATCTAAAATTTTGAAAGAATGCATTGTTTTCGATGACGAATCTATCTGCCAAATTTCAGCTCGATCCGATCACGGGAAGTTTCAAAATTTGTTTGGCATACAAACATTCAAACATACAAAGTGAAGTTAATAGAGTTTAAACTTTATAATTTAAACAATAAATGTAATATAATGCTAAAAGACCTTATAATACAGATTTAATCTTTCTTTCAATTACTGTAAAATATCGATTATAATACCTACACTTGATTTTGCGAGTATTTTTCGGGAAAATCGAAAATTCGAATATAATACACTGCCTATAATACGCACCCATAACTTTTCAAACTTATATTGAACAACAAAATATAATTATTTATTAAAAATTTAAAAAAAAATGAACAAAAAGTCAAATTCGGTAGAAAAGCAATTTAAATTAAGCAACTCATTCTTAATCACTATAACCAGAATGCAGCTCACCTAGTGTTGTTGCGTCTATTTCATAATTATTGTTGCCGTTGTAATAAATATCCACATCATCATCCTTATCTGACAACACCTACCCACCATCATATAATAAGTCGTCCTCACTACCGTCGAAATTATTAGATATGAAACATTTCAGGAAGCCATGTTTAATAATAGACGAATCTAATTCATTCCATGCTGAAAATACCTATTCTGCAACTTCTAAGATAGTCGGTTGACGCATACGGTCACCTGTCATATATGTGTGGTTACCGTCTCTTAACCAAGCATTCCATTTACAACGGAAAGCTTATTTCATCGGTTTATTGACAGAAAAGTCTAAAGGTTGAAGTAGACGGGTCATGCCACCCAGTCGACTTTATTTGGTTCATTTCCCTCTTAATAGAAGACATCCGATGACACCGAAACGAATCGAGCACCAATATGTAAGGTAATTTTCGTAGACCATTTTAAAGATGCTCTCAAATGCGTTTCAACCAATCAATAGTGCTACATACATCTAGCCCTTCTCATGGACATGGATATCTACACCGTTTGGAAATTGTAGTTTTGGAAGGGTCTTCCTTTTAAAAACGATGTACGGCGGCGACTTTCCTCCATCTGCGGTACATGCCAGCAAGACAGTGAAGTGAGACTTCTCATTTCCAGTTGTTCGAATTGACACAGTTTTTTCACCCTTCACGTTTATTATCCTGTTGTATGGCATATTAAAAGTCATGATTGTTTTATCGACGTTTTATATCTGTGAAAAATCATACTTGTGTTCCTTTCTCAATTTCAGCACAAACCTTTGGAACACCAGAAGTTTCTCTGGTAATTTGGAAGATGTTGCGCGATTGTGATTCTTCTACGAACAGAAAGCGCATGTCGTTTCATGAAACGAATTGTCCATCCGTATGAAGCTTTGAATTCTATTGCGTTCGCATATCATTTTTTGACTTCCAGAGCTTTAAGTCTTATTTCAATACATTAAACCCTGATAACTTGTTGTCTCTTATCTAACTATCCACTCCATTAAAGTGTTTTTTATCTCTGGACGGTAGGCCTCGATTTGCACTTTTCTTCTTAGGCATGGTTTGGAGTGT
The DNA here is from genome assembly GCA_959609185.1 of Schmidtea polychroa. Lineage (NCBI taxonomy): Eukaryota > Metazoa > Platyhelminthes > Tricladida > Dugesiidae > Schmidtea > Schmidtea polychroa. The sequence goes on from CAUHTR010007715.1 coordinate 103,213, forward strand.
TTCTTTGTGTTTTCTCCATACATTGTAAAGTGGCAACAGGCTGCTTCATTTCCCTGAGACTCTACATATTTAATAATTAATAGTTTTCCTGCTGCTGTATAACACCGCCGTAAAGCCATCTTGATTTTAACTCTGTTTCCGGTGAACTGAATACCTGTTTAGTAATAAATAAGTGGTCTCTTTCTGCCCTACACTTAGTGATACGATGTCTATCTTTGTTTACCAAAATGACTTCTCTTGTTAGCGTATCTCTCTTTCAATGTCAACTTAAGTTTTATACATACATTTGATATAAACAACGTCTTCCAGAGTAAAATTTATCACAATATACATAAGTTTAAAACGATATTTTCTTTTGTACTTGAATATAATATGCAGCCTAATTTTTGGGGAGTAAAATGTGAAAATAAAGTGTGTATTATACTCGAGATTTTACAGTACCATAACTTTACAAGCGTTTTAAAAATGACGTTCAGAATAGGTTTTACTGATATTATTTTTTGTTTTATTATTAAATGTCTCAAATAAAAGGCGTTAGGTAAATTTCTGAGGTTTTGTTTAAATTATTAAATATTTAATTTTATAAAAGTGAAAAATTTAATTAATTAAATAGAATTATTATTGGACAACCCATAATAAAGAATCTTACTCAATATCAATTACTATAAAGTCTGAAGAATGAAAATAAAGAAATACTTGACAGTAAAATTGTCCTAATAATTACTTACCGATAAATCTTATAGCACTTTTACATTGATATTTCTTGATCGAGAAACACATAATTTGCTTTTTCATTAAATGCAGATGCTTTATTGAAATATATTTTCCATACATTTTGCAATCATAATGGATTGAGTACATGAAATTATTCTTAAGATGCAGTTTATTCGTTAATTAACGATAATTATTGCTCGGGTATTTAACGAGACGGAAATGATTTACGAGAAAAGTAGATACAAATGTGTAAAAATGAATAAATATATGCAAATCCATAATTTATATGTTATGAATAATATAAATATTTGAGCATATTATTATATACAAATCTTTATTTCTTTCTATTGGATTATCAATTAAAACAATATTTACTTAATTATTATTATTAACATGTTTTTTTTCTAACAGTATAAGTAAACCAATAATCTATAACAAAAATTATTATGCGCTACTATAACATGTGTGCTACCAATCAAATCTTTATTATATTTGTGTGCTGCCAATCAATTCTTCATTTTAGTGTGTGCTTTAAATAACTGCGACTATCTGTATTCGAATCCTTTTAAAAGATTAACATTTAAATAATTAGTAATAATAGAGAAAGCATTATCCTACTGGGATGTAAATTATTGGATAACTCAAATGAAAAAAATGCAAAGGTTTTCTGATATTCATAGTGATATTTAGTAGAATACATACCCATGAACAAACCTTACTATTTTCATGATACAAAACCAATTCAATCATTGATAGTTTTTTATTCATTGAATACTACTTCCTTTACTTCCCTGACTCCAAGATCTTTCTTTTGAAAACTGGAACAGACGAAGTATAATTTTATAACAAACTTAAACATGACACTGATTTAAATATTAGAAAACGCCATTTGAACATCACTTATACTATATAGATAATCAGTTAAAAACGAAAAATCATTGAAATTGGTTGGCAGTGCCGAAAATTCGTGAATATAAAAAAGATAGATATCTTTACTGATTCATAGTGAAGTTTTTTAATAAATACAATGTTTTCTTATGGATAATAATACTTTATAAAATCATATGATTGCAATACGGTCAATATCATAAACCACAATGACTGAATAAATTGTTTTATTCTTTTTAGACTTTTATCTTCTTTAATTCAAAACTTAAAATCCAAATTATTTCTTATAGTAATACTGTAAAAATGTTTAGGAAATAAATTTGACATATTCATTTTTAAGCCCTGGAAGATAAAATATTTTATCCATATCATGAGCTGGCTTTTGGGGTAGGCAAAGTAGGCAATGACCTAGGGCGGCATTGTGGGTCTTTGCTACAAAAATAAACAGTTCTATTGTAAAAGTTTTCCTAGGCCGACACTGTCTCTATCTTGAAAGGCATTAAATAGTATTAAATTTTTTAATATAAAAAACTGTTCTTTTAAAGAGTATTATATCTGACAAACGAAGTCATAATCTTAGGAAACTCATTTTCAGATCCATTTTCAAATAGTTTACAATTTAACTTTTCAATTTTTAAATAAACCTTTGAGACCTTTTTTACAATAGAAATTTTTAAAATTTTACATTACCATGGTAAGGCGTTTTAATATTACTTTATAATAAACTGATTATTTATTTAGGTCACTAATGATCTTGACGTTTGATGATTGACGCGGGAATATTTGTGTGCAATGAAGTGAAGTATGTGTGCACAGGGCCGGATCTATGGGTGGAGCGAGGGAGCGACCGCACCAGGCGCCAGAATCACACTGAAAAAAAGGCGCCTTTTCGATCAAATTGAAGAATAATTATTCTCAACAAAACTATCATACTGACTGTTATTATAACACGTATTTCTACATAATAATCTATATTTTGATAAATTTGCATTTTTGAGCGCTTTTCCTCTATATATATATATATTATTACAATAATGTTAAATTTTTATTGAACAAAATTCAAATTTTTCACATTGCTTTGAAACTGTCTCTTTATTGGCGAAAAATCAAATTTGACTTTAACAATATAGGCGCCTTTTCAAGAAGTTTGCTCCAGGCGCCAAAATAGTACCATCCGGTACTGTGTGTGCATGTGATCTATATCAATAACATCGCTTAAACTAATAATATTGCCTTTTCTAGATTAAGCAATTGGAAGTACTAGAAATAATATAACAATTACATGTTTCTGTTTGAACTATTTTAAATAAATATTGAATAACAGTGTATTCTTTTAATATCTTTTATAATAATTGAATAACTTTTAAAATTACTAATATTTTCAATTTTTACAATTTTTTAACATTTTCTTAATATTTCCTTTATTAACATTTTAGATTCTCATATAATAAATTTGAAATAATTAAATATAGAATAAAATGAAATTAGAGTCTGAAAAAAAACAACATAACACGCATGGATTGCCAGGAGTTAATTTTTCTAAACCAAAAATAATTAAACATTTTATATATAAAAAAGACAGAAATTACGATTTCGAAATGTTTTTATTTTATAATTTATTTATTTCAAAATGAAATTGTAATTTACTTGAGGATAAGGCTTTGAAAAACTTGAGGCATAAATTGATATCCATAGGATGACTCGAATGATAAATGACAAGATAAGATTACAGTGAATTATGTTTCTTAGACATCTCAGACTTCTGAATAAGCAAAAAAATATTTAAATATATAAATGAATTATTTGGATTAACTTTATTAAATAATTAAAATATTTTCGTTATTTAATTTTACAATATTACAAGCTAATGACTTTTATTTTTATTTTTATTTATATTTGTTATGATTTGACATAATGATTTAACAAAATTCAAATATTTATTTTATCAAAATTCTTAATTATTTAAACAAATTTAAATTAACATTTTGTTAAAATGGTTTTGTGTGATTAATGCTTTTCTAATCACAACAATATTTAATAAAATTATATTTTTGTGGTTTCTATTAGAAAAATTGAATTTTATATTAATTGAATTTGACATTTTATTTTTTTTTCTATTTTAAATATTATTTTGGTTAATTTTCACTATGTAAGATTTTGGGTTATAAGCATTTTACATATAGTTAAAAATTATTTTATGTCCAAATGTATTTTAAAAGACTTAGCTTATGAAATTTAAAAATAAAATCAAATATTTATGGAAATGGAAATATTTTGAGAGACATTTATTTTGGTTTTAGTTATAGTTTTTATTGGGGAATATAAGCCTTTCTCCGAAATTTTATTTTTAAAAAGAAAATACGAATTTTCTTTAAATAAATACATTCTTATAAAATTTTAAAACGTTTTATAAAAAAAGATATTTTGACATTAGTTTTTTTCAGAGATATATTATATATTATATATTATATATAATATTATATATCAAAACAGGCCCGTACCGTCGGGGGGCCCAGGAGGGCCCGCCCCCCCCCCCCCCCAAATAAAAAAACGGACATGAATAAAAAATTACATTCAATATGTTTGATAAAAGAAAAATTGCTATCGTGCACACATGCATTGACATGGGTGTGCATGAGATGCACATGTAGAGGTTTATGTAGTGTGGACGGGGGTAGGATGTTCCATCTATCTGCCTCAGTGGAAGAGACTGGCATGTGAAGTCGGTGGCGTGGGTAGGGTGCGTGCTGTCTGTCTTTCCTGCCTCACAGGCAGTAACAACGCATGGAGGCATGATTGAGTGTCAGAGCACGGAGTGGGTGCATTGTGGTCTTTATACGATGGTAGAGAGATAGGCCAATGAGAGCACATCACATGTCATTATACTCAACTCACTCCTATGGCAGAGTGACATGTTAATTGATCATATTTTGTAACATTATTTTCATCGTATTAGAACATGTCGACACAAAAGAGTATCATGAATTTCTTCCAAGTCATTCCAAAGAATTCTGTGACTTCAGTCACTTCATCCAGTGATAGTATCTCTGCTACTATGTCCTAAACTTGTGCTAGTCCTTCATCTGTACCTGCTATTTCATGTATCCGTGACAGTGCAGTGATGTCCTCATCTTCTTGTGCACCTGCTAAGACTCTGTCATCTACTAAATGTGATCTGGGTGAAGAAATGCCACGCCGGCCAACTGATGTAAATTTGGGACAGCCAGAACACCAGGCCTTGCCTATCAGATGCGCATATCGCCAGATGTATTACGAAGTCGTTGATAGGACTCTGCAGGAACTAACAAAACGCTTCGGTGTCACCAACAGAAGCCTTTATAAGTCTCTTGCATGTTTGAAGACTGATCACGCAAACTTTTTGAATATTGAGGATCTAAAGACTTTAGCGACACTGTGTGGCGTGGACCTAAGCGAAACCCAACATGAATTTGAAACTGCAAAGGTTTTCCTATTGAAGAGAGCCAGTACTGTGACAAACGTTCATCAGTTAGTGCAAGAACTGTACTCATACCGAGATGCTTTTCCATCTGTCTATCGTCTTGCAGCTTCTGCACTGACAATCGGTGCTTCAACTGCCACATATGAGGCGACTTTCAGTACTTTATCTCGTGTCTTAACTCCCTTTCGTACGTCGATGAGCCATTCTCGTAAAGCCAACCTTGTATTGCTCTCATTTGAAAGTGACATCAGTAATAACATCAAATCTGATGAGTTTCTTCGGCGGTTTCATGAAATGAAAAATCGTCGACTGCAGCTATTTTGAGTCATGTCGATATCTCACACACGTAATTTCTTTTCTCTGGATCTAGTTCCTGTGTAATTTCTATTGCACTCACCTTTAGTTTTCAAATCTGTGTGACTGTGTGTTTTGTCTTTGTATGTCCAATTGTCCGTCGTGCAAATACATGCAGCTATTTGTTTTTGTGTTTGTTCCTAAAAAATGTGCGAAAATCATTTCCTATATACTAGTATATGCAATAATGTAGCAAAATAATGCTCAGACAAAATGTCGATTTTGCTTTCCTTTTTTTTAAATTGAACATTTCGGAGTGCAAAGTGTGAGTAGTGACTAGTCTGTTTTCATAAAATACTTAGTTTACACGAGAATTACTGGCCCCTTTAATGAAAGTCTGGGCCCCCCGTCAAAAAGGTGTCACGGTACGGGGCTGTATCAAAATTATATTATTATTTACATTAACATTCAAACAAAATTCTTTATATTTTCTATAAATTATCAAATTTTAAGTAAAAATATGTCATTCGATGTCTTCAATAAAACTTTAATCAATTTTTATTTTTTTTTCAATCTTCATCTTCCAATAAATAAACCTTTTAAATCAAAAATTATTATTAATAAACTATTCTTAGTCCAATCCGTTAAATTTGTATTTTCATTAGTTTTTCTTTGAGTTAGATGAACATTTTATAAATATTCTTATATTATCAAATTTTAAACTAAATTACTAAAAAAAAATCAATCAAACAATAAATATAAACAAATATTTTCGTATATTTAAATAGAGGTATAGTTGAAGTAATAATTTAAAATGAAATTTAATTTCATTTGAAAATTTATAGAAGACATGAATTTCCCCAGTTAAATGAAAATAACTCATTTAGCCAAATCGGCCAGTGACAATAGAAAAACATAAATGTCCCTCACGGAACTAAAATACTTTAAAAATTAAATAATAAAATAATTTTAATGAGACTATTAAAATGATTAAAATTTAATGTGAGGTCTCGAATTAAAGATAAGTTCTATAACATAATAATTAATTCATTTTTAATATTTGATAATTGAAATTTGAAAGCTTTGAGATTACAGAAATAATTTGTAAATAATAATTTGATATTTTTTTAATCCAAAACTAAGTCAGTATTAGTAGTATATCCTGTCCCATCATAGGGTAGTAATCCTTATATCCACGGATTTTTCATACAAAAAAATAAAATTATTTTAAAATAATTACTAAAAAACTAAATATAGTATAAAATAGAATTAGAATGAGTCATTTAGAATTCGAGAGAAAAATAATATATCATTTAAACAACATTAGAAATTGTTGAAGAAATAATATTTTCATATTTTGAGCAATTCATCAATATTCATTGATCTATAACATGTTATAATACATACATTTTATACAAACATATAATAATACATTACTTAATATCGCATTCTATTATTTATTAATTTTCTTCCATAACCTAGTTCTACTAGATTACAAATAATAAAGCTTTGTACAGATGCATTTAACATACATTCAATGGTTTGATCAAAGATCTACCCAATTCTTATGCTTTTTGTCCTGTAGAGAAGTATGACTTGCATCTATGATTGTCCGAAATAATGTTTCTTTCAATCAGTTTGCGGAATGATGAGAAATACTAGACTCTAGTCACTAGAGTATACTATATTTATATTATAATTCTTCGCAGTGGTGGCTCAAAATATAATTTTTAACCATCTCGCCCTAATTTATGTCCCCCTCTACTCTTCCCGTGTATCGAAAAAACAAATCTTACATTAAAAATTGTTTTTATATTAAACATACATTACATTAATTAAATTTTAAGAATTATATAAATACCATATATTCATTTGAAAAAGGCAGTGCCGAAAATTCGAGAGTATCAAAAAACATCGATATATTACTGATTTATAGTCTTCAAACTCTCCTTTTAATAAATTCAATGGAAAAAATAATCAGTGGTGAAATTGGAAAAAAAAGTTCTCATAATACATATATTTCTGTTCATAAAAATTTAAACAATTAATTCAACTCATTTTACTAAATCTAAAAATATTTATTAATTTTAATTTTACATTTTGCTTTAAACTTACTATATTTAGATTGTTGTTTTTACCTACATTATGTAAAAAACAATAATTAATATTCTTATAACTTTTTTACGTTTACTTACATTTTTATATTTTAAAAAGTTTAAGTTTTCTAGCCTTTTGTTTAGAAAAGTCAACAACGCAATCTTCAACATTAATGATTTGGGCTATTTCATCTTCAATTGACAGTGTCACCAAGCCTACAAGCCGTTCTTGAGTCATTGTTTCACGAAGAAAAGTTTTTATTAATTTAAGTTTTGAAAAACATCTTTCGCAACTTGCTACTGTAACAGGTAGCGTTAAAAGTATTCTTAAACTTATAAAAACATTTGAATAAATATCGGACAATTTTTTTTCACAAATAAAATGTAGGACATCTTTTGGTGACGAATTTTGTTCAACGCGTTTTGAAATAGATTGGTTCCTTGGTTCATACATTGGAAAGATGCAATTTTCTTTTCTAAGCTTGTTAAAAAAATTGAAGCCATCGTTGGTGCTAAAGGAGAACCCATAGCAACTCCATTCATGATACCATTCATTATTGAAAAGAAAATTGATTTTTGAAGTTGCAAATACAAGAAGTTCACGAAATGCTCTTCTATCCAAAATATGATGTTCAGAAATATTTTCATTCCATAACAAGCAACATAATTCAATTGTTTCAACCAATGGTACATTAGTAAATATATATATATATATATATATATATATATATATATATATATATATATATATATATATATATATAAATATATATATACTAACAACTCCCGAAAAGGATCAAACCTTTGCGCTGACAGAAAATGTAAGTATCTGCTAAACCTTCAGTCAATCAACATGGGTGACCTTTTGAGTATAGCTTAAAATACATAACAAATTGACGTATAAGGTCATTTAAATCTTAACATATGTAACTATGTTACCACTCTAATTATTCAATTATTTATATTTGTTTAATTAATAATAATAATAATAATTAATCAATAATAAAGATCAAATATCCTACAGCAAAATATTGAAGTTTTGTTTCAATAATGACAATGGAAATTTAATATAAATGTAATGATCATATCTAACTTAAAATAACTGAAAATCACGAACGCCGAGCACAAACTGATCAACGATAGGCCATATCCGATAATGTACAACCAGAAAAGAACGGAATTGTCCTATTAAAACAAAGAATTATTAAATCTTTTTGAAAAAGAAAATAAAGAAAATTAATTTAGATTTCTTTCAAATTGAATGAAAGATTAAGTAAATTATAATCGGATTTCGAAATCATTTTGATATTTTATTTCCATCGAAATCCAAGTATTTTATTATTATTATTATTATTATTATTATTATTATTATTATTATTATTATTATTATTATTATTATTATTATTATTATTATTATTATTATTATTATTATTATTATTATTATTATTATTATTATTATTATTATTATTATTATTATTATTATTATTATTATTATTATTATTATTATTATTATTATTATTATTTTCACTCTTGTTCTTCTAAAATGAAATTATATTTTTCTAATTATGAATAAATATATCAAATTTTGTGTTTAAATCATAAAGTAAAAAGTTTACATAGTATGTTATCTTATCCAAAATATTTATGACATAGACACGGGATGAAGAATCTGGAGAATCTCACATTTTAAGATCTCTCAATTTGTGAGTATCTGCCATATTTCCTTTGATTCAGGCCCTTATATTTTGATGATAATAAGCTTTAGAAGCTCAGTTGATTCCATGATTAAATGTTTAAATCAAAAATTGGGTTTGTTGGTGAAAAATGACAACATGAGGAGTTTATGGTTTAAAAGTGATATACAATCTGAGAAGTATAATTGTCAACCAGCAAAAGTCAACAGGCCCAATATGTTTAATAATTATTTCAGATTTAACATATACAATTGAAGGAAAAAGCTTTTCAACAGTGTTTGAGTTTTGTCGACCACTGCAAACATTAATAACATTCATACGTAGTTACATATTAAAAAGTATAACATCTTTCAGAAAGGTAATTGTATAGTAAACAAGGGTAGCAAATTATATATTATGTAAATTAGTAAGCTACAGCAGATGAATCTTGGTAAATTTAACTGTTATAAGCACTGAAACTAAATCACTAATACAAATCTAACGGGTATTTTTATGATAGTCACAATTGAGAAGCTATTGTAACACCTTTAAATTTCTGTTTTGATCGCCAATAGTGTATAACCCAAAGAGGTATGGATGCGGCTAATAATTATTGTAAGAAGAAAACACCACCAACGTTATAAACATGCAGCAAGAGTTGGAATTACATAAAAATCAGTTAGAGGTGATATGATGAAATAAAACTAGTTTCATCTTCCTTTCATAAAATGAATACTAATCTTTTTTTATTTATTTCTTTGAAATTTTAAAGATAACAATGACATTCCTTATATCAGAATAAACAATTTTATGTTTAGGCTTTACATTTTTGTATTTGGAATATTATACAGTTTGCGTAAAGATTTTGAACAAGAAGTTATGTATTCAATATTGTAAGGCGATTTTTAATTCCTGTTTGTTAAATGAAAAAACTTTCGACTATAAGATAGTTATTTTCATTCAAGAAATTGAAAAGTATTATCTTTTAGTCAAAAACTTTAATTGTTTTAATATTATTTTTATTATTATTATTATTATTATTATTATTATTATTATTATTATTATTATTATTATTAAATATTATTATTACTCATTTAAACATTAACTGTAATATAAAATGAAATGAAACAGAATATTATATAAAAATTTCTAAATGTTCTGATAGCGAGACAAATTTGTATACCCCTTTTGTATAATATTATTGTAGTTACTATCAATGCGGGAAGCAATTTGAATATCACAAATCACTATATGATATTTAATCTTTCATTGAAATTATATGTTAAATTTTTATTTGCATATATATTAAGAATAAATTATTTCATATATTTAGAAAAATAAAAGAGAAATTAAGATTAGTACAAAGTCAGGTATATAATCAATATATATATATATATATATATATATAAACACATTTTGTCCAGTAAATTGAAATAAAAAAGAAAATATTTGACATCAAATCATTTTGTAAATTATTTTAATTTTATCAGTACTATCTTTTATTTTTTTGCTCATTTATGATCTGTTTATTTTTAATATTATATTTATTTTCATTTTGACAATAAATTAATAATTTAAAATTTTAATGTTAAATCAATAGTGAATTACTTTTTAATCATTTTCTATATTGATTTAATTGAGTACTACGTGAGTAAATAGTGGAATTGAATATTAATAGGGGAAATTTCTATCAATTAATATATATATATATATATATATATATATAATTCTTTTAAATGGGGTATTTAAATGGGGTATTTACCATTCTTTTCAATATTTAGGCATCTTTTCCCAAAGAAATATTATAACGATAGGTCTCTCGCTACCCTGGGGTAAAAATTCAACTAACAAAACTAGAGGGGTAAAGATTTTTTTCAATAATTTTAGACGTGGAGTTGGTGAAATCTTTCTTTGCAAAAATATGTCTAAATATTGTAAACAAACAAAAATATTTTATATTTAAAAGATTTCTCTTATTTAACAGAAATATTTGAATATTAAATTAATAGTGTATATACAATTTATAATAATATTTATTAGGATTCTCATCTGTTAGAACATTAATATCCGTTTTCAAATCACTAAATAATTCCATAAATTTTATTTAATAAATTATACACTCTAAAACTTGTCTCTTCTTAAATTTGTTATTTAAACAAATTTCAGTTTTTGTTAAAATATTTTTCAATAAAAATATATTTTAAATTTTAACAAAATTTCTAATTAATCTTTAAGAATCTTTCAACTTCCTCATATCTCCCTCCCTAAGAAAATTTTTAAGTTTTTCCACGTCCTTTCAATCTTTTTACCATTCTCGTTTCTTAAGATATATCGTCTGTTCTCGATCCCTTTATATGGTCCCTCATATCTGTCGTAGCTTTTGTTGCGTGTTTCAAATTTTACTAATACATCTTCTCCTACGTCAAATTTCCTTCTTGTCTGTTCTTCTTGTTCTTCCTTTACCTGTTTTTCTTTTGACCGTACCATTTCTCCCTGCTAATCTTTTTTCCAAAAACTATCTCTGTCGGGCTGTTTCCTGTCGCTTTTTGTTTGGTTGCATTTAATGTAAATTCAACTTCTGGTAGTATCTCTGCCCAATCCGTCTTCATTCTGTCTCGTAAAGTAGCATTTATCAGCTCTCGTATTGTCCTGAATTGCCTTTCTATCTGTCCATGTGTTTCTTTGTGAATTCTCTCAACATTCCAGATTCAAACGCCTTCTCACAATCAACTCTTATCTCCTTTGGGCACCCAAATCTTAAAATCCATTTTTCTAAAATTGTTTTCTTTATTGTTTCCTCGTATTGTCTTGTTATAGCTGTCAAGACTTGATACTTACTATACTGGTCTATTATATCCAATATATACTTCTTACGTCCTTTTGTTTCTTGCATTGGTTCACATATATCCACGAATATAATTTCGAACATTTCGTTTGATTCTAGTTTTTTTTACTGGTTCCTTCGTTGTAATTGTTATAGCCTTGGTTTTTAAACAAGTCTCACAATTGCGAATAGTTTCCTGAATCTGACTCACCAGGTTTTTCCCAATATATCTTTCTTTCATATAATCGGCTATCTTCTCGACTCCCGCATGACACAATAGTCTATGTATTTCCTTTATGGTTTCTTGTATCTCGTTTTCAGGTATCATCGTTTTTCTTTCGTAATTCTTCTTCCAAACTTATTTGTTGATTGGTGCTTTTACCTTCTTCTCTGATCAAGTCTAGTAATCTAGTTTTTATCTTTTCTTTCTTAGCTTCTTCGTGAGCCATTTGACATTGAATACACGTTTCACATTTAGTTCTGGACACCATGTCTGCATTTTGGTGATTAACACCCTTTCTATATTCAACGATTATAGCCAAACTGCTCAAATAATTGATCCAGGTTTGGAGTTGTGAAGTAATTGGCTTCTTGGTTGTCATCATAAACGTGATCGCCTTGTGGTCTGTCCTTAGCGTGAATCTTCTTCCGTAGAGATAGTGCTTAAAATGAATACCAAAATAATATACCGCCAATAGTTCCTTCCTTGTAATGCAATATCCTTTTTCATGGCTCGTCATCGAGTGTAATCCATACGCAATTACTCTCTCCTTTCCATCTTTATCTCTTTGTGATAGCACTGCTCCAATAGTATCAAAACTGGCATCAGTATCTAAAATGAACTCCTTTCTCAGATCTGGAAACCATAGTATCGGTGCCGTTGTGAGTGCTAACTTCATTCCCTCGAATACGTTATTTGTTCCTTCAGTCCATTCCAGTCTTTTGTTACTAGGACCGCTACATAATTGTCCTAACATCCTTGCTTTCTTTGCATACTCACTGATGAATCTTCTATAATAATTGCAAATGCCTAGAAAGTTTCGAAGTTTCTTTATCACTAAATAATTCCATAAATTTTATTTAATAAATTATATATTCAAAACTTGTCTCTTCTAAAATTTGTTATTTAATCAAATTTCAGTTTTTCTTTAAATATTTTTCAATTAAAATATATTTTAAATTTTAACAAAATTTCTAATTAATCTTTAAGAATCTTTCAACTTCCTCATAATATTATTATTGATATATGAAAGTTAAAAGGTTAATGATACAAATCCTCATTTTACAGCCTGTCCATCATTCGACTTATTGAAGTTATTTCTTCTCAAGATTGACTGATTATCATTTATTTTTACTTAGTTATTCTATAATTTTCTAATTTATCTTTTATAATTATAACATAACCAATTTTCGTAATTTTAAACTTTATTTTTCAAAGTAAAATGAAATGAGATTAAATAATTTGAAAAACTTTATAAAGGTGTTTATGTTATAGACATGAATGTAACAAAGATATTTTAATAGGTCATAAGGAAATCTTTTAAAATTAAAATTTAATTCTTTGTAAAACTTGAAAAAAATATTTTTAATTTTGTGCCGACTGGAATCGGTGTTTTATATTATTTCAAATATTATTGGATGAATTATTTGTATTATTTTTCAATTTTCACCACTGTAGTCTTTTCAATTGACATTGTATTTATTTGTGATTGTGTGTTTATTGATAGCTTATAATGTTTGCAATTTTGATAATCTAAGCGTTTTGAAAACTATTTGAAACGTATGACTTGTGATATCTTAATGATAAAACCATTTCACTTTAAATATATATACAAAATGGATAAATACCTCTGTATTTTTAATGAGATTTTAATTAATTTTACTAGTATTATTAAATTTTTATTAATTTACGCACATGTAATAATATTGTAATTACTAATGAATGTACCAGAAAGATTGTTTTTATTATATTGCATAAGGGTTTGATGTTAACATCCGAATTTTCAAAATATATTTAAAAATGAGTTTATCCATTTATAATGTTTTTATAGTAAAATTTTGCATGATTAATGCTTATAAATATCTTGAAATTCTATTTTACTACTGTTAGAGGAAGTAACAATACAATATTTATTTAAGATATTTCAAACCACAGCATACAATTGTAATGCTATTTACAGCATTTCAAATTGCATAATCTAGGGAACATTATTAGTTTAAGTGATATTATTGATACCGATCAAATTATTACACAATACACTTATTTACACACACAAATATTCCGGTATCAGTCACCAAACGCCGAGGTCATAGTGACTTGGTTATGTAAATATTTTATTTTAATTATTATTACATCTTCCATTTTAAACTTTTTTCCATTCTAAATTTCGAATAATATCATTGCTTTTTTTATTCCTTAGCACATAGCCCTTCGTAGTGTTCATTCATTTCTTCAAAACATTTGTCTTTAATTGATAAACGATGAAAAATGGTATACAATTTTGCAATAATGTTTCTGATTTTCCGATTATAATTATACCTTTCTATGAATCATCTATTCCCATTCGATGTGCGACATAATGGTGAGGTATTAAGTTTTTAACCTGCGTTTATTCTTGTGAAGGTTTCGGAACGACTTTCTGGATCTTGATGCGTTTCTGTGAACAGCCGAAATATTCCACTTGATAATCGTGCACGAATTATATCAACTACTTAAATGTGTGTTTTGTTACTAATGTGAAACTTTAAAAAATATAATTGCCTTTGAGAGTCACCATATAATGAAATGTAGGGTTGAAAACTAAGTTTATACCAAGTTAATGCAATGAATGACTAAAAACACCAACAATTTTATCATCATAATCTTTCAAAAATACAAAATAACTTCCACCACAATTTATACGTTGCAGTCATCTATCAGGAAGCATTTGTTTGACAGTTTTAAAAGGTCTTAGTGATGTTGCAGAATGGAATATCCTAATAAATTTCTTCTGTATTAATGTAATTCTTTCCTTTTAAAGACGATTTCAGAAGCGAGAAAAGATAGAAAACAGAGTGTACAAAGTCTGATAAGTACAGAGAATGAGGTATGAGATTAAGATCTTGTGACTTTCTGGTTCGTTTATAAAAATGGTTTCGTATTTTCTTTGGAAGAATATAATTTGAAAATAAAATCTGAATATAAAAAAATGCAGAAATCTCCGAAAAAATATTTTAGGAAATATGAAACCTTCAAAATTACCGAGTTTGGTTTAAATTTTATTCGCTATATATATGACTATTATTTTCTATTTGAAGATACAAATTCTATCAAGATTTCATGTTGCAATTGTCCTTTTTATTGTAAGTCTTTTATTTCTTATTTTATTTCAATGGCAGTACCGAAAGATTTTGTTAAAGAGAAAATTACACTGATCGATAGTCGCAATAAAGAAAAATTAAATATAAAATTCAGCCTTTATTAATATAAATGTAAGATGAATAAGTTAAATTAATTTTGATCATTATTTAGAATGTATAATGAAAACAATGTTATTTTTAAAATTTCCTTTATCTTCAATCTATCGATAAATTATTCATTTAAAATAAATTAAAAATGAAAATTGATCAATGGTAATTTTACTGATGCTAGTTACAATTACATTGCAATCATTTTAATGTGTTAAAATAACTAAAAAAATAACGATTTAAATTCCGCACTTTATTTTTCACAAAATGCGATTATTCAAACAACAACAAAAACCACATTAGTTTATAATGTTATTTAAATATATTTCATAAGCGTCTATAATTCTTTTTATGAGCTGTGATTTTAAACATGCAATTCAGCATACTGTATAAAATTTTATATAACATATTTAAAATTAAATTCAAAAATTATTAATATTATAAATAAAATACAAATTTTATAATTTCAATTTTTTAAAATCCAACTTATTTTTATCAATTTTAAAATTATAATATTCATACTCATACTCGTACTAATATTGTGAGTTATTATATTTTTGTGTAGAAATATATAAATTTACTTGGATTATTCAATATTATTGTATGTTTTATTGAAAAACCAATAATTAATTCAACTGTAATTAATATCTACAAATTTTAAAAGTATTTAAATTAGTATTTAAATCGGTAAGTTATTATTAGTTTTTAAAAAAATTCCCGAATTGTACCGGTGAAAACTAGAAATTTTTGTTACAGAAAATTTAATAAAGATAAAATTTACTTTCTTTTCATATGGCTCTATAGATCAATACTATTAATTTATTTAACACGAATTTCCGGGACAGCATATCTCAAATGTGTTTTGACCAAAAATGAAATTAAAACAAAGCATCTTTGAATTACACATATAATTAATATTTATTAATTGTATTACATATTATTAATATTAACCTGACTCAATTTGTAGCATGATTCGTAATTGGCACGCTGCGCCCAAGAACCGTTAGGTAAACAATATTTTTCCGCATTTTCTAAATAAAGTCAACATTCAATTCATTATTTATTTATTATTAATATATTAAATTATTTGTAATAATAAAATGATTTATATTTATATATTTATAATATTTTTTCACAAATTATGTGATTTTGCATTTCAAATAACTTTCAGATTAAAATCAATGTTTTATAGTAAAATTCAAAGAAACTAGCAGTGATCACTTCACCACCATGCGCATTAAATATAACTCTGATATCATATTGTCAACTATATTCTTGGAATCTTAGAGTATCACTCATATATATATATATATATATATATATATATATATATATATATATATATATATATATATATATATATATATATATATATATATATATATATATATATATATATATATATATATATATAAATAGTGAGAATCTTTTCAACTATATGTACCAAAGATACTTTAAATACATATATATTTCAATAAAAAACGGTTTTAATTTTGGGGTGATAGTTGGTATTGTGGTCAGTTAGAACTGTGTTCAACAATAATATCATTGTAAAATTAGGATTTATTATAAAATTATGTTTATTTATTTTATTTCACTTTAGGTGACCTATCTAAAACATACATACTTGTGGATGATAGTGATCCAGTGATAGTGGATGATAGTGATCTAGTGATAGTGGATGATAGTGATCCAGTGATAGTGGATGATAGTGATCTAGTAATAGTGGATGATAGTGATCTAGTGATAGTGGATGATAGTGATCTAGTGATAGTGGATGATAGTGATCCAGTGATAGTGGATGATAGTGATCTAGTAATAGTGGATGATAGTGATCTAGTAATAGTGGATGATAGTGATCTAGTGATAGTGGATGATAGTGATCTAGTAATAGTGGATGATAGTGATCTAGTGATAGTGAATGATAGTGATAGTGATCTATGAGACCAATGAAAAGTTGAAAAAAGAATTGTCCCAAATTCCGAAAATTGATGTTACATAAATTTTGTAAACTATGTATTAAACTGAAAAAAATTTACTCTTCGTAATTTATTTTTAAATAATTTTTTTTACGATCCTAGACAATTTTAAGATTTTCGATTCCTTCTAATTTTCATTTGATTTTTTTGAAATTGCCACAGTTTATATGATTTCAACTACTAATTTGCTTCCGATTCCTTCAATTGCTTCAGCTGATATAATGTTTTGAATATAAAACTATTACATTTTGTAAATTTGTTACCTTTGTACTGCTACCTCAGACATAAGTATATTGTGCAAAGGATTCACGCACCTGCTAAACAGGAAACACATTCACAAATGTTGATGGTCTGTTTGCATCAAATTCTCAACCTACAGGCTCTAAAAGTGCATCATTGTAGAACTCGCTAAGTTTAAGTTAATAATAAAATGGATCTTTAATGCTAGTTTTATTTAGTTGTAGGGTTTTCATTAATATATTTACTTTACAAATACAAAATATAATTTAAATGTAAATTCACTTTGAATATTCGAGCGCTCTGACTCAAGTACAGCTTGACCGCTACAAGACTCTCATTTAATCAGTTGAATTTTTCCTATATTATATACCCTAAATGTAATAAATTACCTTGTAAGAGGGTTACCTCAATGAATAAAAGTCCTTGCCCTTCCTATAATTGAACATATATGAATATTATGCACCTGTCATTTTATAAAAATGTTTTAATCTCATTAGTTGAATAAATTAAGATATTTATAATGCATTTTATACGTGATTTCAATAATTATTAATTTTATTTATTCAAAAGCTTGAAGACTACGAATCGGTAAATTATCGATGTTTTTGATATTCACGAATTTTTGGCACTGCCTTTTTCAAGTTGAATATGCAATGACGAAGAATGATGAAACAATCGTCTCTGTTATTATCGAAGATATTTCATGTCCAGTGGTTGGAATTAGGACATATGCTAATATTTTGTTAGATTAAATGTAGGGTTTCTAAAACGGATGATTGGTATCTGGTATCCGCGGTTATATAATCTTTTATCCGTATCCGGTATCCGCGAAAAAATGACGGTTATTCTTTTAAATTTAAATTTTAAAAATAAAATTTTATAACAACATTGGTTTGGAAAATATGTTTTATAAATTGGCAAAAAAAATATAGCTACGTAATTATTTTCATTTTCACCTTCATTCTCTTTGTTATCAGTTTTTTTAATTTGTATAACATGAAAAATATAATATATAAAATATAATATTAAATATATGTACTAGTATCGTACAATACCATATTAAATATTTGGAACTGGAAAGTTGTAAAAAATATTTTGGTAAGTTATTATTAGTTTTCAAATTAAAATATTTTAAATTTCTTATTACCCCCTAAAAAATGTTGAAGAAAAGACAATTATCATCAGTGTGGGATTATTTTGAGAAAATCGTAAAAGAAAAAGAAAGCAGAGCAATGCCAGAAATGTCAATCTAAAATAAAAAATGCAAATGGATCGACGGGAGCAACAAATCACCTGAAACTTGTTCATAAAATTATTCTAAATGAAACAGTTGAAAAAGAACACTCCACGCCTAAAATCCAAAGAGCTTCATCTTTAATATTAAACTATGTTAAGCGAGACAGTTTGGAAGATATAGTATCGAGACTGGCAGCAATTGATAATATTTCTATACGTGCTATAACGAATTCTATATTTATTCGCAAATCAATTTCTAGTCGAGGGTATTCTTTACCAACCTGCGAAACTAGTGTTATGAAATTAATACATCGTAATTTTGAAATAAAGAAAAACAAGGTGATTAAAGTTATTGAACAACATAAAATACTTGGCAATAAATACAGTATCACCAGTGATGAATGGACAAGCTTAAGAAGAAGTAGATACCTGAACATAAATATCCATGGTGAAAACAACTTATGCGTAAATCTTGGGCTTGTTCCAATTTTAGGATCTTGTAATGCAGATGATATGGTGGATAAAGTAAAAAATCATTTGCTTCAATTTAAAATAAATTTTGAAAGTGATATTGCATGCACTACTCATGATGGTGCTCCAATGATGTTAAAGTACGGGAGAACTTGCCCAGCCGAAATGATTATATGTTTAACCCACATTATACACCTAGGCGCTTGTGATTATTTGTATAAACCACACGAACTTGTTGATAATCGTGAAGCTGAACCCGAACTATTAAGTGAAGATGAAGAGCTGCTTGATGATTATGAAGACGTTTTTCAGTATGAGCTCGGTATCGACACCTATGTTGACGAAAATATAACTATTTTTGAACACTTGAAGCTAGTGTGGAAAATTGTGTGCTTTTTTAGATATTCTCCAATACGCAACAACATCCTGCAAAATCATGTTAAAATCGAATTCCAACGTGAGTATGAAATAATCATAGATATTAAGGTTCGATGGAACTCAATTTCAACCATGATAGAAAGATTTTTGAAGTTGAAAACGCAAATTTTACAAGCTTTAAATGATTTGAATGCTCATTATTTGATGGATAAAGTTGACTTTGAACTGTTAAAAAATATCAATCTTTCTTTACAGCCCATAAAACTAAGAGTGTAAGCATTAAGTCGAAAAGACGCAATTATATTTGGTGCTGAAGGTATTTTATCCTTTTTAAAAAACATAATGGAAATACTCAATTTGGAAATAAGTCACGATTTGTTGAAGTCAATTGAAAATCGAATTGTATCGAGAAAAAATGATATTTTTTACTGCTTTACTAAAATGTCTTGTTAACCCAACTTCAACAAATGGTCCAACAAAATCCACTCTTAGTTTTGCTTCAGCTCTTATCAAGAGACTTTTCCCTTCTGATGATATGCTGTTTTCTGAGGGTGAAGAAAATGTTTTGTGTGAAGAATCTGCAGTCATAGTTGAATCAAAAATAGAATTGGCTGAAGAATTATACATTTCATACATTTCAAAATTGTCCAATATTCAAGAGGTAGGAATATCAAATGATAACATCACTTTAAAACAAGAATTCAAGATCTTCAAGAAAACTTCTATCAGAACAAAAAATCTTGAATTGCTTTATATGGCATTGAAAACAGCGAAGCCGACTTTAACAGATTCCGAGAGAACTTTTTCTATTTCTGGAAACTTCTGCACGAAGATAAGATCTCGTCTCTCTTGTGTATCACTTAATGCATTGGTGTTTCTAAAATATTATTATTTAAATGAAAAAATGCAGTAAATAAAATTTTGGTGATGTATATACTTTAAATTTTATTTATAAGAAATAAAAGTAATTTTGATGAAGTTCCATATTAAACAATATTTTTTATTTTTATAAGGTTATCCGGTATCCGCCGGATAAATCCAAAATGTTTATCCGATAACCGCGGTTTCAGGAAATCCGGATATTTGGAAACCGAATATTTGGATTCAAATGAGATTAAATGCCCAAAGTTATTTGTTAACTGTGCAAGAGCTAATTCTAGTTGATCAATTAGCACACAGATATGTAATTTAATACATGCTCATACTATGTACGGTGGTCTTGAGGCGATTTATAGCAGCATGATGAAATGCGATGTGGATATTCGAAAGGATTTATATACAACGACAATGAGGATTCAACAATCAAGAATTAATTCTATACGGCATAAATAAAAGTAATTTATCAATACGTCAATAAAACGAAAAAATCCTAGGTTAGTATAAATAAAAAGGCAAAAAAAGGAAAATTGTTTTATATAAACGTTAACGGGAACAAATGGGGATAACAATGTATAAGCACATAAATATACAAGCTAAATTGGATATCGGCACATCAAGTTATTATTTTGTTCTTTAATTAATAATTACTTTTTGGAAAATAGCCTTCAAAAAAATTTAATATAAATTTTTATGATTTCAATATTCAAAAATAAATAATTTTAATTTTAATTGACAATAAAATTCAAGAATACGTGAGAAAAGAAATATTTTATAGCAATTTTATTAGTGTGATATATGAGAAATATTTAGAGAAAACTTACTAAATTTTATTTATAAATTGTAATGATTTCTTATAATTGAAAAGTGAAAATAATTAATTAATTATACCGTAGTTATTATAATTGTACCCAGAAAATTCTGTTGGACATGGTTGAATAGCTATTCGGTCGCGTTCGATCGGTTTCCAGCACAAAACGTAATCGTATACCGCTGGACAGAAGCTGATATTCTGATCTATTTAATGAAAAAAAAATCATTTGCAATCATGATTTTTAATTAATTTTTTTTAAAAACAATAAAAGGTTACATAAGAATCAAATTTTAGATAAAAGCAATATACGTATGTATTAAAATCTATAACATTTAATTCTTTAATCATAATTTTTATTATATGAAAATTACTATTATTAATATAAATATTTTCAAGACAAATAATAATTCATATATCGGAAATTTTAACAAACATTTTAAAACTTCGCATTCAACTTTCTCATACATAATTTGTAATTATAGTTGATATTTTTGATTTCAAACATTTGTTTTTTTATAATTTCTATTTAAATACACGAATAACTTTTATAATAATTAAAACAAATATATATATGAGCTGTTTTTGTCCAACATTTGTTATAAAGAAACATTTCAAGATTTAAAAATATTAAAAATTTGTATGTTTTGTAGTAATAAATAATATAAATTTATTATCTATTAATATTTATTAAAGATGTTTGAGGAAAATAATACGTTTGTTATAGTCAAATAGGCTTGCCTCATTTTCAAATTTAACGTCTTATATTTGAAAATATATATATTTAAAAAATATTTTCATTAAGTTCAATAATTTCCATATTTCCAAAGTTTCTATGACAAAAACGAACGTATATTTAGCAATTATAATAATTTCTCGAAGTCAAAATTAACCGAATCTGTCATTTTGAAATTATTCTTCTAAATATTCGAAAAGCCTTAATTAAATTTATATTTGTCGTCGAAAATTGCAATTAGATTATTTTAGTTTGAAAAATATTTACGTAATGTAATGCCGGTATTGCCATAAATGCTCAAATAATAAAAAAAATAATAATAAATAATATTTAGAAATCAATTGAATTATAAATAGCAGCAACAGATTAAATTTAAAAATAATACTTGATAATTTATTTTAAATTTTTAGTAATTTAACTTATAATTGTTACAATAGTTGCAATATTTTAGTTTTATACCATTTCCAAACTCAATCTGCTATAAGCTAAAGATTGTATTTCTACTCGAGACATACACGCATACATATTAGTGGCATGTAGTCAAAAGAATGAAATATTTTAGCGAAACAGGATATTAAGCACATTCTAACATATTTATGCCAATCTAACTTAATTATGGTATCCGTATACTTACTTTTTAAAAAATACAAAATAAATCATATAAATGTGACATAAATTGTCTGCTCATAACATGTTTAATTTGGATATATATATATATATATATATATATATATATATATATATATATATGTATATATATATATATATATATATATATATATATATATATATATATATATATATATATATATATATATATATATATATATATATATATATATATATATATATATATATATATATATATATATTATAAGAACTTCTATTTCTTCCAATTTCACCACTGATGATATTTTCCATTGAATTTATAAAAAGAGAGTTTGAAGACTATAAATCAGTAATATATCGATGTTTGTTGATACTCACGAATTTTCGGCACTTTTTCAAGTGAATTTGATCATTATTACATTTAATAATTATTGTTGGGAAAAATAAATTTATTTCGTATTTTATAATAAATTTATTGGTTTAATTATATTTTATTTTAATTACCCAAATAATATTTCCTATTTTCAAAATTTTTAAATTCTATAATTTAATTTAATTTTCAATTTTTTAATATTTTATTTTATAAATAAACGTTTTTTATATTTTAAATATTTTTTTAATTTTAAATTTTAAATCTAATTAAATATTAATTTAAGTATTAATTTAGTTGAATGTTGATGGACGGTTTAAGTTTTTTGATATAAAGAGTCTTCGCGGCTAATATTTGCAATGAATTTTTCAACGTATCTTGTAACATTTTGCATTTTGTTTCGTGTAAGAGTGGTGCTGATTTGTGCACTTTTATCCAGTGTTCGTGATAACTGCTGGTTTGGCTCTTGACGTGTTCGTTGAGTCTTTTTTCCCACCAATAATTATCAAATGTAGTCTTCAAACTCTCTTTTTAATAAATTCTCTCTCTCTCTGACATTTTACTGAAAATTTGAAAAAGTTACATAGCATATCCCACTAATTTCTTTCCATATTCAAAAGCGACAAAGTAAATACTAATATTAGTATTATAATAATTAATTAAATAATTAAATATATTATTTGCAGTAAAAGGCTTAAATTATTATTTAATTGTTTAAAATTTAATTAATGCTGCTACCAAGAAATCATCAAGTAATAATTATTCAAAACCAAGATCTGAACACCATCTAAGCAAGAACCGAAATAGACCAACTTCACAATTTATATCATACGTATCCAGTCCAATTATT
Source organism: Schmidtea polychroa (assembly GCA_959609185.1). Classification (NCBI taxonomy): domain Eukaryota; kingdom Metazoa; phylum Platyhelminthes; order Tricladida; family Dugesiidae; genus Schmidtea; species Schmidtea polychroa. Next base: position 127,165 of record CAUHTR010007715.1, read on the forward strand.
GATAGTTTTTCTTTCATTAATTTTCTACATCTCTTCATCAATTCCAAAGTGCTTCTATTGAGTATCGGAAAAAACAAAGAGTAACTTTCAAATTTATTATAACAATCGCTAAATAATGGCATCGATTTAAATCTAACGAAAAGCACCAAATCCAATATATATATATATATATATATATATATATATATATATATATATATATATATATATATATATATATATATATATATATATCTTTTTTTTACTACAATATATTTCGACAGAATCACTGGCATCTTCAGGTAGAATTGAAATCAAATTAAATCAATATAAATTGCTCTTTTTTAAACAAACTAATTAACTAATTCATTCATTTTTTTTAAAGTAATTTCGCTAAAAATTTACAAAATTCTGTTTGTTATATTCAAACTTATTTAATAATTAATTAAATAAATATATCAACATATTTATTCAAAGGTTGACTACTACATTGGACAATATATTTTACATTTAATTCAGTCAAAGTCATTTGGTGTTGTTGTAAAGTGATTGATAACTTTTAGCATTGTGTTTCCATCAACTAAAGGTTTCTCGAATCTTTCATTTTAAATAAAATTATATTTTAGAGAATTAAGATCATAAACAATCTTTGTTTGAAAACAAGATCGGATACCAAACAGTGACACAAATGGTTATGGTGATACCAAAAGGTTATGGTGATACCAAAAGGTTATGGTGAAAGACATCTGATTTTGGTACTTTCTAACTTAAAATTTTTGAAACGTAACGGTAACCCAGAATAGGCGAATGCGGTTAAATATGTTAAGTTTTCAGAATTGAATCCTAATTTTCTAATTGACAATCTTACAGATATTACAGAAACATTTCAAATAATGTTAGCGTTATTATGCATAAGACCGAAAAAAATTATAAATATATTATTTATTATATAATTATCATCCTGCATTATCTTCAGTGATGAGGAGAATGAAAGCTAGATAATATTTACTTTGATTATTTTTTCCCATTTCCCTAAACCATAAATATCTTTTAAAAATGTTTATATTTTACAAACATTTTATTGAACAAAAACTTTAATATTTTGAAATAAAACTGAAAATTTTTGATACTGTCTGAAATGAAAGTCAACTTTGTAAATGTAAACACTTTAATTCCTTAACAGAAACCAATCGCAAATTTTTAATGGGAAACTCGTCAACTCTGCGATTTAAATTGATGGGATATTCATTAGACGGCTACTGCTATTCGCCGATAAATTTTTAATCAACCATTATATTACAAATAAAAATAAAACAATTAATTATTTTGTTAGAATAATAACAGAATTATTTATTTTAAATATTTGTTTTAATTTATTTATATATATATATATATATATATATGTGTGTGTATGTGTGGTGCGTTATTAAGGATATCTCGCAGCGATTAAATATAAGCACTGGAGGTGTGCAAACCATCCGGATAGCATTTGGCTTAAGAAAATCGGCATTCAAGTTCGTCTTAAATATTCTTTCTTCCGAGATGTTTGGAAACTGGATGGAATGTTGCCGTGAAAACCTTTTTAATTTTGATGAAAATGGTTGGCAACTTCTCAGAAATATCATTGCTGTAGATAAAACTCCTTTATCCCTGTATGTTCCTGAGACAAAAGAAGGGTGCAGTATATGGAAATTTTCTGAAGAAACGAATTCTATTAAAATGAGATCTGAAGCATATCATCGAAAATTATTGATGTTGACATTTCTTTGAGATCAGAGTAGCATTATCTATACGGGTTTCACTGAAATAGGTCTGCAAATTATTTTTATCTACAACAAAATCTACAAAAAACAACATGATCGACGTCTATGTCGCTTCCAACAAAACGCCCCAATCAACAAAAATGTAGAAACAATGGCAGTGATTAACATTCTCCCTACAATCTCAATCTAGAGCCCAGCAACTTTTACCTTTTGAGGGGGTATATCTATAAAAAAATTGACGATCCACAACAGGATGTGGTATCATTCTTCAAATTTCAAAGCCAAAATTTCTTCAAAAATGCTTTTTTGGAACTCCTGTTAGGATTCTTTAACATCTAGTTCGTGTACTTATTGACTGTCCAACAAAGTGAAGGACACTTCATTTTTATAATATGTTTCATATATTTACCGACTGATCAAGAATCAAAAAATATGGACCATGTCTTAAGTTTTAGTCTTCTCGTGAGGTCTAAAATTCTTGAATCGAATTTGAAACATCCTTACAGGTTTTTTTCATCTATTCACAGACAGAATATATCTTGCGCTACATGAATCGACCTTCAACTTTCATAAAACCAATGAATTAAGTTCCAACAAATTTAAATTTTCACAAAACAATTTATATGACTCGATTTAATCACTATTTTAATAAAATACAGGTTACACAAACGATAATTTCAGCCTCACATTTGGTTGGTTGTCCAAAGGAAAACCCCGGTTCAATTTAATTGGCGGAAAAAAACACTTGAAATGTTAAGTCTGATAAATTTGTTTATTTCTGATCAACTATATGCAATAATTATAATAATTTTCAATCTAAACGTGAGACTTTTTATTTGCTAAATTAATTTTTAATTAACTTTTCTGTACGTGTTCATAAAAACTTAACTGTTATATGTGGGGAAATTAAGTGTTTTGTCAAGCATATGAAAAGCTTTCTTTAATATGTCCTATAATTCTATGTGATTAATTAAATAAAAATAAATCATGTATATAAATATATAATATAAATAAAGAAATGAAGAAATATTGTTGGCGAAAGAAATATCATTAAAACAAATTGCTACTAAAATAAATGTCATAAATAACTTTCCAATCTAATAATACATAACAAATGTATTTTTAAATTAAAATAATTTTCGCCAAAATATTTACTCCAAACTTTATAAGGTAAATTATAATATCTTCTGCATTAAAAGTCTGACATAAACGCCTTTCTTGTTTGTTTTTCTTGATTATTGCTAATCGGAAAAAAATGTTTATTTGCATTAACCAAAGATTGGTAAGATAAACTTTGATTAAAAATTAAATTTACTTATTCAATTTATCAAAAAAACAAATTATTTTAATTGATTAGAATTTTTTCAACAACCTTACGTTTCAAGGATTTATTGTATATATATATATATATATAATATAAATATCTTTTAATTTTAATTAATAAGAAAATACAATAAATAAGCATTAGTAGACATTTCAAACATCCAATAATATATTAATATTTATTGATTTTGTAAATAAAAATTCCAGCCAATAAGATTGATTGATAAATCGATGAAGCACAATCATGATATATTTGTTGCCAAATTGTATTTATTTTCATTATTTTTTTTTACCATAATTTACAATAAAATGCAACATTTATTAATTATCATTTTTGGTTACCGTTTAAAGTAATTTGGAAATTTTATTCTTCATGACTATAAATTATTATAAAAATTTAAGAGATAATAATTTATTTGTTTTTAATTAACTTTTTAAACTTTATTTATTTAAATAATTTATATATTTTCATCTTTTATAATGAGTTGTGGTTTTTTGGGATATGCTGAGTAGGTTTGTTTTTACAATATAATATTTTATCTTAATAGTTAACGATAAACCTCATTAATTTTCTAAACTTGTATCATGTGTCACTTTAATATTCTAAAATTAATTTTCTTATTTTATGTACTTTTACTTTTTTGAAATATTTTAAAAAACATTTTGGGAGCCTCCTGACAAAGTTAGTTGTGTACGCTGACCACATAGGTAAACATCTTAAAACATTGATCACCATTTTTTGATAATATTACAATTAAATAATGAATTTTTCAATTTATAATAATAATAATAGTGAATATAAATATTTACTATAATTATCCATAATTGCTGGACTGAAAGAATCAGAAAGCCGCTGATTTTAATCGTAGGAAATCAAAGAAATATTTATCGAACAACAATCTGTAATTTACTGTTAATTACAATATTAAACAAATAATTAAAAAATGTGTCTTTCTAAAATGAGACGAATTTTGTTAATTAATAAATAATTAACACATCAAGAACGATTCTCAAATTTCAAATTATTTATAATTTAGTTTTGAAAGATTGAAAAAAATTGTTTTAATTAAAGAAATAAATTATAATAAAATTTAATTTAAAATTTATAATTGCAAGGGGCTTCATTTTATAAAATAAAATTTTCAGATTATGAATAAATTAACAGGAAATAAATTTTCCTCATTTGATTATCTAAGAAATAACAATTAACTCCAAAGCCTTTTTTAAATAAAATATCCAATTATGTCTCAGATGAATAAAGTTCTAATAGAAAAGATTCCTTTGGGAATTCATAAATAAAAATTTTAATTTAGTATTTTAATTGCGTAATTATTTTGTATCGGCATATTTTTTATAAAAATTTATAATGAACAATCGTCAAAAGTATTTTTAATTATTAAAACAAAGATAAAACTTATGTTATTGGTTTAACAAAAATATTTGTTTTTATTTTATTAATAGATATATTTTATTTATTAGTTTAACCACTTAACAGTTTTGCACGAGCGTGAATCGGGCATTGATTTTGTTGACATAGTGACATGCCCGAGCCTCGTTCGGGCAAATTCTGTTTTGACTTGTAGAGACTGATTTTCACGAACCGTGCTAGTTCATGGGTGCTAGTGAATTAAACACGAATGTGCTAGTTGCGTTTTGAGTGGTGGTAGGTGGACATTTGGACATCTTTTCGAAAATAAATTAGACTGTTAAGTGGTTAAATGATCAATGTTTACTAAATTTAGTAAATATTATTAAATTAAAATATGCGTAGCAAATATTTGAAGAAAGTTGTTTATACTAAAATTTCTTTTTCGTATTTTTTATTCCATTTATGGATTTAATAATAGGTAGTTAGTTACCCTCTGGAGCAGATCATCCAGTGTACTCCCTACCCTTCCCCATAGGGGTAATCGCTGCGTAATGGAAGCCAGACTGCTCCAGGTTAATTTTTAATTGCATCACATTTTTCGGACTATAGTCAGGGGATTTCTTTGGTCCTAGGAAATTTAGAATGGCGTTCTACTATTAAGACTAACATGACCTTAATATGAAACAATCCAACTAAGGCGCAGTACGAAATGCAGAAATTGCAAAAATCCTCACGAGTCATCAATACATACACTAAATATGTGTGTAATAGGAACAAGGATGTGCACAAACAAACATAATGAAATACAAAAAGACCTAGAAGATGTACTTAGGAGTAAAGAAATGAATTTCGAAGTTGAAACAGAACCAAAAGAAGCCAAAGAAATATTAAAACCTTATATTGTGGTTCGCATGAAAGACACAATAATGATAATTGACATCAAATATTCTTTTGATGATATCACAACAATCGAAACATCAAGAGCAAAAAACCAATCGAAATACAGAAAACTCGCCCAATATATACAAAAAGCAACAAGAACTTACATCAGTGGAAATATTTGTGGTGAGCTCTCTTGGAACTTGGAACAAGAGGAATAATGACATCCTCAGAAAACTTGGCCTTAAATACAAGGAATATATGCCAATCAAATCAAAAATTATAGAGCTAGTCCTAAAAGGCTCTAGGAAAACATACGAAAACCATCGTGGCTTCCACCAATAATCAAACAAGACTAGAACATTGATCATTGTGCCCGCATCCTAAAACGGCCCACTAGCAAATTCACTGCCCCATATAGTAGCTAGCCTACTATATTTTCTCTTGTATATCGATTATGCATTTGTTATCTTTCATTAATAAATTTTTGACTCTAGATTTGTTTTTGATGTGTTCAATGAAATTTCAACGAGTTTATCACAGGCATTTTGAGGGGAAATATTCAATGTTAGTGTTTTTTCTATTTATGATTTGAAATAGTAAAAATGATAAAAAATAGGCAAATTTACATGAAGCTTATGAGCAATTATGTTATATATAAAAAGTGTAAATATATTTTGGATTATCAAAAAAATATCTATTTTAATTGATTTAAATTTATAAAAAATTTATTTTAATAAACCATTCAATTAATTTTAATTCATTAAAAAATAAATGTTGGTGTTTCATCTTCAAATAATTAAATGTGGAAATCAACAGAAATAATTAAAAATAAATATTAATTAATTTAATTTACTAATTAAAACAATCATTCATTAACATCTAATTTGTTTAGTGAAGCAATAAAAGTGACAGAAAAATAATCTTATCATTGCACTTCACATTTTATGTGAACATGGCAAATTCAAAGTCTGGCTAGTAATATTAATTAATTTTATTTTTGATTTTCTGTAGTTATATTTAGTAATAAGAAAAATTATTATTATTATTATTATTATTATTATTATTATTATTATTATTATTATTATAATTATTATTATTATTATTATTATTATTATTATTATTATTATTATTATTATTATTATTATTATTATTATTATTATTATTATTATTATTATTATTATTATTATTATTATTATTATTATTATTATTATTATTATTATTATTATTATTATTATATTATTACAAAATAATCAAAGATATTAAGTATAATATTTTCGAGATTTAACCATAATATCTTCACCTCTTCTGACTCAAGTCTCGTTCCTCACACTTCATGATCTGACAGGTCTTTAAGGCAATAAATTCCATAATGTTTCATTTGAAAGCATTCTGATGTTCTAATTCCATTTGGTAATCGCATGATGGTAAAATTTAGGTTTAGATGGCAATCCTAATGATCATAATCTGCCCATATTTAAAATGTTGTGGAAAAAAAAGAAAAATCGTTGTTTTATTTGTTTGGTTACTTTATTAGTTTAGTTTAAAAAATCATTTTCTAATCGCCTGATTTCATTAAAACAAAAAAAATAAATATTCTCTTAAAATGTTTAAATGTTAATTAAAAATAACAAAAATATAGAAAAGTAAAAAATGTAAAATTGCAAATTTATGTTGAATTATTTGCCTGAATCTTTCGCATGGGAACGGAGTTGATTTTATCATTTGCTTCCTTATAATGGAAAATTGCTAATGATAAATGAACTATAGAGACAATATTACTTTCATATGAATGAAAATAATGAATTTTTAGACATTTTCTGGGAAATTTTAAATAAATCCCATAACAAATTTAAAACTATAATCTTCACTATTATCTTAAATTATTATTATTATTATTATTATTATTATTATTATTATTATTATTATTATTATTATTATTATTATTATTATTATTATTATTATTATTATTATTATTATTATTATTATTATTATTATTATTATTATTATTATTATTATTATTATTATTATTATTATTATTATTATTATTATTATTATTATTATTATTATTATTATTATTATTATTATTATTATTATTATTATTATTATTATTATTATTATCATTATTATTATTAATATTATTATTATTATTATTATTATTATTATTATTATTATTATTATTATTATTATTATTATTATTATTATTATTATTATTATTATTATTATTATTATTATTATTATTATTATTATTATTATTATTATTATTATTATTATTATTATTTAAATATTTCCTCCATCAAAATGCAGCTCTTAGCACTTACTGATATTTTCTCAAGTTTTACTTTATTATTTTAAGGAATATTATCATTGTTTAAAAGACTCAATCGTATTAAAAATCAAATCAAATTAAATTTTATATATTATAAAGGAATATTAATGACGTTTAAAACTATTTGCAAATGAAAAACTTGTTTTAATTGGAAAGAATAAAATTTTAAATGGGTTTTATTGTTTTAAATTTCAATTTATTTATTCCTATGCTTGTAGGATAATTTAAATGCAAACTGAAAATGCTTTATTTATAAAACCACTTTTAATCATAAAAAATTCCAACAAATGTGAAAAGAAATTTAACCCAATATTTTTAACTTTATTGATTTTTAATTAAACAAATTTCCAGTATTTTTAATAAAATATTTTCCTTGATCAAATATTTACAAATAGATTTCTATTAAAGAGGAATTTAAATTAAAAAATATATAATATTTCTTATTTAAATTTTAATTAATTTTTTTTATTTCAATTATAATATTACTATAACATTTATGCTAACCAGTAGTGGGATTCAGCCAGTTTGTACCGGTTCGCACGAACCGTTTCTATTCTACCGGCTATTAACAAGGAAATGAAAAGCAAAGTAAACAATCACATACGAAATTCAAAAATTTCACAGAAGCAGCATTTATGATTTGAATTTAGTTTTAAAATTTTCGTTACTGTGGTCACATATTTTGTTTAAAACTAGTATAAAAATAGTGTTGTAAAAACAAGTAAATATTGTATAAAAATTGTAAGTATATATATATATATATATATATATATATATATATATATATATATATATATATATATATATATATATATATATATATATATTAACAATTTTTTAAATAAAATTTATTATATAATAAAATAATCAACTTTAAATTTACATTAAAGTAAATTATATTAGCTGTTCTTATGTAAATTCTCGGTATTTGTTTCAGGCATAATGAAGCGCTCTGGATAATAAGTTTTGTCCGATTTTTTTCTTAAGAAGCCGAAGTCTGGTGAAGATATAATCCCAATAACAAACCGCAATTTAACTAATATTGTAGAAACAGGAGAAGAATTAATTTTTAGTATTTTTGGGTGAGTGCGATCAGGTTCTCAAATGTTTTGAGGGTGCGAACCGGTTATTAAATATTTTAAATCACACCACTGATGCTAACCTATTAGGGTGTTTAGTAATCGTAAAGTAAATAATTAATAATAATAATCATTAAATAATATTTAAAATAATTTTAAATGTACTTTGGAATGGTACTTATTGATGGTTTACTTAAACCACAGAGTCAAAAGCAAGATGCTCCTTTCAACATTTACATGTACAACCACGCGGTCTACACAATATTAATTGTAAAAATAAGAAATATTATTGATTGTGCTTAATTTTCATAAGATTTTTTAAAAATTTAATTAATAGTAGCGTCATGTATTTAAGAGATTCCTTTATTATTATTAATACTTAAATATGATAAAACTCTTAGTTGACCTTCGATGCTTCTAGGCATCACATATAAAATTTATAAAATATATATAATGGTTGCTTTTACAACTTCTACGCAGTTTTTCAATTTCAATAATTCAACTATTTTTAATTTATTATTAAGTTGAACAAAGGTTTTGCAAAAGATTCCTAATACCAGATTTCAATACATATTTGAAATTTATATGGCATTAATTATATAAATTATTTCTGTGTCAAATAAATTCAAAAATCTATTAGCTCTTTAGACGCGTAAATCGACTAAAGTCGCGCAAATGTTTTTATTCCTTTGAACCGACTTTTTTGAGCCCCCTCCCCCAAAATATAATCTGGCAATTAATTTTTGGTGTATTGAACCAAGATATTGATTAAAAAAATTAAAAGAAATTTTATAGAATACTTTTTTTTATGAAAAATTTGCATTTTACAGATCCATTTTAGCGCGTTCTAAGGGTTAATATTAACTCATACATTATAAATATATTTTGTGTTGAATCAAGATTCTGCTTGACATAATATATTAATTAACGAAAATAAATGAGAATGAATTATTTATATAAATGAAAACAAATCAGTGGATATTATTAAGTTTTTTTTGTTTTCATATCGGTGAAATACAAAGTAAAATAATCTTGTTTTCTTTCCACAAATAATAACATAAAGTTTTAGATATTTATACATTAATATATGACTATAAGTTTATATGACTTCCTAAATATTATAAGAGTTCTCTCTTTATCAGTAAATATATGTTCTTTCAGTAAAAATCAACAAAAGACAAACAAGCACATGTTTTCTTATATCAATATTAGTTTATACATATATTATTTAAATTATATTTTTTTAAATATCGTAATTTATTAGTAATTTAATATTATAATAATTAATTTATAATAATAATAAAAATAATAAAAAAAATAATAATAATAATAATAATAATAAGACAAAATAATAATAAAATAAATTTAATAAGTGCTCGTATAATAATAATTTGGTTTTATAATACCAAACTGTTACCGTGGGAGTTAAATTAAATGTTATTATCGAAATTTTAAATAATTAAATAATTAAATATTAAATATTTTTTAATAACTTTATTCAATTTATTGCAATTGTTTTAAAATAGTATTTGATTAAACTAAATAAATTATATATTATTCTATTAAAAAGTTTACGTTCAGATAATATTGAAAATAAATATTATAAAATCAATTAAATTTAAAAATTATTGAGATTTTAAATTAAATTAATTATAGAAACTTAATAATGATAAAGAAAATCACTTGAAAAAGGCTGTGAATATCAAAAAATAGCATCGATATCTTTATTGATTCATAGTCAAGTTTTCTACTAAATACAAAAAAAATAATTGAAATCATAGCCAATGGAAACATCCAAAAAAAGTCAGATTTTAAGAAGCAATTCTCATCATAAACAGACGCCCAACAATAAACACTAAGAAAGAGACCAATGAAATCACCAGTCTGATTAGTTGTTATTGACCTTGTGAATAATATCTCTTTAAAAATAAAATAAATAACTTGATCAAATTTTAAAGAAGTAAACTTTTAAAAACAATGAAAAATAAAAATCATAGTAAAATTATGTTTAAAAATTTCTAATTTCATATATAGAGTTATTAAAAGCTTTTTATAAATAAATATTTTATAATATTGTTTATTGAAACGTTAAGAACTAGTTATAAAAGCTTTAAAAACTTAGAAATGTTTTATTCTTTTATTTTGAATATTAGAGTAAGTTTGATTTTAAATTCTTGGAAAAAAATGTTTTATTTTGATTTATTTTATTTTTAACCAATAAGAGAGAAAATGGAAATAAAAGAAAGGATCAAAAAGCATTTGAAAATCGTAGCAGATAAATTCCAGGAAATTCATAAGGATTATTTTTTAATTTATACTAATTATGTAGAATTTAATTTTTCTATTTAAATAATTTAGATTTGAAACTCAATTTAATGAAATTCTACTTAGATTTTAAAAAATGAATAATTGATAAAATTAAGAAAATGCAAATCAGTAAACAAAAAACAACCAAAATCAATAATTATGTAAATATTTGTATAATCTGTTATAAGTAGTCAAAGATCATATCTGTCGAATTGAATGGGAAGCTCATTTTGATAATTAAGATTATTTCCTTTTGAATTTTCAAGAATTAGTAGACTTAATTTAACCACTCAAAATGTATTTTAATACTAAAAAAAATTAGATTTTCCAATAAATACATTGGAGACTATTTTTAATTAAACATCTGCCTCTTCCAAATGTTATTTATTAAATGCATTTATAAAAAAAACGTTTTTTAATTTTTTAACAAAACTTTATTTTAGTTTTTAATAATAAAATTGAAAACTTTTTCTAAGTATATTGAACACATTTCCTTGAGTTTGTGTTTAAATTAGCGTGCTTGGACATATACTTTTCCCTTTTAAGCTAGATTTTAAGTGTTTCTAATCATATTTATAAAATGCCGCTTTTTTTATTTGATAATTAAATGAAATAAGTCACCAAATAATTGTCAATTAAATAAAATTTAAAATTTAAAAAGATTCATAGTCAACAAATTATTATTGAGTAAAAGAGATATGTAAAGATTTGGAATAAACAGTACATAAGAACGATTTGAAAACAATTGGAATTGAAATCTGAGATTTTTTATCGTTAAAATTCAATAAAAATATCTATAAAATATCGATTTGCACAGACAATTACATTTATCTCAATATCAGTATCGATTTAAACAAATATATCAAATTTGTTTTCAAACTTAAATTTTGGAAATATTTAGTGTAAAAATTATTTTTATAAATAGTTGGTTTTAAAATTATATATATATATATATATATATATAATATATTTTTATTATAAAAACTTTTCTTTTTCAAATTTCATCACTGATTTATTTTCCATTGTATTTATTAAAAAAGCTTGACTATAAATCAGTAAATATATGAAAAACATCGATTTAACTTATACAACTGTCATCATATTAAATTAAAAAATTAAATAAAATACGCTGGCCGACAAAATCTCTAAATGGCAAATGATTACTTATTATTAATATATTTAGTGATATTGTTTTATTTTAATCATTTCTTACAAAATATTTTAAAAATAAAAAACAAAACTTTAAATAATACCGGAGCAAAGTTTGCTTATAATAATTTATTGTTTCAGAAAATAATTTTCTAAATTAGTTTATAATAATAATTAATTAATAATTAACTTTTAAAATACTCATTAGCTATCCGATAGCATATATAAAATAATAATTTTAAATACCTTTAGAATGTATTTTTACTCTCTTAACTAAATAAAGACAATGAAAGAAGAAAATCATGTATTACAAGCCATATGTATATATCTGAAGACCTGTAATATTTGTCTGGTCTGTTATGAAAAAGTACCCTTGCTAAAAAATACAATATGTAGAGAAACTATGGAAAAACACATTTTGCAAATTTTTCAATCCTGAAGAAAAAGTGAGGAAAGCTAAAGTAAAAATAACTTTAAAGCAGTAAGTTCTTTAGTTAGGTGAAGAAACAAAAAGTGTTTGAAGGCCGTTACCAATATTGCCTTTCCAATAAAAAGGTATTGTTTCAAAATCAAATTTATCCTTATTTACAGTTGCACATAGAATTAATAATATTTCGAATGATATAGAAGACTATTTAAAGGTTGCAATTCCTAGTTTACAATGAATTTACAATCAAGAAAATAATGTCTATCCTTTTCAGAATTTGATGATCAAAAGTGAGTGTCAAATTTTACATCTGTGTTGATATCACTAAATAATTTTATATATTTAATACATTAAATATGGATATATAATGCTCAAACTTTCTGATTAATGAAAATCATGGAAAAATTACTTTTTATTTTCTAAGGTCTCATTTTACCTGTTTTCTCTGAATATTTTATTTATTTTCATTACAACCATAGATGAAACACTGGGTAACGACTGTGCCACTTAAATAAATCTGACTAACACATGATAAAAACAGTGCTAAAAATAATTTGTTATAATTAAATTATTGATCTATTATCATTGAACAAGATTTTTAACCAATTAAAATTATTAATCAATTTATATTTTAATTTGAGAAAATCGGTCTGGCATATTTCACAGTGCAAAATTTCAATATTATTTTGTAAATATTTATATTTCATTCAATATTTTCTAAAAAAATTTATATAATAACTGTTGGGAGAAGAACACGTTAGTAAATCTTGAATACGCTCCAAGTAATATCGAGTTATATTTAATTAAATATTTACAAATAAATTTTTCCTTGATTGTGAATTGTTATTTTGTTAAATTAAGCTTACTTTTCAATTCAATAAATTTTGAGATTATGTCATTTTTAATAACATTTACTTACTTAAAATTAAAGAGAAGTTTGTTCCTGTATTGTAATATTAACCAGTTCCGTCTATTTAGACCTTTACCATACGTTATTGGCGGAAGTAAACCAACATTTATTCTTCATGTAATATCCAAAGTCGAAGATATCGTAAAAACAATAATAATTTTATTAGATATTTGATTTTGAGAAAAGTTTTTCTCGGACAGAAAACATTTTATAAAATTTTAATATTTTTCAAAAATAAAAAAAAATGCCAACATCTTAAATGAACGACTTACTCTGCTTTTTAAACTTTCAAAATTAGTTCGAATTTTAAAGCAGTCGTAAGAAAATTTTTTAATATCTTTAAGAAGAAATTCTCAAGACAAAATGTATATTAACCTGTTAAACGAGTCAATTTCAAAGGTCGCATGTGTTGTGCATAGTAAATTCAAGGCCAAGCCGTTTATACACGTCAAACATAAAACCAGTTTTAGGTTTTAAAAAAAATGTTTATAAATGTAGATTAAATAACTAGTAATTAGGCAATAAATATAAGAATGGAAAGTATAAATTATGTAAATGAAAATTAGAAAAAAATTACCAATTTGATCAAAGAGCAGAAAGCTAAATTTTTTCATACAAGAATAAAAATGAAACCAAATATTAAAATTTCAGTTGCGGATTTTTCTTTCTATTACAAGCTTTTGGTCACCCTAACTTACCTTTTTTTCATAACCTGGCTGGCTATTTATGGTTTTCTTGGTTAGACTGATTATTATTATTGTAAATATATTTCTTCATTCATTAATATTATAATTATTGTTTACACAATAAAAACTTTAAATAAATAGACAGAAATTTTCATCAAATAAAAGAGCAAATAAAAGAAAAAGTAATGAACTGCATAAGAATATGTAATAAACATAGTTTTCATTAATTAGACTGAAAATTACCGAAAATTTTTAATTTTGCTAGTAATTATTCAACACGGTTTCCAGTGATCTTTAATTACTGTTTGAAGATAGAAAATTGAATTGTCTCTAAGACATAAAATGTAAGGGAGTGAGAAAGGGAAAGATAAATATATTTTTATACAGTTCTTGTAAGAATCATTTTAATATATTCACAATTCGAGTAGTCTAAGTAATTTGTGTTAAATTTCAATTTGTATTGAAAATATAATTTAAATAAATAAAAATTATTTTTAATAGTTTTTTGCTATATTTCTTTTCATTTAATTCAATTTTATTTATTTTTTAAATTCATTTAAATCTTATTTCAATAACTATTTTATTCAAATAATGAAGTAATTGTTTATTTTTTTTAAATAACACTTAATTGTTTTTGTAAACTGTATTATATTAAAAAATTTTAAGAAATTTCTTTCTAGTTTTAAACAGTGTGAAATTCGAATATATTCCGGGTAAAGTTTTTAATAATTTGCATAAATAATTAAGCTACTGACGAAAGATTTTAACACTATTTGGCATTTTATTTTTTTTTAAATTTGTATAAAATATAAATTTAATTTAATGTATATATTAATTATATTTTATATATGATGAACGAATATATATATATATATATATATATATATATATACATTAATTATTGATACATCTTATGTACACTTTTAAATCCTGATTAATTTTCATTACTGAAATTTTAGGCAACCCCAACAATTTTGAGAATAAAATAATTTATTTTAAATCAAAAAAGAATTTTCAGTAAGTTTTTAAAATTCATTTATTTAATTTTAAAAATCGCATATAAAAATTTAATAAAAATATTTTATCTAACTACTAAATAAATTTTAATGCTAAGATAAAGATTCTTCACAATTAATTTTTAAAAATATCAAATTTAATTTTTTTATAATTAATTTGTAATTAATTAAAATTCAAACAAATTTAAAGAATATATTCAGTTTGATACTATTATTCATATTTTCAATTAATTTTTTTAATGTTAATTATATATTATTTATCACGAGCAAATTACGGTGAAATAAAATTGCTATCTCATTTTACCTTTCATTGTAAAATAATTAACAATGTCAATTTCAATGTACATGAAAACATTTAGGTTATCTCTAATAATTTAGCTGAAACATTCTCCTATTAATAAACAAAACATTTTATGTAAATAATTTTATTTATCTTTATATTTCCTGAGAAAACCGATAAACTGGTTTTGATGCAATTTTTCCTTGGAGTAATTTGTTATTTGAGGCGAAATTGAAATCTGGCAGGAAACTTTTCCAATTAAAATTTGCTATGAATACAAGGTTTCCTTTTGATAGGGATAAAATACAGGATATATAAATCATTTCGACCTAAAACATTTGTCAACAGAGAAAGGATACGAAGTTGAAAATTCTGGGTTTTGAGGTATTTGAGTTTGTAAGTAGAAGATATTTATGATAATTAAAACAAATAAATGAAATGAAATTATTTCACAAATGAAAAATAATTTGAAATGATTGTTGAAAAATATACGCAAACATTTAATTGAGCAAATTAAAATTCTGATCAAAAATGAGAGTTATAAACAAAATCAAAATATGATACGAAGATCAGTGTTTCTTGTCCTTTATACTCTTGTAAACCCCTTAAATAAATTTTTATTTGTAATTTTTATCCAATTAAAACGACAGACCAATGCATATTTTTTATTCGTACTAATGATATATTTAAACATACATTGCAATGATTTAATTATAAGATAACGCCAATCAAACATTCTTTTCACGATATATTTCGACAGTTTTCCTGTCATCATCAGGTGGGATATAATAACTACATAAATTAAGAATTTTAAACAAATGTACTAATTTTATTAATTATAAAAATAATTTTTTTTAATAAAAACATTTAATTATTTTTAAAAATTATAATTAAATTAATATATTATTTTTAAAATTTTAGCATTCAGAATTTAATTTAATAATTTAAAAAATTTTATTAATTATTTAATTTAACACAACAATCAATACACACAAAAAATTATTCAAAAACATTTAAAATACAAGTATTCACTGCATTCTGCGCATTAATTTTCGGATTCAATGACTTTATCAACAACGCCTCACAAATCACACGTTCCCAATAATTATCGAAATTTTTTAATAAAATTTTTAAAATCAGACATACCTATTTTAATCTTACAGCCCTTATTGTGATCTTTAATATGGGTCAAAGCCTTCGGTCTACAATGTTCTCGAGCTCGAATACAAAGAGATTTACAGAATTTTTAAATGTGTTGACAAATTGGTTGAATTGTTAATGAAGAACGGTTATTCCGTTATTGTTTAAAATCCTTAATTTATGTAGTTATTATATCCGCATCTGATGATGACAGGAAAACTGTCGAAATATATCGTGAAAAGAATGTTTGATTGGCGTTTTCTTATAATGATATATTGTTGTTTTTTTTTAAATATTGTTGACAATGAAATATTTAGGATTATTAATGAAAGATTTTCTAACATTTTAAAGCTTTGTATAATTGTTATTTCTGTTCCAAATGGTCAATATTATTGTTGGGTTTTATAACTAAATTTCGGCTCATCCCATTTTTCAGTAATAATAACAAATGTAACAATATATTAAAATGTTAATGATATTACAACAATAATAAAAATAAATAAAATATTCAAATCAAAGTTTACTTATGTCACTCCAGAATACAACTTATTTGCTCTAAATGCCCAATTTGTAATAAATGTGATAACGGTGTAATGACATAGTAATGACAGAGCATTGACGGAGTAATGGCATAGTAATGACAGAGCATTGACGGAGTAATGGCATAGTAATGACATAGTAATGACAGAGTATTGACGGAGTAATGACATAGTAATGAAGTAGTAATAACGGATACAAATTCACAATGAGCACGCTTTCGTTTACTAAACTAAACTAATATTTTAATTTATTTTCTATTATAAATTTCTGGACAATTTCAAATTAAACTTCTTGTTTACTAAATAACTAACTTCCTAATTTTCTAAAAACCTTTAACTCTCACATCGATCCCTAGGTGAATTTGACCAAATTTAGGTTGTAACCACTTGCGCTATGATTTAATTTTCGGTAACTGAGCCGCGTTCTACTATATAAAGTATCGTAAGGCATCGACGCCTCACCGCGTCAGCGAGCTCAGAGGTTTGACCAGTGCTTAGCGCAAGTGGTTAAAATGCAGTATTTCATTTGATTTTCTGGTGATATGAATATTTTTTGATTAATTAATCTACGCAATAAAACGTTTGCGCGTGTCTCTGAACATGTGAATAATGGGCATTCATCGGATGAAATTTTACCCTTATAGTTGTTGAAGATTTGCAAGCTGAACATAATATTATGCCTGTGCGGACGATGGAAAAAGTACATATAAAAATAACAAGGAAAATCATGAGATAAATATAGTACTTGATAATTTATCAATATCCGTATCAAAGAACAAAACCATCACTTAGAAAGCGGTAATCCTAGCACTTATGGAAGAACAAGAGTAAAGAACATTATACTAGAACTGGATGCATTTGAATTCTGTTTTACAAAATTATGTGAAAAATAATTGTTGATAATTCAAATTCGGGAAGTTTCAGAATTAATGATGAGGCTTGGAATAAATGTTAAAACTCAGACGTATATTGGAATTTTGATTTTAGGTACAGTTTTTTGGTGTCCGGGTGAATCTATTGACAATTTGTAGCATGACAAAATTGGACGTCTCATATTTTATGCAACTACGTCAGAATAGAAAAATTATGTTAATTAATATTAAGACAAACCTATTCACCAAGAACGCAGGGCAACAAATAAAATGGTATCACTTCGGAATCTTTGGGAAAAGTGGATTCCCAATCTTCAAGTAATCTATTCTCCGCATGAGAAATAAACAATATATGAGCAGCTTGTTTAAATGTTCGTTAAGACAATATATGCATTTAATACCAGCAAAATATACAAGTAATTAGTCTAGTGAAGGTCTTGAAAGAAAACAATGTCAGATAGTTCATATTGGGTTTGGTAAAATATTTTAAAGGATATAATATTTTTTAGAGGGTCGTAATAGGGTTAAATATGTCTGTCCCTCAATTTTGTTGATTCTCGCTTATAATCTTTTCTCAACTGCATTTCTAAAATTAGAAAATGTGGCCAAAAACAAATGCGATGCAGGAACTAATTTTCAATTCAAACTTTTATCAAGGTAATTAAACAATTTTATAATAATAAAACTAATAATAATAATAATAATAATAATAATAATAATAATAATAATAATAATAATAATAATAATAATAATAATAATAATAATAATAATAATAATAATAATAATAATAATAATAATAATAATAATAATAATAATAATAATAATAATAATAATAATATAATAATAATAATAATAATATAATAATATAATAATAATAATAATAATAATAATAATAATAATAATAATAATAATAATAATAATAATAATAATAATAATAATAATAATAATAATAATAATAATAATAATAATAATAATAATAATAATAATAATAATAATAATAATAATAAATAGCAAATTATACCAATAACTATAATTTTTATTCAAAAATAAATTTAGTTAACCCCTTAAAGCTCATTTTTTACACAAAACGGGCAAAAAAATCATTTTTTTTATTGCGGTAAGTAAAATTTGAATAAATACATTTTCTAATTATAGGGATAAAAAATGCAAACTTTAATTTAAAAAAATTTAATTTTGTAATTTTCATGTAAACAGGAAAATAATATGATATTATGTACATTTTAAGTATTAAAATTTTATTTGTGTGATATTTCATAGAACATGGAGCTGCACATAGCCCAAAGTTGCTTGGTTTACAATAATATCGTGACTTCCTCCTTTTTTTCTTCCCTTACTACCACGAGTATTACAGCAAACCGTACATAATTTAGTAGCATTCTTTTTTTATCTGTTTGGGATATATATTCTGGGAAATTACTCTCAGTAAATCTTAACTGATCTGGTGTTTTTGGAATACCTCTTTTGGAAATTTGTGTGTCAGACGATAATTTGTTATCATATCTTCAATTAGAGATCTGCGAAAATTTAAATTATAATTGGTACTACCATTTTTAATACAAAATAAAAGAGTTCCATATGCAAAGATCAACGAGATGAAGAAATATTTCTTATAGCATATTTAGCCTCTTTTTCTAATTATTTCATAATCATGAATGTGTTGATCTAAACGATTTACCCCTCCCATAGTGTCGTTATAATTTACTACGACTTTAGGCTTCATGATTATATTACCATACTTATCGCTCTTATTGGTTTTTACTTTTCAGGATTTTGAATTATCTAGAGTAAGCAAACATATTTTTTGTCACACCATTTCGTAGCCATAACCTTTCCTCTTTGGGCAGGTATTACTTCTCCTTGGTTCAGTTTTTATTTTTTTGAACTTCTTTAGGTTTTTCAAGTCTGTTTATTCTCATGGTTCCATAAGTATCAGTTTTATGGTTTATGACTAAAACCTAAAGTTTCTTTAAAAATTACGATTCTGTAATTAATTTAATTGGTTAAAAAGGTTGAGTATTAAAAAAAGTGAAAATAAACCTTTTAAACAAAGTTGTACCAACATCGACATATTTTAATTTGAGTTAACCCAATGGATTAATTACCAATTGTTTTAATAAATCAAAAATTATATTAAATTAAACGATTAAAAATATCAGAAATTTGTTTAACAAAATAAAAATTGAAAACTAATTTTTGCGTAAATGATTGATTTGAGTAAATTTTGGATTTTGACTTTTGGATTTATGAATTTTATATATATTTTCCAATTTTTATTATTGAAATGTTTTATCAATTATTTTAAATTTAAAATAAATAAAAACTCAGAAATGTAAATTTATAAGATTAATTATTTGACAAGTATAATTTTGATTTGGAATTTGTTTAATCACAAATGTCTTTAGAAATGTTAAAATGATTATTTATATTTTGACAAATCAAATTCAAAGAAATTTGTTTGAATTTTTTAAATATTTTAATTTAAAACTAAATTTTATTTTTATTTTCTTTGGCAAATATTATTATTTGTGATAATTTAGGGTTTATATTTTATTCGATACAGAAAGAAAAATTGGTTTAAAAACTTTGTTACAATTTGTTGTATTTTTTCCTGGATTCTCAATTAAAATGAGTTGGATTAAATTATGTAAAATTTCGATAAGTGAAAACATAATTTTGATAAAATTAAAATATTTTTGGGATTATTCAAAATATATGAAATAAAAATATAAAAATTACAAATGATCAAAACCAATTAAAATTTAATTAAAAATTCAAAAAAGTAAAAATCAATATTTTTCGAAGGGGAGTGGTCCCCCGTGGCAAAGGAGATTTTGATTAAGTGTAAAAATAATTTAAACTGGTTAGAGGTTCATAAAAGGGTCAGGACCCACAAAATAAATTAATTAATTAATTGAGTTTTAACACAAGCCGACGAATCAGGAAGTATCCAGCTTAATAGACACATAAATTTTAATAAATTGCCTGGACATCAATTATGGGACAATAAATTGTTCGCCCGGTTCCAATTTATCATTAGGAGGATAAAGTCTACCACGAAAGAGTCAATTGTGACATAAAGAGTATTCAATTTTGTTGCAAATAAAGTTATTTTGTTGGGATAGGAGTCTTATTTACTTATTCATTGAACACGAAGAGTCGGATTGAGAGCTAATTCCTATCTACAAAACTATAAGCATCCCAACAAAATGTTCGAAAAAGTTGTTCTACCAAATTTTGTTGTAATAAAAAAAATCTAATATTATTACTTATTATACAATGTAGGTCACTTTTTTCTTATCATTTTCTTAATTACGATGCATAAAACTATTACAATATCTATTTTTGGATTTAATTCGAGAAGTCCACTGTCATCGTCAAGTAGGGAAAATTTACGATAGATACAATAGATTAATCAAACAAATTATAAAACTATTTTTATTATAATTGTTTTTTCATAAAATGAATATTTACTTTTTAAAAGAAACTTTATTTTTGTGAAAAATTTTAAAAAAAATTCTTTTTTATTTTCCATTGTAATAAGATACAATTCGATATAAAAATACAATATTGATTTATAATCTGTTGATTGGCATTGGTAGATTTGCTCGGTTTCTTCAAATTTGGCATCTATTTTAATGATTCGACTTGTTCAACAACTTCTATGATTTCGTTAGACATGTTTGAATTGAATTTTGAATTTTGGAAAAAAAAATTAAAGTGTATAGATAAACAAATATATATTTAGTTACTTGATAGAATAATTAATTTTTAATATTTAAATATCTTATAAATAATAATAAATTTTGTATGATAATTATGATATTGTGACCAGCACATCCCTTTAGAATGGTTTTTAATTTAATTTCTTCTATTTTAGGAAAATTATTGTACAAAACAAGATTTCAATTAATGTTTCCTCTGCCTTTAATTTGAAAGTTAGAATTAGCATGAATTCTACATTTGGAAGGATTTATATCTGTTTTTATGCAATTTAATAATAATAATAATAATAATAATAATAATAATAATAATAATAATAATAATAATAATAATAATAATAATAATAATAATAATAATAATAATAATAATAATAATAATAATAATAATAATAATAATAATAATATGTATTATTATTATTATTATTATTATTATTATTATTATTATTATTATTATATTAATTTTTTAATTTTATATTAATCAGTCATTAATATTAAGTAAATAAGAAATTTGACTTTAGTTCGATCTAAAATGTAAATGTAAAATTTAAATATATTACATTAGAAAAACAACTAATTGTCTGAATTAATGTCGAGTAATTTTGCATGTTAAAGACCAATGCCAAATAGATCTTATTTCAATTTCTATTTAAAGTTTTGTCAACAAATTTACAAAACTTAATAGAAAAACTCATGGAAAAATATTTTTCAAAGTTTTGCATTTGTAGGAATAGAAAATTTGTTTAAAGAAAGCACAAATAATAGACATTTAATAAATTGTTTAAACAAATGGTGCTGATAAACAATAGATTAAAACAATAAAACAATATCAGAAACTTGTCAAACATTTACATGTCATAACAAAATATAATTGTTTTTGTAATGTAAATTAAAAAGTTCTTTTATCAGCTTGTTGAAATTTAAATTTCTTAATTTGTTACTTTCGCAACACAAAATGTTTACAAAATCAACATTAGTTGATAGATTGTTTTTCGATAGTTCAATTTTGCTAGTTTTAAATGAGAAAACAATTGTTTTCGAGTAAAATGTAAAGAAATATTCTTCAAATAGTGTACGTATATGAAAATACAGACTTGATGCTGTCTTTGACAAATGTCCTAGAGATTTGGTTACGAGTAGGAAACATTATTTAAATTGATTAAAAACACTTGACTATGAATCAGTAAATATATCAAAAACACATCGATATATTTACTGATTCATAGTCAAGCTTTTTAATAAATACTACATATATTAAAAAGAGAGCTTGAAGGCTATAAATCAGTAATATATCGATGTTTTTTGATACACACGAATTTTCGGCACTGCATTTTTCAAGTGACATCGATATATTACTGATTTATAGTCTTCAAGCTCTATTTTTAATAAATTCAATGGGAAAAATAATCAGTGGTGAAATTGGAAAAAAATGTTCTTATAATATATATATATATATATATATATATATATATATATATAGTTCTGATTCCAGAAAACTATGTCGGGAAATTTGTTAAACAAAAGGTTTTCATATTATATAAGCAACATATTTTTCTGGAATTCAATGCAGAATTCAATACAAAAAATGCCTACGGAGGAAATGTGCGGAATGTACAAAGAGGAAAATTGACCAAAAACGAACAAAGGAGATATTCTTACCAAGACGGAGTTTTGAGTACAAAAGTCAAAGTGTAGCAAATAAATATGTCGTTGTAAACAATTGTATTTATAGATATGGAAACCCTATAAGCATTTTATCCGATGAAAGCAAATGTTTTAAGAGTTTATTCATCAAAAAAAGTTTATCGAAATAAGGAATCAAGATAGAATTCAGTTTCCAATATCATCATCAATCACATGAACTGGTGGAAAGAGTGATACGGACGATGAGAGACATTATTACAACAACACTAACACGAGAATGCAACGTAAAGCACTGGGTAGAACTAATAATTCAATTAAAATTTACGATAAATGGGACGCAACAAAGTTCAACTGGGCTGTCTCCGTTTCGAAATAATTTTCGGTAGAAAAATCAATTTACATTCTAAGATATTAAGAAAAGAACCACAAAATATGATGGGATGCAATACGAAGGCCCATACAAGATCATCAAATTTATTTCACCAGACCAACTGGAACTCCAGACTGGAAGTACCATCAAATAGAGAAGATTTGAATGGCTTAAAAAGTGTTAATAGTCATAAAGAGGGGAGAATTATGTACTTTTAATATTTAAAAGTTTTTTTAAATATTTTAAGATATTGAAATATTATCAAAGAATAATTTTCGAAATTATTCTAATTTATTTAAATTAGAAAGAATTTGCAATTTTTTCAAAACGTATATAAATATTTGAATTTATATAAAAATTCTTCTGATTTAACTGTTATATAACTAAATATTCGTGAATATTTATTGTCAATATTACACTTTATTATTTAGATTATTCGTTACAATCAGTTTGTTTAAATAATTGAACAGACAGTTAAGAGTTGAAACTTTTAAAATCTTTTATATATAATTAAATTAAAAAAACAATTCGGTAATTTTTCTTACCAAAATTCATGTATTTATCTGAATTTTTAAATACGAAATCAACTATTTGCATTCAATTTAATGAGCACATTTAAAACAAAACTAGTATATATCATGTACATTTGAGAAATAAACATAAAGTGGCCTCGTCCCTTTACGAAAAGATTTTTTTACCATCATTATGTAGTCTTTTTTAGTTCTAGATAGTTTCCATTTTTGCTAAGTATTAAAATATCATTGTTTGAATCGAAAACAAATGTTTATTTTTGTTTATATTTTCGTGATATACCATGAAAACTTTAATCCATCCTTCAAGCTAAAATATTTAGGCAGTTTTGCGTTTTATTCTCATTGAATAATGCTTCGGAATTTGTAAAATATAAATTGTTCTTATCATAAATTATTTTTCAAAACATTTTTCAAGTAAAAAAAATTAATGTTTTAAAAAATTTTATAATCATTAAAAAAATAAAAATAATTTCTTTTCCCTTCTAAATTACACAAAGATGAACATTTATTAACGTATATTTATTAAAAAAAATTCTAGAGTTTTTCTAAATGATATTTGAACAATATCCCAAAAATTAAATTTCCTAACATCTTCAAAATGAATAATTTAGAATTTATTTTCTGCAAATTTACTTGGTTAAACAAAAATATTTGTTGAGGAAAATTAAAGAAATAATTTCTATTTTCAATAAATAAAATTCTGCATGTTTATCTTATCAAATTTACATATCTGGTAAAATATGGATAGAGATTGTGAAGGGTGGCTTATTTATTCATGTTTAATAAAGTTTATTGTTGCAGTTTTAGTTGTCATTGTATTTTTTGTAATTCCACAATTTGTGGAAATCTTACATCTTATAGTTTCATTGTTATTCGATCTAATGAATTTTAGAGACAATGATTGAGCTCCACCATAAAGCAGCCAAAAGTGACAGAAATCATATTTTTTTGAAATATAAATACAGAGCAGGTAAGACACAAAAACCTTTTAAATTAAGAATAAAATTAATTAAAATTAATTAAAGTCAAAAGTCAATATTTTGTAGCGGAATTAGGTGTGAGAGGGTAACAAAAAAAATTAAAGACAAATTAATTAATTAATTAATTATTCAAATATTTTATTATAAGAACTTTTATTTCTTTCAATTTCACCACTGATTATTTTTTCCATTGAATTTATTAAAAAGAGAGTTTGAAAACTATAAATCAATATATTACTGATTTATAGTCTTCAAACTCTCTTTTTATCAAATATTTTGTCGATAATCCAGAATGTGGCAGGCGCAACGACAGTCTATTAGTTTGAGGATCAATAATGGATAATTAGATTTTATTAGAGCTCCGGAACCATCGTTAGATTTATAATTACGGTTTTCAGGACTCACTATTTGAAAGATGAGTAACAAATTTGGAGTGGTAATTAATGTCTGAAATACTGTTATTTAGTCATTAATTGGTTTGTCCACGAAATGTTATAAAAGCAGATTGATTAGTAGATCGAGGGAGAAATATAGCGAGAAACTAAAATATGAAAGAAACAAGGAATTGAAAAAAACGTATATAGAAACCAAAGAAATTCTAGAAGCCTCGGACAAGAGTTCATTGTGTTACCGAAAGCATCAATAGTTTTGAAGAGTTATTTCAGTAGTTTACCCTTAGTAAACTTACTCAGGTAATATCAGAGTGGATTGATTCAGTGAATTTACTATATATTAAAATAAAATAAATTTTACTATCTGTTGGGTTCTGTGCTCTTTAATCCAAGTGACGTGCGGAGTCAGGAAACCAAATTATACCAGAACATAATTTTGTTTTAATTCATTTTTCAGACTATCGATCTATATTTTGTTTTATGTTTAATAGAAAGTTTCAAAAAACCCTTTGTCAAGTGTTTACAACTGTATTGCGTTGGCAGAAAGCATCAAACAGACATACTTAGAATGGTAACATATAGGAGTAACATAGTGAAAGGATTGATTTTGCATTCTGGTCTTTACTTTTGGCTTATATTATTTAGTAGAAATAGAATTGTAATGTATTGACATATTTTATTTTTTTTGGTTTTTATTGTTTGTTATAATTTAATATGAATTGTAATTTTTGCCATTTTCGTCACTTTTGTAATTAAAAAAAAATTATATAGTGATAATTTACGAAAGTAAATTTAAATATCTTACAGTCATTACCCCACAAATGACTCTTTCCTAATGGTTAATAAAAAATTTTGAAAAAACTTTTTAAAATCAATATACTTATTTTCATTTCACAAACGTTATTATGCACACAAATATTACTCATTTCAGAAAGGACAGTCTGTCCAGTGAATGTATCATTACAAGACAAAATCAAATCAAATTTAAATTAGTTTTTGTTTTGTATGGATTTTACAGTTGACTGTATAATAATTGTTTATTGTCTAAATACAGTTTTTAGATAGATGTTTACCAACTTAAAAATAGCAATTAATTTATTAAAATAAATTTTAATAAAATACGTTTTTATAAATGGCGTTTTTTTAATTAAGCCTTTGCCATATTTGTCTCATTTATATTCACCAAAAGATATAATGTTTTTACATAATGACCAAAAGATATTAAACCATCCTGAAAAATATAATAAAATAAAAAAATAATAGTGAATTTTATTAGAAAACGTTTGCAAATTTAGCAATAAATTAGAAAAGGATTCTCTTGTAAATTTTATTGCCAATGAAAGAGCTTTATAATAGTGAAAACTAAAGAGAGATTTGGTCAACTAATAAATTTGATCAACAAATAACAAGTATGAAAATTTCCAAAATTATTTTCAAGGTGAAGACTTCCGATTACCATATAGGTCTGATTCGATGAGTATTTGTTTTAGTAATATGAAAGATTTCGACGCGATCTACAAAAGTTTTTATGTATTTTCAGGTCGAGACGACTAAAATGTGAAATATCCATATTTTGGTATTTTGCGCAAAAAGTACATTTTGTACAATTCCTTGAAACGTATTTATTGTTTTACTTTTTGATTTTAATTCATACATTTAAAAATATTTTAATTTTTAACAATTTTGTCATTTATTTTAATGTAATTTGTAGAATAAACTATTTCATAATAAAATACATTTAAGAACTATTCAATAAAAATAAAATAAATTCTATTTATACATCAGACTATCTTATCTCAAAGAATATTATAATCCCGACTGCTTATTTTTCAATTTATATAATTTATTCTTATGAAGTTTCCAATTATGAAGGAAAATACATCTCAATATAAATTTAAAATTATTCATTGTTAAAAAATGTAATCTTTTAATATATTCTTTTTGATATGAATCTTAATTTGATTTTGTTTTATTAAACTCAAAATGTTTTCAATTCAATATTATACAAAACCATTTCATTTTTTTTAAATTTTTTACCGAAAATTTTAAAAAATCAATAATTTCTTACTTTTGAAATAGTTGGTTGTATTAAAATGGGTTTTTCGACATTTTATGTATTTAGATATGAATTCCGTATAATTCATCATGGCTATCGAATGAATAAAAANTCGTTTCAAAATGTGCACAAACATTAATGTCGTTAAAATAATTTTTTTACAAAAACATTTTTTATATTATTAGTTGAAGTTTTGGAGATTTGAAATAAATTAAATAAACTTTATGCAAACTTTATATTTATATAACTTTTTAATTAACTTTATATTATTTTCTTGTAATTTCAAAGTTAAATATAGAATCTGTTGACTTAACGAAGTTTAATTGATTAATAATGTTTACAAATTTGTTTTTTAAAAGTGGAATTATAATTTTAAGACTATTTTCCAACATGGATAAAGAAGGCGTTAAAGTATGTTGTCCAACTGGACAACCTAAATCTGATTCATATGTCAGCAAAATACAGTATTTTATTTAAAATTATCACATTGGGAGTGGAAACAAAAACGGACTTATTCTTGTTTACGATATTTTTGGATTCAATGTCAACCAAA
Organism: Schmidtea polychroa; assembly: GCA_959609185.1. Taxonomy (NCBI): domain Eukaryota; kingdom Metazoa; phylum Platyhelminthes; order Tricladida; family Dugesiidae; genus Schmidtea; species Schmidtea polychroa. The sequence goes on from CAUHTR010007715.1 coordinate 155,477, forward strand.
CCAGATGAATTGCAGATTATTTAGCTGAACATTCCTTTTATATAGTAATGCCGGATTTTTTTTTAGGGATAAACCGTGGAAAAAATAACGATGAATATATGAAATGGTTAAATGAGTCTGGATCTAATACTATTGTGGAAAAGATCGTGAAACCTGTCAAATTTACCTATTTCATTGGTAGGCGTTACAACACTGCATTCTCGAAAATTTCGCAAAGTTTTAAGTTAGATACATTCATCACATTACATAATTTTATTGTAGTGAAACTTTATTTACAATACATTCTAACACAGGTTTTTAATTAAATCTTTTGAAAAAAATATATAAAATCTTTTATGACAAACGTTTTATAAATCTTTCTATATTTTAATCAAATAATACGTATCAGTAATATATTTTCGTTAACTCATTTCTTTCTAAGATCATTATCAGACAACCTGAATAATTGTATTCGCTCTTATCTCTCGTATCAACCAAATTACTCTTTTTCGAGTTCATTTAACAAAACCAACTCAGAATAATATTATAACCTTCTTTAATCTATTACTCGTCAAAAGATGAAATTTGCATTCCAAAATTTTAAATTAAACAAAAATTAAACAATCCTTTATAAAATTAATTTGTATTTGTGGTTTAACTTTCTAGGACCCTCGCTATCAATAAAAAATTATAATAAACTCTTCCTAATGGGTTTTCTTTAATGGGAGCAGAGTTTATTTTTGAACTAAATTAACTACCGTATAAACTTGACTATAAATTCAGTTCAGTAGAAGTCGGAATTTGTTTTTAAACCATTTTTATCTTACAAAATTACTGGTTTCAGTATAAGTTTGGTTAAGATTAGTTCTTCTCAACCTAGTTGGACTTTTCCTGATTATACTCCAATGTTACGATAGTTGAATCAAAAACAATTAACTTAAAACAAATGCGGGGTATAAATTTTAATTTAATTTCGTAATATAAGAACTTGAAAAAGGCAGTGCCGAAAATTCGTGAAAATCAAAAACATCGATATATTACTGATTTATAATCTTCAAGCCTTTTAATTAATTTCGTAAGGTTGAATATTAGGCTTGAAAATTTTAGGCATATTTGCTTATATATATATATATATCATAAATACTTTATCAATTTTCACCTCTGATTTCTTTTTAATTGACAATGCATTTATTAGGAAACTGTTGATATTTATAATGACTAAAAGAATATTTTTGGCCATTGTTGTGAAAATAGCAATTGATGATTTATATGATGAGCATAAAAATTAGAAAGTCAGTGAAGAAATACAAAAGTGCCTAATTCCTTAAAAAAAATACTTATTCCATAAATTGGTTTTTTACTTATAAATACATCAATTATGATTTAAACCTTTTGTTCGAACAATTGTCTCATCTCTTCTTCCATTTTTTTAATTCGGTTTTCTTGTTCACTTTTCTCGGCTTCTAATTGCATCATTGGATCTTTACCATCAGACACATTGAAATTACTATCCTCGGCAATTTTCGACATTTTCATAACACGATACTTCTCATACAACTGTTGACTAGTCACATCCTTTAAATCCTGAATAAAATTATGGTTTGCAAATTAAAATTGAATAATAAGAATATAAACTATTTATAGTTTACAAGAATGCGATTCTGAGTTATAAAACTTTGAAATTTGAAATAACTTCCATTTGTAGTTAGGATTCTAATTTATTTTCTACAAATACAAAATTTCAATAAGTGCTAAATATCTATTGAGTGCGATTTTTAAAATTTTATTTCATGTCCTTTAAAGTCGTCATAACATTTGGCAAAAAAGGATTTTGTCATTAAAATTTATATGTAATAATATAATCTGTATATGAGTCTGTAGCAATGTTTAAATAGTTAAAAACAAATTAATTCCAAAAATTCCTTATTTCAAATTGCCAACAAAATGAAGCTAAAATCCAAAAAAATATTATTAAAAAATCCATTTGTAGTTCTTCCAAAAAATAAAAAAATTAAATAAAATATTAATTTAATGTCTTTTTCACGTTTATAAACATGAACATAACAAATTGATTTTTTAATAATATTTTTTTTGCATTTTAGCTATTATGGAATCATTCCAGAATTCCGGTACGAGTTTCACGCAATGTTGGAAATTCGAAATAGGCAATTTTTTGGAATTAATTTGATAATCAAATTTTTTGTAACTATTTAAACAATGCTACTGACTAACTAAGTCAAGCATGGAGTTTAATTTTTTATTTTGTTTGTTTTTATTCTAGAGGAAAAAAGAACTGCAATTTTTCGACAGTTTTTTTATTAGGTGTTAATTAAAACAAAAAAAACATTAAATGGAAAATTTTAAAAATTTCACATAGCTATCATTTTAATTCATTGTTCAATATATAGGATATACAATTTGATTTAATAAAAGAAAATAATAAAACTTAATGAAGCTGTTAACTAAATAAAAGAATTCACGTATTATCCGTGATATCTAAAAAATCCGCTATCCATGAAAAATGCATAAATTTAGATGTATTTCCACGTCAATGATCACATTATATAAAGATATTAAACATTAGATTGTGTGACATGACATTTTTTTAATTCGATTCTTTAAATTTATTGCAATGCGAAATTTTCGTCAATATCTACATACGATTCTGTTAAATAGTTTTCAATGAAATTTATTATTTACAAAGATAAACAGACATTGTCCACTATACAAACAATATACATTATGTAATAAAACTGATAATTAACCTGAATAAAATTATTTTTTAACTAAAAAATTTTTCAATAAAATTTTTATCCATTTCTTTTTTATAATTTTAATATTATTCACTAATTTAATACAGGTTTTCTTTCGCCAAATCCTTTTTGCAGGTGTATCATTTCGTTAGTGAAATAATTTTATTTTAACTATCCACATTACTACATAATGCAAATTGTTACAAACACTTGAAAAAGACTGACGAAAATTTGTGATAATTAAATTACAATATTAAGCTCTAGTCTGAAATGAAAATATATAGATAATGGGTGAAAATGAGATATACTATTAATAGCTATTTTTGAATTAATATTCAGTAAATATACATTTCAGAAGGCAAAATATTAAAACCACTAACCAAAAGATGGGTTCTCATAATCATATATTTCAAAAACACAAAATCGTTGTGTTCAGCAGTTTCGACTTCCACATCGCCCCAAGGATATCGCCTACCACGAATCTAGATTAAGTATACAAATTTAATATACTTAATCGAAATTTTCATTTCATAAAATTTATTTTGATTAAAATTTTAAACACGGTCAAATTTCATTAATTGAACTTCAGACATTGCGAAATACATAGAATTGTGGACATTGAACAAGATTAAAAACAAACATAAAATTATAAATATCTTATAAAATTCAATTTTCGTGTGAAAGATAACCAGAAAATCATCAAACCCCTAAAACAATATAAATGCATCTGTAATTCATTGCATCAAGCTGAAATAAATTGATGAAATTATATTCAATTATGAATCCTGAAATGTAGGCCACGAAGAATTTATATGAACATTATGGAACATATTTCAGAACTAGGTTATCTCATCCGTTATTTACGATTTTTTAATTCCATCATCCTTATAAGCAGAAAAATAGGATAGAGAATTTCCGGTCAAGTAGGCTCGATTCCCTTTAAAAAAAATGAAGGTAATTTCGGAAATACCGACCTTGTAATTATTTTACTTTTAAAATGTTCGGTTATCATTTGCCACTGGAAAAGTAATATATGTAACTAAAATAAAATTTTTTAATTCTAAAGAAAAAACAGTAGAATGATTTTACATTCATTATGAAATTATAATTTAACACTAAAATCCAAAAGATGTAATAGCCTCAACTGTACAAACGAAAGCAGAATCCATAGATCAAACAATGAGGAAATGTTATCCAGTGGCAGTTGACGAGCTAAGCCAAGTGCTTTTTCTTTATCATAAATTAAAATACTTTATATATGCATATAGAGTTGCCAAACTGGGTTTGAATTAATTACTCTTCATTGACCGACAAGAATTTTTTTTACTTTGGCTAAAATTTCTGCGACCCCCCAAATTTAATTACGTGAGAAGCCCTACTCTATCCTATACACGTACACATATAGTCAGATTCACAGAATTAATACATTTGGATCTATTGACATCCATCAAAGTTGCTAACAAAATTACAAACAATATTAAGTTATTTGCGCGTTGGCATATTGTCAACCCTTATAAAACCACATAAATGTCATGAGATTGTGATGTAAAAATTGTCTGTTGATAACAGATTCTATTTGTAAATGATGTAACGAATAATATAAATTTTGAAAAAACTTGAGAAACTAATTTTACTTAATTCTTAGATTTAATAAAATTAAGATTTGAATATGAATTTTAAATCGAATACTGGAGCCCAACCAAAATATTATTAAAATGGGGGTTAATATGGTCGTTTTAAGGTAATCAGAGACCTCAGATATCCAACTATACCAATTCTACATTAAAGCAAAACATACATTCATATAATCGTATGGGAATGTTTAACCTTTTAACCATTATTACGCACTTAGTTTTGATTTTAAATCTCAATTAACGCTTTGTAATGTTCCTGTTATCCAACCTTTCGTCTTAATAAATGACAACTGCTTTATAATATTTTACGTAGATGCTTAATTTAGCACTGTCTAACTTAAGTTGCTTCAGTACAATAATTTTATTAAATTTTTATTGCAACATTTTCTAGTTAATCAATTAATTTATTGTTTTCAATTAGTTAATTTATTTTTTCAATATCTCAGTTCTGAATTTCGTAAGACCTAATTATAATGCCTAGTGTGTTTATTGAATAAGACCGCCATGGGCGGGGACAGGAAAATGAGTCGTTTCTGTAAATTTTCAATGACATTGGATTATGTATTCAATAAATAACACTGTTCAATTGAATCAACAGTTCTATCCACAAATTTCCGACTATATCAACAACTTTTCAACTTGCTTCCTTTAACTAAATTAAAGAGATCTCATTGTTACCAAATGTCATTTGAAAACATTAATGGATTTGGTCTGGTAGGCAAGTCTTATTACTATTATCACTTACCAATGGTAGAGCAATTTGTTTAGGGCAAAGTTTGTATCAAGAACAGGATAGCTCCAAGCCTTTGATTTATGATTGTTGGAATCATCTATATAATATGGTCAAATTTAATTCCCACAATCTGTTCTCATATATTTTAGAATATGCCATACAACAAAAAAATTGAAATTAACATTTAACAAAAAATTATCAGTAATGCTTTATGATTAATTGCTTTAGCATCGGAATATGCGTTGGCTACATCAACTTTGAATGAAAAATAGTAAAATGACAGTGAAAGATAGATGAATTATTACAATAAATTGAAATAGCATAAATAATGATAAAGAAACTTTAAATGATTTTCTTTAAGAGTATATAAATCCTGTTCATTGGGTCACTTCGAGGCTTTTCAATTTCATCCCCAATAATTGTTCATGAGATAAATGTTAACGATATTTATAAATAAAATATATATTATATTATATATATTTTATTGTTACTTATTATATAGTAAAAGTATTATAATTATAAATGCTGGCACGCATAATTATCATCATTATTAAATTAATTAATTCGCCATTTAAATCGGTTGTTCAAATAATGCCAATTATTACGCAATAAGTTTTTTGAATATATTTTGATAATCAAATGGACTTAAATTAATAACAATGAATATAAAATAATCTTAGTCTAGTTGATCTAAATCTTGATAAATTATTAATGTTATGAATTGCACAAACTTTGGTAAATTATGTAATTCTATTTATTAATGACCATTGTATGATCTAATATGACTAATTCTGGCGTTATAAACATCCATGTCAACGGAAGAATAGTGACTGATATTTGAAGAGTCACTGAAAGAGTTCATGTCAATACTTTGCTTCGAACTATTATATCTTTTGTTGAATAAAGAATCAACAAGCTTTTATTCCTCCTACACATAGGGTTTCCTAACTTGATTGGGATTCGTCAAGTATTTGACAATTTCTCGAACTCAGGACTCGATTTTAATACTCGCCAAATCTGAGTTTTTGAAATTTTAAAAGAAATTTTATATTAAAATCGTTGAGAAAAAATTAAAAATTTTGATTTCGTGTGTTTGATTTCATTGAATGGCCAAAAATTCACTAGCACTAGTTTATTCTATGGCAATGTGTTTTCTATATCACATGGAAAAATATGTATATATGTGTAAAAGCATAAATTCGACAACACATTGACTTTGTAATTATGCAGAACATTTTGTTTAGAAAAAGTGACAATTTATATTAATGTTTAATTAAAAAAGGTAATTATTGAACAATATTCAATTGAAGTATTTTTTATTTTTATTTAAATTTTTAATTTCTCAGAAACGATGTCACACAAAAAATCATCAATAGTTTGGGAATATTCTACCCAATCACCATTTCCAAAAAAGAACAGCAAAGCAAAGAGTAATGTAATGTAAAGTGGATATAGATATTGTTGACTCGAGTACAATATCGTTGCTTAAGCACTCAAAATTCATAACATAAACCCCGATTCGGGGAAATATGAACTGGTAACTGATTCTAAAGTAGGAAACCTGATAAAAACAAAAGCAATAATGGAATACGTCCAACATTCAAGTTTGCAACTGCAGTCGATGGGATTGCAATAGGAGCCATGGCCGGATCTAAGCTCATGCGGTAATCTATTATCAGGCGTTGTTTTAAGTTGCCTAAAAATAAAACCGATGTGATGAAATTGATACACAATCATTTTGAAGCGACGAAAAATGAACTGATTGGTGAATTGTCAGATAAAAATTAAGAATAACCAAAGATTCAGTTTGACTAGAGATGAATGGCCAACACACAAACGAAGAAATATGTCAATGTAAATCTCCATGTAACAGAAAAACCATACAATCTTGGACTTCCTAGATTCATCGGATCTTATACAGCAATACAATTTCTTGAAGTGGTCACAAATTATTTAGCTTCATTTGGAGTGAATTATGAACAACATATTGTTGGCCAACAAGTGACAGCACTTCTGTAATGACAAATTTTGGAAAAGAATGTTCAAAATTTTACCAATTATGCCTCAATCATGGCGTATAGGTTGGTGTATGATACTTTATACAAAAAAATCAAACAAAGAAAAGGAGAGGATTTAATCGATGCCAAAGAAGAAGATATTTTTGGAGATTTAGCGGATATCGAAATGACAACATTCGAAAATTGGTGAAGTATTTCAAATCTTCCTAACCGTTACAAATGGAATTCTGCAAGAAAAAGCAAAGAAGAGCTAGGCCACAACCTCAAGTTAGTTTTAGATTGTAAAATTTGATGTTTTTTGTCAATATGATAGTCATGTTTATAAAATTACAAATATTCATCATTGAAGCTTTAATTTACCTAAATTGTTCATACATGCTTGATCACATTTATTTTAATGAGCTCAAGGGACTCCAGAATTCGCTTGAACCTACCAGATTGGTGATTTAGGTTTTCAGCCGAAATGATTACACTGCATTTAGACGGCATACCGTTGGAATATGTGTAACGAAATCTTTCAAATTGCAAATGAAATATTGGAATATAATGGAAAAGGTATGAATGAGCGAGTTGAAAATCAAGAATTTGATTTCATTTTAAAAAACGCGAAAAATCTCCAAATGAATCCGAAAATCATACCAAATCGCAAAAAAGGAACGAACAAGTAATCTTGAAGATCTGTAAAACGCGGTATCTACTGTAACCTACTTTCACCTCAAATATAAGAACATTTTCGATTTATACCAATTTTTGCACGAAAATTAGACCGAGATTCGTATTTTTAAAATATTATCACATAGAAGTCAAATAAAAAAAACTTGATTGAAAATAAGAATTAAACAGTTATTATTTAAAAAAAATAGGGGAAATTAAAAAAATACAGAAAATACAAAATAATACAAAATCTACCCAAATTTTTTTTTAAATTCAAAATCCAAGCAAAAAAATTATTAGATTCAAAATTTACCCAAAATTTTTTTTAAATTCAGAATTTCCGATCAAACGTTTTTGGGAAAACCCTGTTGAATCATTCAACAGTGCCATTAAAAATTTCTTATCATCTGTAACACATTTTTAGAAAAATTTGGAATTTAATAAATTTTTGTGTAGATTTTGATTTTAATAAATTTTTTGGGTTGATTTTGAATTTTATTATTTTTTTGGGTAGATTTTGAATTTTATTATTTTTTTGGGTAGATTTTGAATTTTATTATTTTTTTGGGTAGATTTTGAATTTTATTATTTTTTTGGGTTGATTTTGAATTTTATTATTTTTTTGGGTAAATTTTGAATTTTATTATTTTTTTGGGTAGAATTTAGAATGCCCAAAAAAAATAAAATCTTTACTTAAAAGAGCAAAAAATTTCGTTTAACATTCCAAATAAATAAATTAAGATTAAAAAATAATAAAGAAAACAGTAATTAAAAATATACTGAATAGTATTGGAATAAAAACTAAACTAATAAAATTAGAAAACAAAAAAAATATTAATTTTTTCCATTTGAACTCGAACTTGCCGAATCTTAAAACCCGAGTCTTCAGAAAACCTACCAACACAATGCATTCTAGTGAATAGTGACAAATAACATGTAAGTGTAATTTATTGTGTATTTTATTGGATTGTCCGGAAAGTCCTTTCGGTTATTTCTTCATAGATGGCGTTAATGTATTTTTGTATGTATAATGTATATGTTATGTTTTTCATAGTATAGACTGTGTGTAGAAATTTCAAGTTGATTGATTGCATTATTTTTAAACATTGATTTTGAAAATGGAAAATGAAAGAGAAGATTTTCGACATATTTTACTTTATTATTTTAATAAAGGTAAAAGAGCTGTAGAAGCACGTAGAAAGATATCTGCATTTTATGGCACAGAAGCAATAACAGAACGCACTTTTCAGAATTGGTTTACAAAGTTTCATTCCGAAAATTTCTCGATTCATAATGCACCGCGTTCTGGTGAACCTAACCAAATTGCAGAGAACCAATTGAATGCCTTGATTGAATCTGACTGATACATTATCATTTGTTAGATTACAGAGAAGTTGAATTTATTAAAAACAGTGGATGAATATCATTTGAGAAGTCTGGGATACTCAAAAAAGCTTGATATTTGGGTTCCACATGAACTTAAAGAAATTCATTTAATGCAACGTATCCATATCTGTGCCATGTTCTTAAAACCTAATCAAAACGATCCATTTTTGAAAAAATTGATAACTGGTGATGAAAATGGATTGTGTACAATAATGTTCAACACAAAAGATCATGGTCCAAGTCCGGTGAGCCAGCTCAAACAACACCAAAAACAGATATCCAGCAAAATAGGTTATGTTGGCAATATGGTGTGATTACAAGGAAGTTCCTACCGCTTAACATAAAGATTGACTCTAGTATAAACTGCCAGCAACTATCAAAATTAAATGATTCCTTGCAGCAGAAGCGTGCAGAATTGATAAATCGTAAAGGTGTTGTGTTTCATCATTGCACGGCACCATAATATTTTGATCACTCGACAAATATTACTGGAACTAGGCTGGGATGTGCTGCCTAACCCACCTTACAGTTCTGATATAGCACCGCCAGATTTTTATCTGTTTCGTTCTTTAAACAACTCTCTAGCAAGGAAAAAATTTACTTCAGATGGCAGTGTTAAAACGTACCTGGAAAATCTTTTGTTGAAAAAGATCAGAAATTTTATGAAGCTGGAATTAACAAAATGGTAACAAAAAATTGACTTTCCGGACAACTCAATATATTTATATTATTTGTATATATTTAATATTTATATATATTTAATAGAATTTTAAAAATAAAAATTTTATATTTTAACCTGAGCCACATGCCGTTGTAGATTTAATTGAATATTTTAACAAGTTTGTGATGGCTTTGCCAGATACATCTGCCAGTTGAAACTTGAAGGTATGTGGAATAGAACCAAAGATTCGAAAATTCTACTAAAATACCCAAGAGATAAAATGGGAACAATTTTGACAAAAACTAACGAAAGATTAGTTGTATGTGACTTGTTGGGAATAGTTTAAAAAATAACAAAGAATAATAGTTATTAAATGCAGTCAGTGGAAATGGGATTATACTTCCAAATGAACACTTGCCGAAACTGTTGAGCTATTATAAAGCTGATTTATTCATGAATTACACTTACATATTTTTATTGACCTTATTCTTTTTTAATTCTTTAAATTTAGATTTATATTTGTGTGTTGCTCCGGTAAAGATACCATAGAAAGAAGATATGAATTAAAATTAAAATCGCCATCAATGAAATGAGCTGTAATACCCATATACCCATCATCTTATATAATAGATCCTCGGCTTGTTCATTTTTGGTCATTTTATCCAACACAATCTTATGTTTCGATACAATATGATATCTTAGCCCGCTTGTTTGATTGTTAATTTGGAAAATCTTTTTGGTATTGATTTTCCACTTCTTTTTCTTCTTTTTTTACTTGATCTTCCTCTTGGTTTTTATTATTGATATATGTTTGATGGTTAATAAGTAGATGTGATAATTTCTTTCATTTCTTTTTCAACCAAATATATCAAATATATTTTTTCGTTTCATGTTAAAGGATAAATTAAATGTTTTATTAATAATAAATTCAATAAATCATTATTAATAAATTATTGTTAAGCCTTTATCATTACACACCCCTAATTAAATGTTAACATAAGCCTTTGCTGCAAAATATTTATTAAGCGGGAAATTATTTCCAATCTCCCTTACAATCAGTTATTATTTTGACATTTAAGAATATTAATTCATAACAAATTCATAATTTGAGTTTTAATTTATAAGGAATGAAAATAAAAAAATATGGAGTTGCCAGTTCATATTCGCCCAAATTTTTATAACTGCTGCACCTTTGAAATCACAGCTTCGTAAGTCTCAAAAATCTCTAACATCAGACCTATTTCATCGAGATTGTATATGCCAATCCTCCAGCAAATGTTTCTGCTTCTCAAAGAACATCGTTTACCAAAATACTTGCACAAGATGTGACGCATCGTACAAAGGCGAAACACATAGAACGTTCCAGACAAGACTCAACGAACACGTCAAGAGCAAAACCAGCAATTATCACGAAGACTGGAAAAAAGTGCACAAATCAGCACCACTCTTACACGAAACAAAATGCAAAATGTTACAAGATGCGTTCAAAAATTCATTGCAAAGATTAGCCGATGAGACTCTTTACATCACAAAACTTAAACCGTCCATCAACATTCAAATAAATTAATACTTAAATTAATATTTAATTAGATTTAAAATTTAAAATTAAAAAAATATTTAAAATATAAAAAACTTTTTTTATAAAATAAAATATTAAAAAATTAAAAATTAAATCAAATTATAGAATTTAAAATTTAAAAAAATAGGAAATATTATTTGGGTAATTAAAATAAAATATAAATAGAATATAATTAAACCAATAAATTTATTATAAAATACGAAATTAATTTTTTCCAACAATAATTATTAAATGCAATAATGATCAAATTCACATGAAAAAGGCAGTGCCGAAAATTCGTGAGTATCAACAAACATCGATATATTACTGATTTATAGTCTTCAAGCTCTCTTTTTAATAAATTCAATAAAACCAAATTTAATAATTATAATTATCAATTTATAAATATTTATGCACTAAACAAACCAATACAAAATCAATTAGCAATTAAAATTAAATATATACAATTAAAATTTAACCTTTTTCCCATTTTTTTCGATGAAAATATTGCTCCCAATTACAGCAAAAGGAATTTTTTCCCGACATTTTTTTAAATCCATTGGTTCTCCATCATTGTCACTTGCCGAATAGGCGGCACCACTTTCGGGGAAATCATATATTCGGATTTTATGAAACGTGAGTTGATTTAGCACATTCTTTTTAAAATCTCGGCATTCTTCTGGAGTCATGGTATCTGATTTTCCGATCACAGGAATTATGTTGACCTAAATTATCTTGTTTTAAAATTGAGTGTTTTTATTTTGATATTTGCCTTTTCATGGATACGTTTCATGAATTCAACATCGAGTGGTTTAAGGTTGTGTCCAGTCGGTTGGATGAAATAAATGCAAGCATGGATCCGTTTGTCTGGAAATATTAAACGGTTGACTTTGTTCTCGTTATCAATGTGTTCATCGAATCGGTTATCGATATATTCTATGATCGGATCCCAGCAGGCACTATTATCAACTGCATCTCCGAAACCCGGAGTATCAACTAGACACAACTTCAATACAACATCATTTTCCTTCAAAATCACAGTTGTTGGTTCAACGTATACAGTTTTTTTGATTCGTTTCGAAGGTCCCTTCATAAAAATAATACGATTTAACATCAAATTATAAATTCAAAATTATTTAATTTTATCTATTTAATTCTATAGTTCTATGGTAGCGATAATAATATAGATAAAACAATTCGATCTCGTCAATACTCTAGAGCAGTGGTTCTTAACTCTTTAGTAATCGGTATACCATTGAATCTAAAAATAGGTTTTCGCAACCCCTTTGAAAAATGTGTTATTTTTTTTATTTAAGAAATTGCATCGATTTCAAGATAATTTTTATATTAAAAAACATACATTTCCATAACCACATAACCACACTGTTAACGTTCGCACTCAGAATATGCATACATGTGCATCTATCAACCAATTTTATCTTGATTGTACTTCATTTTCTGATAAATCCAATATTTACCTAGCCTTGGATAGGTTTCATGAATGAGTGTAGGTTTCAAACGTCAGCGTAGCGTTCGTTAGTTTCCATAAAGATTTTAGAAAATTCTCTCGCGCACCCAGGGGTGCATATACTACAAGATATAAGTCATTAAAGTAATATTTTTTTTATCCATTTGATGTCATAATTTGAAAGTGATTAAGGTAATTAAAGTAGCATATCATGAAGATAGTGTAAAAATAGTGAGAATTTGAATACACTAGAAAATAAATAGTTTTAAATTAAAAGTTTATTAACATCAAAGAATGAAGAATGAACTCATTTAAGTGTGAGAAGTATTTTTTTAATCATTATTTACTGAATACAAAGAAGGAAATTCTGCTTTTGCTTTATGTTTACGGCTTACGTGTTTGGTTGAAGAATGCCTGAAATAATATAATTATGGATCAAATTTTAGAGTCAATAAAAGTGTCAAGAGTGGTATTTGTTGGAAAAATAAAGTTCTATAATGATTTAGTCTTCAAATTTTCATAAGAAATAACTAATAGTTTCCATAGTATGATTCTGATTCCACAAAAATCAAAGAGTTAATAAAATGTACATATTATCCCAATCTCATATCAACATACCATAAAGCAAGGAAATATAATGTGTCGTACTTTTTACGCTATAATTGATTCAATTTCATTAGTTATCTTTAAAGAATGACAATTTAAAGTTCTGGTTTAACACTACTACTGCATCCTTTTAGAGTTTGAATTTGACATTACCCAATCACATCTACATGATTCTACAGGGTTGGCAATTTTCTATTTAAAAAGGTTTGATGAACACGATTAAAAATTTAATTTCGAAAAGTAACCGAAATTAATTCGATTTATAATTAATTTGATTCTTCCTATCATCTAGCTAAAGGCGTTGACATTTAAAGAAATATCCCTATTTAAGTGGTACTGACATTTGAGTCAAAGTTTGCAGAGCGCGGCTTTAAGCTTTTAGCGGGTTATCCTGAGAAAATTTAATTCTTTAAGACCACATTTTTTATTTAATAATATCTTAAAGAAAATGATTTACTGTTCTAACCGTATCAATAAAAAGCTCCCACAATTGTGGCCTATGCTTATACTTAATTATGCGAACGCATTATTAACGTTCAATGTAATTATGAAATCTTTACGAGTAATGTCATACATTTTCCGCACCCGACACTGGAAACCAACCAATAAAGTAATAACTGTTAGTCTAACTAACTACCATTACCCGCACATTTTGGGATGATGTATAAGGCTGTGCAGAAATTACAATTTCTATCACGAAAAAATTATATATTTATTACGATATGTATATGTTACAGTTAAAGTATAAACTTAAATAATGTATACATTAACTAAATAATGTATACATTCTCTAATAAAATACATAACTGTCATTCTAGTATACCATGTTGCAATACAGCATGTAGGGACATACAATTATTTTTTGAACAAATAATTTATTGTAATTAACATTGTTGAAGATCTTGAACATCATCAGAGATATCATTGTGAATAAGACGAATGTTTCTGTTTCCTGTATTTCTGACATATTTGATCCATTGATTTTGACTCGATTTGATGATTCTTCAACTTCTTCAACTTGTTCGACTTCAGTGACTTCGTTAGACATGTTTGGATTTGATGATTTTTTTAATTGAATTTGCTGATGATTTTCGAAAAAAGTGAAAAGTAAAGGATTATTTAAACAATCGTTTTTAATTTTTTATTTTAATTTAATTAATTTAATAATATATTTTAGTTCAATTATTAAATTGATAAAAGTGCTAGTCAGAGGCACTACACAACATACTATCTAGATATAATATACATTTTATTATTATTTTATTATTGTCTAAAAATTTTACTACTAAAAAATTTTCTAGTGACTTTATACTTTAAATCAGTGGTGGCCAACCCAAATCAATCGAAGGGCCAAGTTTTCGGGAAAATACTATCACGAGCCACAATAAATTCATTTAAATAAATATAACTCGTTTTTACGATTCACGTAAACTGAGAATCAATTTTTAAAATTAAAAACATACTTAATTCGAATATGAATTCTAAAAAAGACAATTATTGATTTGATGTTTAAAATTGTGTCCGGGCCACATCAAAACGCTTAGCCGGCCACATTTGGCCCACGGGCCATCGGTTGTCCATGGCTGCTTTAAATGAATTTAAAACTTTAACTGTAATGCAAACTTTAACTAGGTAATCTATATCAATTTAATTTAATAATTTAATTAGTCTAGTCGAAATAGTTTTTTGTATTAAGCAAAAATCTTTCTTGGTTCTTCCTATTCTATTGCAAAAATGCTCTGACATTCAACTAACGCTTTTATCTGATTCCTTTTTGCATTCTGGAATGCTGAATAAAATTGGAACAGTATTCATTGTCAATTTAATAACCATCACAATTAATCATTAGTTTTGAATATAGAATGACTTACTAGGAAGCATGATAAATTAAATTCTTAATAACAGTATCTTAAACTTTTCAGACTGAATGAACAAAAATGGTGAATTTCGCTAAAAAAATATGACATTTTTTTGCTTAATTTTGTTATTTAGGAAAGCCGAATGTTTATGACTAAATGGTGTTAATTAAATTTAACGGAATACGGAATATTTGGTTTAAATTTCCATTTTCAAATATTTTAATAAATATCCGTAATATCATTAGTTTTAAATAACAATAATTAATCACTGATGCTGACACGTACTGAATTTATTATCAACAAACCTACTGTAAACCATATTAATCATCGGCTATTTTAAAATGAGTATTTAATTGACATTTAATCATAATATATATTCAACAAATTTTACCTTTTTCTTGAAATATTAATATAATTTTAATTTCTTTTAAATATCACAATTACATTTAAATTCGAATACTGTATACACTAATCCCTCGCTTAACAGATTAATTCGTTCCCAAAAAATTGAACGTAAATCGAAATTTCGTTAAGCCCAATTTTTATTTTAATTACCGGTAATATAAACCAAGAATTCTGATAAAAAACGGTAATTTATAAATGAAAAAATCTAATCAATTCATATTATTGATAAAAACATTCGTAATTCAAAAACAAAAATAATATGTATGTATTTTATTTATTCACAACAAAAAAATATATCTATTACATAAATAATTCAAGGAACATTAAACATTTAATTATCTTAGTAAATTCATACTATTCTTATACGTATTATGTACATAACACATCTGTATATATTTTTAGATTTATACGCTGGAATCCAAGTCTACGTAAGATGCCAAATCTGAATCCAAATTGTCAAAGTCTTTTTCATATTCAAGTAATTACAACAATAAATACATAATTCGTTTGTTTTATTTTGTATTCTGTTTCTGTATATTCGTACGGTGTGATTTCCCTAATTAAATAAAAAACAAAAATTCGTAAATCTAATTTTTTTTTCGTAAACAGAAACTGTGAATTTTTTTCTACATCACGTTGTAGCGAAACTTCGTAAAGCGAGGGATTGGTGTATTGTGTAATTAATAGGGCTCATAATAAATTTTTTTATGCCTGAAATTTTATTATACATCTTTTTTTACTGAAAAATTATTGAAAATAATTTTTTAAATATTTAAACTTTTATCAATATTATCAATATTAAATGAATTTTTTACTCAAGGAAAAATGATATGAAAACTTTTATTTTCAAAAAAACCGATCTGAAACAATAGGATTTTTAATTGTGTAAACTCACCATGAGCTTGCAATAAAGGTCATATTACAGAGATTAGACTTTATTTTATATAGGTCTCTTTCATTATAGGTATAATTCATTATAATTCCTGTGACTGCTGAATACAATAAAACTGTAAAGAATCACTTGAAATGTATTTCACCATTTTTGATTGCAAAATGAAATGAAAATGAAAATAAATAAATCACAAAAAGAGATTGTTAAAAACTTTAATTGGTTTTTTATTTACATATTTCGTGGAATTCAATTGAACAATAATTGACAGTGAGATTCTATTTTGTTAAAAATACCAATCCACATAATATTACTTTTACATTATTTAGTTATTTAAAAATTCGTTTTACCGTAAATATGTAATAAACAAATTTACATTTTTTCGGAACAAATATTTACTTTGGGGTAATTTCATAATTTTAATTGAACTGAAAAAATATTAATTTTACAATAAAAAGTTTTCAGTAGAATACTAATAAAATGCATTTTTTAAAATTATATTGTAAAAATGTAAACTTTGAACAACTTAGGTCACTAAAGAAAGATGTAAACTTTTCACGTTATCATATTGTAGGAAAATAAAACTAAATGGAACAATATACTTATTGAATGCAACAGTGTGTCTGATATTTTCATTAAATATAACATCCAATTTTGACGGCGTACGAGCATATGGAGAATAAGAAACTTGATGCTGTTCCTATAACTAATTCCATATAGAAGTGATCCAGTGGCCTGTTTGACGAACTAAAGTTTCGAAAATTGCAATATTGGTTGTTTTGAATGACGTATTTTCGGAGTAAACTAACTTCCAGTAAATATATAAAATTCCATTGTTTTGTATGCATTTTTTTTGAATAAAGACGGCAATGTTCGAAAGAAGATGATTGGATATTTATGAGTACTCAAACAATGTTTTTTTAAAGTAATTAATTTAATGTATTTGAAATTGAATTATTTATTATAATATTTATTAATTTGAAAGTCAGACATCGAGAGAAAAAAATGGAAATGAGGTAAATACGAATACAATAATATAAAATCAATGGAGGTCCCTAAAAAGTTATCCAAAAAATACAAATTAATTAAGAACAATACATAAATTTAATTGCTATGTGAAAAACTCGAGCGATAAATGAAAAAATAATAAGATAAGTTTTTATTAAAATCAAATTATTTGAACAGATTATTTCGACAAAAAGGCGAGAGGTCACCTACTTATTTGTTTCGACTTGGAATGTCTTTGTCTTATTTAATTATTTTGTTTTTTGAAAATTTGTAGGAGAAAGACTTGTAATAAAAGCAGAAACATTGATGGCTAGTTGCCAATCGTTTGAAGATAAAATTTGGAATACAGTTATTCAAAGAATAGTCAAAGAGCAAAGACTGAACTTATAGTTAGTGAATCAAATCAATTATAGGTGAACCAGAAAAAGGCAGTTTTCCTTTGAAGTGCAGATAAAAATAAAAGTATTCTTGTCAATATTGTTGGAAATTATGATGAAAGTAAATAAAATCTATTGTGATGGGTGTCGTTGTTTTAATTTTACTAAAGAGCATGTGAAGTCAGAGTGTGTTAGCAAATACACAATAATAACCCAACGTTTTGAATTGAAAAATTGAAAAACTTTATTATGACATCAATATTTTGTAAGATTTTGGCTCTTGGGACCATGGATAACATAAAATAATTAGTAAAGTGTACAAACCTCTGGTATTTGAAATATGAATGTTAAAATATCTGACTGTTTTATAAAGTTCTAATTCATTTACCACTTGCCTTAATATACCAATGAAATTCTATAGATAATCTTACTAAAGGGAATTTCTTAGTCTTTCTTAATTTTCAAGTTTTCCTATGTTATCTTGTTCATCATTTTGTTTGTTTAAGTTTGATATCTCATTGAAAACGATTATTTAGGGGTAATTGCATAATTACGTCACGCTTGAAGGTAAGTGGGTGGGTGGGTGAGTTGAGCTGAACGTGACGTCACGCTAGTTGTATTTATTGTCGAACCCATATGTTACGCACGCCCATATCTTACGCAAAAAGAAAAAAATTACTAATACAAATTTACTAATACAAAGATGGATTGACATTCATGATGATATAATACAACATGGCATAGAGCAATCAACACGACACCAATGAATGCTTTTAGAGGAAGACAAAGAAGCGAAATGAGAGAAAATTTATTGTTGGAAAATATTAATAATGAAAATTCACTTGAATCAGATTAGTTGAATCAGATGAATATACTGATCTAGTTGGGGATTTAAACACCAATAATAATGGCAATAGCAATGAAAATGAAAGCATTAATGCTGAATCAAATAGTGAAATTATTCGAGAAAGCCTGGTTGACCAAAATTATCGAAACAGATATACCAGAAGAATGGTGAGTGATGCAGATGTTCACTATCATTCTATTACTTTTAATCCTGGAGAGCGTGTCTTGGTTAAGAAATCTTTTGATGCAAACACAGAAACAAGAAAAAGAAAAATGGAAGATTTTTATGAAGAAGGAAGTTGGATAATAGTAGAAAGAGTTGGAAACGAGTCTTTTAGATTAAAATCGGATTTGAATGAAGAAAATCACATGGTGGTTTGTAAAAATAGGCTGAAAAAGATAATTTAGAAAAACAATAATTAAATTTCATTATTTAATTGCTTTTTATATAATATTTTGGTGTTTTTATTGCTTTTTGTTTCTTTGTGTAGAATAAAAAAATTTTTGCGTAAGATATGGGCGTGCGTAAGATATGGGTTCGACATTTATTAGTTTATATTTTAATATAAATAAATCATTAAATTAGAATATTAAAGAAAACTTTTTAATATTGGATGACTATAGACATGTTCAAGAAAAGTAAAGTTAACAAAATACCAGATCTATACCAAGATCTAGTGAATACGTATGCTCTTGCACATCCGGACAAATCGAAGCACGATCAGCTGACAGAGGCGCAGGCTTTATGGAATGAATTAAAATCAAAACCATCCACATGTCAAACGAAACTGAACGAGTTAAGAATGGTTGTAGCAAAACGAAAAGCAAAGAATCTGAGTTATTGGACAAACATTCCAGCAAAGGAAACATTATTGCAGGAGGTTTCATCTGTGCCTGTTGAATTATCTGCTGGTGAACTGTTATTGCCGACAGTTATGGACAAAACAATCAGCCATACTTCAGTTGTCGACGAATCAAAAATCATCACTAGTGAATCGAGTATAAATGAGGTTGAAAAGCAGAATGTGTTGGAAGATATAAAACGTCATACACCAGCAGAAATACGAGAACAAAAACGTTTAGATGAAGTAAATGCCAACATATCATTCCTTGTATTAAAGCAACAGAAAGGTTTAGGTGATTCAGAAGCTGTAGGGAAGGAATTGAAGAAGCATCTTAATTAGAGTGCTTGAAACAATTTTAAAATCCTTATATAAATTTCATTTTACTTTTTGTTTGAAGCATTAAATTGTTTTTAAACTGTTACAACTGTCTGTAAATTTGTAATTGGCATTGTATTAGTGTAACATTGGGCTACCCTCATTTCGTGAACAATAAAATGACGTCACGATTTTCTAGGGAAATGTGACCAAGCGTGACAGGGTGGGTGGGTGGACCAAAAATGGTCATTTTTGGCGTGACGTAATTATGCAATCAGTATCAATAATTGACCTGAATGAACTTAAAGCTGTGTTTTCAAACTCCATTTAGATGTTTCCTATAATTTTGTTAATTATTGGCCACTTTATTCGTTTAAACTTAAAACTGTCGGATATTTTCAAAGTCATTTTGATGTGACAAGTTTACATGTAAATTTGATAATTTAAACTCTAATTCACAAAGATTAAAAGAACAAAAGTAAAATCCTCGTTGTAAAAGAAGATTGAGTTTCTTACAATGTAATGATACGAGCCAAATAACCTCGAAATTAGTCCGACAATATATTACATTGAATATCATATTATAATTATATTTTAAACAGAAAATCATCCAAAAACAAACACTATTGAATTTTATTCAATTGATTACATCCACCGGGTGCCATTATAAACTTTAATTGTTTTTATACTGATTTGGTAACACAAGGATGAAATATAGTTTATAATGTAGAATTGTGATATTCAATGCGGATTGATCGGATTCTGGGATCTGATCATAAAATCGGCTTGAGGGGACCGAGTTGCTTACGTGATACTAATGTGAGCCAAATAAGTTCGAAACTAATCTATCATTAGAAATCGCATCAAATATCACATTTAAACTTGATTACTATTTATCTCTAATAAGTAATATAAGCATATTTCTTGTTTGGCATTTAACCTTTTATCTTTAATAGTCTTTAGATAAAAATATAAAATATATAATTTTCCAAAAACAATTGTATAATGAGGTATTACATAAGTTTTAGTAAATTATTTTATAAAGAAATTTCACTTATTAAATATTCCATTTAGAATGACAAAATTAATTAAATAGCAAACAGAATTTTAGTCTTACCAGATATTCAGTATTGTAAAAATCGGACATCAGAAGAGAGTTAATAAACGTTGACTTTCCCAAACCAGAGCAACCGACAACCATTAAATTAAATTCGAATCCCTTTCTAAATGCTCGCTTGTAAACTTGATCAGTGAGACTACCGAATCCTATTTTGTATAAAACATCTAACTTTTTATTATTTGAGTAAACTGAAATTTTTGATGAATCACTAGTTTGATACAATTTATTAGTAGGTGACTCAGTTTTGGCACTTGTATCCATTGATTGTTTTCTCATGTCGGTGTATTGAGTAGAAAATCGAGGTAACGGTTTATTATCTGATGATTCAAAGGAAGTCTTCATTGGATCTTCTTTTTTCGTTAAATAACTCATTAGACAAATTGTCAAAAAAAATACAGAAATTATTTGACCTTGAGTTTGTTTGTTATTGGTATAAATAAACAAAGATAACAATTGAACAAATTAAATTAAATTAAATTAATTTATTTTAATTTTAACACATATTTTTAATTATTATTTGGGGTTTAAATAATTTATTATTATCAAAATTTTAACAGTTAAATTTTATTAATTGTACAAGTATGAAAATATATATGAAATTTAAGAAATAAAAAATTTAAACAGAAATAAATGTAATAATGGTTTTTAATATAATAAATACCGATGATATATACCGAAAGGTTGGCATGTGGGGATATATGTTCCCGTAGGTGATCAGGTAGTATCAAAATGGACACCTAATATTTTGGAAGATTAATTTTAAATGTCATTGACCAATTGCTAGAGTAAAGTAGAAAAATATCCAAAAAAATATCCATAATTAATGAACACTTTATAATATTGTCTTTTCATTTTAAATATAATATTAAGTAAGACGTTAAAGTACATAACTATTCTAAGCTGTGATTTTGAATTTCATTAATAATCATTTAAGTTTATAATAAAATTTTATGAATTTTTGAAAGTTACTTAATAAAAAAAATTTACATAGTTTGACTCAGGTGCACAAGGAACCCCATTGCTAAAATAGCATGGGCCATCAGAAATAAGACAAATATTTTGGGAAAACGTGAATTCTTGGCATATAAATTTGGGGTTCCATTGTATCATTAAATAAAACTTTGAATAATTTTTATTTATAATTACTATTTTCTATTAATTTTAATAACTAATTATGTATTTGCTTGCAAATTATTTCATTTAAAAAATATTATTTATAAATTTATTTACTCTATTGTCCAAAATATTTTTGTTTAATTGATATCTCTCACCAGGATTTTTACAAACTATATAAAATTTTTCATGAAACAATGCAAGACGACGAGAAGTTAAATGCTATACTTCTTTATTCGTGCTAATGTCGATAATCTGTAGTTAAAATATTCGTATTGAAATACATCAAACACCCACGAGCAATCGTATCCATGCAAATGCTAAGATCATACCAACAACTCTCCGAATAAGACATTCCAGAATTCATTGCATCTCTTAAGTCTTTGACGATAAATGCCCAACACCTACCCTTAATAAGGATGAATATAGATAAATGGTAATTTGTGATGCATCGGTATCACTGATAATACCCTAAGATAAAAATTATTGGAACTGTCAGATTCATCCCTCGATTTCCTCATTCAAACCGCAACAACCTCAGAATTTGCTATATAGTCTCCAATAAATTGTCAAGCTAGAATCAACTATAAATCATCTATACAAAAAAAGAATCTATGTCTCAATGCATATGCTGTGAACAAACTCGACACTCTAAAAACAGATATGTAGCACGAGAAATGTTATAAGCCGGGTCATTGAATGACGGTCTGTAGATCTAGGAAATACAAACCAAATAATCTAGCTAACAATGAACAAACAAAAAAAGATTGAAACAGAAGAAGCATGCTACAACTACACCTAAGATGGAGTAATCGCAACAACGAACACAAAATTAAGGATACAGACAATATTTATTGAAGGATTTAAAACAAAAGCCCTCATCAAAACAGATAAGGATCTCTCGTTTATCAGTTTAAATTTTGTGAGAATACATAGATTGCAAAAAATGGCAAGTAATGAAGAAGATAGAAAAAGCAACACTCAAATATTGGGGCAATTCACCAGCTCCATCATCTTAGCCAAGAGGCTATCACTTAAAGTTTCAATTTTTCCGAATTAGTACACCCAGCAATAATTGGAATGGACATTAATAAACATTAAATCGGCATGGATCACATTAACCGCTTATTATTAGCCTGACAATGCATACTATATTTTATAATCTACTACTTGGAGGAAACACAAAAGTTCTAAATCGAAGGTCATGGGGAGCTCAGGTATTCGTCATTACCAAAGACTCTAACCCAAGAGTAGTAACTAATTACTCCGGAACTATCAAGAAATACGCAACCATAGATAAATATATAATTCCTCGATCTGATGAACTACAAGATTTTCTAAAGAAAATATATTTTCCAAAATCTATTTCAAAAGCGCCTATTGTTAGGTTCGATGGGTACGTCTTCGAACTAACACAAAAACGTTCTATCTGACTCCAAGTGATTAATTTATGCGTGTAGGTAAATAAATAAATAAGATAATGTTTTAAATCTTTATTTAACAATAAAAGTTAGTTACACGTTTGTTTATATATATTTAACTCGCTGCTTTCTATAAGTACAGAAAACGGTTATACAAACCGCCCTAAAGAGTATTACTAAGGATCAAGACTGGCCCTAAATGCGCCAACAGCCCGATATAGGTGAAAGGAAAAGAGATAGGGAAGATTACCAAATTTTACGCGATAGAGTCAACCCAGAAATTGGTTAACTCTTTTTTCAAATAAATATTAATAACGATACAACACAAAAATACGTGCTGACGTTATGGTATCCCTTATTTAAAATTAATTTAATTTAATCAAATAAACCTGTTTTGCAAATATTTATAATTTAAATAATGATAAAGACTAACTGATATAATCTCCTTCCTTAAATGGCACCAAAGAACGTTGTAATAAATAATTCACGAATAGACAATATCAACTTTCGATCGATAGTTCCAATATCTATCGCAATTCACCAATCAGATTGACGATAAAACAAAATTCCAAAATTGCAAAACTAATTTTCTTTCAATCGGGGAAATTCCGACTGCTATGAAATTCCTGATAAATGTCACTTGTCGAGAATTAGTTTATTTCCAAAATCGAATTGATTCCTTTCTAATTTTAGCTACTGCGGTTTTCTTACTGATCTTCTTGTCTCACTTTCCGTCCCTCCATCTAATTTTTTGTCTACTATTTATATCAATTTATTTATTCTAATTCTATTAATAGTAATTATTTAATTACTATTTTTATTATATATTTTTAA
Source organism: Schmidtea polychroa (assembly GCA_959609185.1). Classification (NCBI taxonomy): domain Eukaryota; kingdom Metazoa; phylum Platyhelminthes; order Tricladida; family Dugesiidae; genus Schmidtea; species Schmidtea polychroa. The sequence continues at coordinate 179,959 of CAUHTR010007715.1, forward strand.
ATAATTACTATTTTTGTTGAAAATCTATTTTTAGTAATTATTTATTACTATTTATATTTTAGTTCCAATTTTCGTAATTTTTAAATACTATTTATATTATAATTCTAATTTTAGTAATTAATTATTATTTAATTTCAAAACCTTTAATTCCGGTTCCTACTGAACCCCAACACTATCACCAGATACCAATAAAACAAATAAACTAATACCTTACCACATTTGAAGCACTCGGTAAACTCTGCGAATTTAAAAGACTTCCTTTCGGCTGCACGAATGGAGTACTCATGTCTTAAAGAACAATTGCTAACCTAATATAAGGAAAGAATTTATAAAATGCCTTAGCGTATATCGATGAGATTAACAAATTCGAAACCACAAAGAATAGCATAGAAAAGTTCTAACAAAAAGCTTCCAATTCAAAATTACAAATTAATAAAGAAAAATGCCTTTCCTCAAAGCCAGAATCATCATTTAAAGGATACATTATAAATTTCTGTAATATTAAACCTGATTCATCAAGATTCAAATCTCTACAAGAATTTCCAATACCAATCACACAAATTCTTTGCCTATTATACCAAATGGTTACCTAGTGCTATCAAAGGACGGTAATTCTCACGGAGGAAATAAATAAATTAAACAATCATTAAAAAATAATACAAACGCAATTTAAAGGATAAATTAAATGAAAATTAAATTGTAAAACGTATCTCTTCATACACATAATCTAGAGTTGTCCCTCTTACTAGAAAAAGATACTTCAAATCCTCCTGTAGACGGTACATTGTTCCGGGAAAGACGCCCTGTAGTATTTTGTTCAATATTACTTACACGTGCAGAGAAAAATTAATCAATCGTAGAAAAAGAAGCATGTGCAAAGATGGGGACACCTATTTTCCATACCTTATCTTAGATAACAAAACTAAATTAACAATAAAGAACGAGAATATTGCGAAATGGTATTTTAAACTCTCAGAATTTAGCTATAATATCAAATACAGACCTGGAAAAGAAAATCTTTCAGCTGATATGATGTATAGATGGGCTGTCACGTATAGTCTAAACCAGGGGTCTCAAACTCAAACTGGCCTGCGGCCGCATTAGACTAGTATCATGAGACGGCGGGCCGCAACATAAACAATTGTTTTTCAGAACATGTGGAGTCTGAAACACCGATGTTAATATTTATTTAATTAAAAACTCAACAAAACTAAAAAAAAATTTTTTATTATTATTATTAATAATAATAATAATAATAATAATAATAATAATAATAATAATAATAATAATAATAATAATAATAATAAAACAATAAAATGATAATTTAAGCCTTTTGCTGCAAATAATGTATTTAATGAATGAATTTTCGACTATAAGATAGTTCTTGTCAATCTCCGGAGTTTCGGAGATTGACAAGGACTATCTTATAGTCGAAAACTTTTTCATTAAATACATTATTTGCAGCAAAAGGCTTAAATTATCATTTTATTGTTTTAAATAATAAATGCTGCTACCAAGAAATCATCATTTTAATAATAATAATAATAATAATAATAATAATAATAATAATAATAATAATAATAATAATAATAATAATAATAATAATAATAATAATAATAATAATAATAATAATAATAATAATAATAATAATAATAATAATAATAATAATAATAATAATAATAATAATAATAATAATAATAATAATAATAATAATAATAATAATAATAAAATTTGAAGAAAATGTGGTAACATTTGAATGCATTAACTTGGTCACACATGTTTGTAATGATTTGATCCTTTCCTTGCAGTTTTAAATTTAAATCGGATAAGTGTTTCGTTATATCAACCATAAAAGATAAATCTTGCCACCACACTCTATTAAAAAACAAGTCGATGTCTTGTTTTTCTGATGTTAAAAACTGACATATTTCGTCTTTCAAATCCCGAAATTGTTTGAGAACCTTGGAGCAGGATAACCAACGTACCTCGGTATAGTACGACAGGCGACGCTCTAGTATAGGGAGGCAATATAAATATAAATAAAAATTAATTAATTGATTATAAAATAAAGATTATAAAATAATTGATTAGAATAAATTTAGATAAGTAACAACTAATTTTAAAACGCCCATGAAGATAACTAATATATTCGACTTATTTGACATGCTCCATGACCCAGCGAGTATTATTTCTTATTTGCAAAAAAATATATATTCTGTGTTATTTTATAGCATCTTATAATACTATATGTTTATAATATAATATGTTAGAATGTATTATATTTTATTAAATTACATATATTATTTTATATTTTATAATCAATTAATTAATTTTTATTTATATTTATATTGCCCCCCCTATACTAGAGCGCCGCCGTACGACAAACCAGAATTTATTTTAGCACCCTAACTAGATTTTTGGGGTTCGTTTCCTTAATTTTTTGTATAATAGGCGATAAAAACTAAATGTAACAGTTATAAGAAGTGATTACATAGAAAATTTTATTTTTAAGTTTTGTTTTGTATTTTTGTACTGATATATCAAGTGGGCCGCATGCGGCCCGCGGGCCGCAAGTTTGACATATCTGGTCTAAACTCTAAAGTCACTTAAATACCCATATGGTTTACTATTTTTTCTCCGGATCTCTAAACTAAATCACTATTGTAAAAACAGAATTTAAACTCCATATTAGAAGGCATCAGAATCGTTAAAGCTGAAACCTAAATTTCATCAACCAGACTCTTCCATTTTAATAACATCAAGTTGTCCATGAGAAACAGTTTCAAAGTACTTGGTAGATTCTCTATCAAGTTTATCACGTAACAATTACACTATATATTTATATTTGCCTATCCATATGAAAGCATAAATACCGATATAGTCATTGGCCATCTCCAAAGTCCCTTTCCTATTTTTGAAGTCACTCATCAACTTACTCATACAAAGAAGCTCATTTCAAATGTCAAAAGTTGAACAACTTCCTTTTTACTTAATGGAGTTGTCATTCTCCTTGGAATTATGATAAAAACCATCAACCTAGCCTTAAAAGTGAATAACTTAGACAAATCGGAATGGAAAACCGTTTTAGATAAAGCACTTTCATCTCATAGAACATTACTATCAACCGCAACGAATGAAACACCTCATAACAGATTCTTCAACTTCTCTCGTTCATCTTATACCAGAATGGATATATAAGGGTTTTTTTCAATATCCGAGATCATATATCATACCCAAAGCCAAATATCGCAAAAAACGTAAAGAAACTATCTTCATGGATTTTCGGCACTGCCTTTTGAAAAAGGTAGTCCGGAAATTCGTGATTATTAAAAAACATCTAAATCTTTAGTATTTCATAGCCAAGTTTTTAATAAAAACAATATGAATATATATTTTTATACTTATGTTGGGCAAAAACTAAGAAAATAAATAAATTGTGTGACTGATTCGAAAGACAACTAGGAAAAATGCTAAAATTTCAAATTGAATGGAAAAAGAGAGAGTGGAAAAGTACAACAAATAAAAAAAATATATACAATAGAATGAGAAAGAAAAGAAAATATTTTACAAAATTTAATTAAAATAATTAAATAAAGATTAAAACACCAAAATAACGGAAATTAGAGAGAACACTGATCAAAACAAAAAAATCAATGATCACGAAATGCAAAATTAAGGCTGATAATTGACAAATAAAAGATAAAAAATAAAAAGAAAGTAACAACGAATAAACGGGCTATTGACACAGACATTTTAGAGAAAAAGTTGAAAAATAAGAGAAATAAAATTTCAAAAATTCAAAATAAAATGACCAAAAAAGAAATTTCAGAGAGATGAAAGGATAAAGAACGAGTGATAAAAAGAGCAGGTGATTTACCACCAAAGAGGGAGGAGAAATAAAGTCCAAAAAACAAAAAAGAAAATTATATTTTATGTCCAAATTAGCACTTAAGCAAAATTACACAAATATTTTAGCTTTAAAAAGGTAGGCGTTCAATCAACACTCTTACCTGAACTTAGTCAATAACTGATCGCGTACACACTGAGCGCCCCAGAAGGAAAGAAAACACTTAACTAGCCAAAACTCGAACACAAAAAAAGAAACCAAACTCTAGAAGAAAACTAACAAAAAACACAAGAATAATGAAAAAAACTCTAAAATAAAATTAACAAAAAATCTACTCGCAAACCACAGCAAAGAAAGAAAAGAGGTACCGGAAGAAAACAAATCAAACAAATCAGTCCTCAGAATAAAGCAATGAAAATCGAAACTTATTTGATACCCCTCAATAGCCAAATATTGAATAAAGGAAAGGTTAAATTCAAATCTGTCACCAAGTCAAATAACCAGATTCACGAAGGAAAAAGGAAAGCGAAGTCTCAAGAAATTATTTAGCGATTAAAAGTAAAATTGCATTACTCCTAGGAAACTGGTGGAAAAGAGTACAAGTGAGGCTGGTAGGCAAAACTCGAATACTTTGTTTCCCGACAGGATTCATAGAAAATTTCGGAGGAACACAAAATGAGTTAGCTAAGGAAGAAGAGCAGACGCTCGGCATCGACGAAGAAAGCCAACTAGTAAACAACTTTATCAAATTAATTGTTGATAAGACATACGTGAATCTGAATTTTTACAGGAATTTTAGGAATCGAAAGGATTATCAGAATATCTGGAGGAAGATAACTTCCCTTAATATGACCATAAATTTAGATTTTCATATAAATCCCAATATTTTATTTGATTTTTGTAAAGATGTTTTTTAATTATTAATATGAGTTTTAGAAACTTAAAATTTTTAAGACTTTTGAGGTATTTAGATTAATATTTTAAATTATTCATCGACGAAGGAAACTGATTGGTGAATAGTGATTGAAGCTCAATGATGGTCGGTCGCTATTCGGATGTCGAATTTACTAGGTCCATGCTTTAGAGAAGGGATTCCCAACGTTTTCATAGTACCGTCTGTACGTTGTAATAGTTTTGATGGCGTACCGGTAAACATAATTTTATTGGGGTATAAATTGCAATGGAGATTTGTAATAAAGTCAAGTAATATATCAGTGGCGTAGCCAGAAATTTCAGAGGGGGGGGGGGTGCAAAATATTTTTTTTATTAAAAAAAGTCCTAGAAATTCGTAATAAGTTTTGCCCTCAAACCCCAGAGCTATTTCGAATGAATTTGATAAGTATATTTAAACATGGTAATAACATTTATTCTTGATCAAAGGAATTCACACGTCAAGTCGTCGTTTTCCTTTGCGGAACTCGCATATAAATTCATCAAAATTAACTTCCGTGTCACGATGAATGCTCAGAAACATTAGTCCGTTGAGTCTTTCCTCTCCTGTTGTATTTCTGTCGTCCGTTTTAAGTTGCTTCATTTTGCTGAAAGAGCGTTCGACGTCAGCGGTTGTTATGGGAATCACATTATAGATTTTCAGCAATCGGAACACGTTTGGGAACATTTCTTGAGGGCAAGCTTTTAAATGTTCCATTGAAGTCCGTGGTTTTACTGTTGCATTTCCCAGTCTTTTCTGCCACATCTCAACTTCTCCGATAAACATCTGCACTGATCCGTTCAAATCTTCCACATAGAAATGGTAAAGTTGCATAAGACTGTTCTGAACTTCTCTGCTCAACAGCCACTCTGGGTTGAACATTATATTTTTGAAATTTGCAAGCACTCGTTTTCTCGAAATTTTTCTTTGAGCTTTCGACATACCGAATTCAACAGCGGGATGAACAGACAACTATAATAAATCTCTACAGGCTGCTGATTTATTCCATCTAATCTTGGCCTTCCTTTATTTTTCAGCAATGAAATTTCAATTTCAAAGCAAGATGCTACGTCAGATGCTTCTTTGAATAAGGTTTGAAAATGGTCTTTGCTGTTCTCAGTAACCATCTCAAGCTTCTCGATGAGATCATTGGCCGATGCTATGGCAGTGCTATAATCTATTGAAGGTGATTGCAGAAGCCGACTTAACGGCAGGATGAAGTTGAACACGAATTTTAATGTGACAAGAGTAATAATGAAGTCGAAAGTCGACACTGTGTTAAGAAAACCTTGAGCTTTCACATTATCTTCGTTGTTACTCCATTCCGAAATTACATTCAACACGTCAATTGTTGGCTCGAAAAGTTCGAAGAATGTTTTGACTGCTTCGTGTCGTTCAATCCAGCGCGTTTCGCAAGTATTTTTTAGCTTTCTCCTAGCAGTTTCTGGCGTTGTTTTCTCGATTGATTTGCCAAATTCAACTTGTTTTTCGGTGAGTTTTAGAAGTTGTAGATGCCTTTAATTGTGCCAAGACACAGGGTTATCTGCTTTACTTTGCAGCTTTCTCCAATGACCAAGTTTAATCGATAACTGAAAAAATGTACGTAAGTAACCAGAGGAAATTTTTCCCGGACCATTGCCGAAACGCCTGATTTCCTTCCACTCATCACTCTTGCTCCGTCTAAGCCAATTCCTCGACACTTTTCCATTCGTAACTTCATCGTGTTTCCCCGCTTAACAATGAGTCAGTAAGTCCTTTGGCAGTAACATCACACAAATCCGTGAGCATTAAAAATGCTTCAACAATATTATCGGCATCAATGTCGATAAAACGGAGTCCAATCGACATTTGTTCTATTCCGGAAACATCCGATGACTCGTCGGCGAGAATAGAGAAAAATTCAGACTTTATAACTTTCTGAAGAAGCTTTGTCAAAGCAATCTCATTAATTATAACGATTATTTCGTTCTGCATTGTGCTACTTAAGTATGTAGCATTTTTTGGCGAACTTTCTAATGCATTCCGGAAAAAATCGTCCCTCGAAGCAAGAAGTCTAATCAGATTTCTGAAGTTTCCGTCGTTGATGCCCTGTTGGTCGTTAAATATCCCGCCAGAATCTCTATACCCTCGGAACGGCAATGACTGTCGAGCGAGATAATTGATGGTGTCAAAAATTCCTTCCAAAAGAATCAAATTTTGCTTTCTTTCAACGTCTTTCTGCCTCGTCAACAGTCGTTCAATGGTTATTTCAGGGTTTTGTTGACTACATAGAGAGTTTTTGCTGTTTCAATTGATCGTAAATGGTATGGCGCTTTTGCATGAGCAGTGAAAGTTTCACGGCACTTTTGGTAATTCTTGAAAGGTGTTCGGACAAGCAGTGATCCAACTTGATCCCAGATCGCAAAGAAAAAGCAAAATTTGCAATAAAGTCCATCTCCTGCAACCGAGTAAATCAGCCAATCAAACTCACACAGCCAGTGATAACTTAATTTCCGCTTTGTTGCCCCTTTCATTACTGCCGGGAAACTGAAGTGTGGTGGAGGATTTTTAAGCTTGCCCAAAGCATCAATTTTTTCAGAGTCATTTAATTGTGACCGCCGATATGACTCTATATCAGCTTCTTGGCTTTGAAAGGCGCTACGTTCCTCCTTTTGTTCAGACCCCCCTCCTTTTTCGGCCACCGGTAACTCGAAGTTTTGATCGGAATCGTTTTCCTCCGTATCAACTTTTGATGTCTTAGCAAAAAATTTGGAAAGCGAACTCTGATGATGTTTTTTCATGGCTGTAAATCGATTAAAAATTAAAATTCAATGCAAGTAAAGACATAAAATATAGTTGCTATTTACTGCAACTTTACGAAATATGAAACTAATTTTATCGAGCACTAACTATAATATTGTTTATTTACACTGTATCGTCCCTTGAAAAATTTATTGGGTCATTACATTAGGACAATCTTCGATATTCAATTAATAGAAGCTTCTTGGCTCAATTAAATGTCTCATGAGACAATTATTCGGACAAAAAAAACCTAGCATTTCAATTATTTCGTCTGGAAGAAAGGGTGCAAATGCACCCTTGCACCCCCCTGGCTACGCGCCTGATATATATATATATATATATATATATATATATATATATATATATATATATATATATATATATATATATATATATATATATATATATATACTGCTAAACATATAAATAAAATATAAATAAAATATAATTAAGACGGTTGGGCCTATTTATTAGAAGAAATATCGGGCTCAATGTTTGTCAGTTTAAGGCGAAGATCCGATTCAATGTCCAGCAAAGCTCTATACTTGGTTTTCATCGCAGACATTGCAGAAAATCCTGTTTCACATAAATGTTGAGAATAACTAAATGATAAATAACATAATAAATAAATAAATTACATGGGGAAGATCGTCATGACAAACAGGACGATCTATGGGAACTCAGAAAAGAAAACGGAAGTAAAAAGAAATGAGAAATGAGAAACAGAAATCAAATAAAAGAAAACAAACAAGAAATTAAAACAAAGGTCATTGTTAATTAAGAAGTACAAATGAAGGTGGAATTTCAAATTCCAAAAAAACAAAAATATGGGGAAAGCCGTATCTTCACAGCTTGTCAAAGATAGCAAAAGTCGGCACAACATGAAAAAAGAAAACAAGGGCACATCTTGATATCTGTCAGAGATAAGGTAGACGCAGAGGAAAAGGAAATGGAAAACAGAATCTGTCGCCAGTGCCACAAATGAAACAGACAATATAAAGAACAAAATTAGAAACAAAAACCGAGACAACGAGAAAAGAAAACGAAAGTTAAAAGGAGCTAAATTTAGAGAGTTAAAAAGGAGAATCAAAGGGAGAATTTAAAGGAACAATTAAAGGGAGAATTAAACAAAGTCAGAACAGAGTGAAACGAGAAGTTACGAAAACCTTTTTTGTAAATTTGAATATAAAGTGGACGTGGAGTAAATAAATTTGTGGTCTGACATTTTCTAAAAAATGATTATAATTATTTCACGATAAAATCATTGAAAGATCAAATTATGAATCATTTCAAGCCCTACTTACCAAAATATCCTAGCTTCGAAATTCAAAGTTTGAATCACTGACAGTGATTTACTGTTAAATAATTTTTTCAATCCAGAAAGTGCACGACAAATTTTTCAATTATAAATTATACAAAAGAAAACATAGAGCAAGTTCAAAATAAAAAACGAGGGGCAAAGTATTTTTGGAGCTTTTCGGTATTTACTTAAAGATTCAATAGAGAAACATCGTGGAACTTTCTAGGGTTTTTTTTAAATTGGAGCTTTTCATATCCGAATCGTTAATTCCGTCGAATTATAAAAAACACTCTTCAATTGTTCCTTTGAAACTAAATTATATTCAAAATAAATGGAGATATTTTCAACAGAAGATTCGTAATCGTAAAGAAAAAAACTGGAACAAAATCCCGGGATCCCGTTTTAAAAAAAACCCTATTCGAGAGTGTTAAATTGTGAATTAGTAAACACGCTTTGGAGTCAGAGTAAAAGTTTGAATTTACAAACATTTTCACCAACCCAATAACCCAAATAGTCGCAAATGGCATTAAAAATTTAGAAAATTAGAAATTGAAAAATATTAAAATATATGGCTTATTGTAGTCATGTGTTTTGTTCGCAAAACAGATTTGTAATAGATTTTTGTTTTATATATAGTAAAGTAATTCGCGTACCGTTACTGGTACGCGTACCCAAGGTTGGGAATCCCTGGTTTAGAGGAGTCATTAGACAGATGAATGGAAAGGGGCAAGGATCTGACCCAATAGATGGTTGAAAGGGAACGAAGAGCTCCAAAAAGAAATTTTCGAATATAATTGAGGTAATTAAAATATATAATTTCATATTCACTTTTGTCTTCATGTCATTTTGTGATTATATCCGAATTTTAATTTAAAACTAAAATGACCAAATCATAATGATAGATTTCGACGAGTAACTGTTTTTGATACCGAAGAACTTATAAATAAATGGAAAAGATAATTAAATTGTAAAATGAAAATCTATTGACTTCGAAATGAGAGAGCATGCCTCAGCTAAGTGGTTTGGGTTTGACTATTATTCATAAAATAAAGTCAAATTATTATTTCATCAACTTATTAGTTTAACAAGTCAAGCAAAGGTATTGTTAATTACTCATGTATGGAATCGCAAATACCCTCAGCGCTCTTAATTTAAATTTAATAAGCATAATTACAGTGGATTCAATGGAAAAATTCCGACAAGATGTAGGTCACGATACGTCAGAAAAGGCTCGTCAGGCAGAGAGAGCGGAATCGATGGTCTGAAAACTGAACCAGTGGATCGAGTTTATTGAGAAGTCTCGGTTGCGGATCAAGGGATCATCAAGTGATCTCAAGATTACGATCCGACAGCAAGGACAAGGAATCCTAGAACTTCGAGGAGGAGCCCACATGGATGCTGGAGTCTGTCGAATACCCACTTTCACGGGCAATTGCGGCTTTAATTTCGAAAATACCAACAGTTCCTGAAATCGACAAAAGACCATGTAAGCCAAGACCAGGAACGTTGAAGAGAATATAGTATTAGAGTAACTAGAAATAAAAACTAAATTGAGTTAATTGAAAAATTAATAACAATTATAAAAATCCATATCTTTTTACATTAAAAAACCATTAATAGAGTATATCATGATAATCGCCAGGGATAGACAGTAACAACTAGGAGATTCAGTGAAATCTAAAATAATAAGAGGACAAGAGCAAATAGGACCGTCCCATTGGGACGCTATACTTTGTACGGTAGCCCATGAACACAGAGGCTCGTTGGGTGATTAGCAGTTCGAATGGTAGAGCTCACCCTTAGCTGATAGCTACCCGCTAAATCGCAGTACCAACGTTGCATGCGATTGGCGTTTAGTGGTCGAATAAAACAATTATGAGCGACTAAGGGAAAGTGAAAAAAAGCGAAAGTGTCAAATAAACAAACATTTATAAGTAAAAGATTCTCTCCCACATTTAGTAAAATAAAATTCTGACATCAGTTTCGTCCTTTACAACCATAAACATTCTGTTATTTTACATTGCATATTTATATTATAGTTATATTTACTTTTAAATATTTAATATATTATTCTCAATTATTTTCTACATTATTCATACTAAATCTATTAAATTAGTTAAATAATTAAATTAAATTAAATTTTATTTGATCCTTATAATATTGAGGGTAAGCAATAAAATAAAGGGAAATATTTATGAGAGATTAAATAAATAAATATATAAATTAATATATTATTATAAAGAAAATAAAGGCAAATTCCATTTTTAAATTAATAAATAATTTATAATAATTTTGACATTTCCTTGTTCGTATTTATTAATCCAAAAGCTCTTAAAATTAAAATATTTTCTTACATTTTTGTTATCCATTTGCCAATATCAAGATCATATGAAATGATTAACAAATGCCGGTCAAAATGGCAGTCATGAAATTAAAATAGAAATATGAATAATAATAATTATTTATTACTCATGTAGATCAACATAACGTAAAAAAATAAACATTTATAAATGTTGTCAATTAAAAATGTGTTATGGTGGTCCTTAACCAAAAAAAGAGAAAAATCTGATAATATAACTCGGTGATAATTAGGCATATTAAGAGAAAAAGATGTAATTTTATTTTAATAATATATCAGTTTTTGGTTCCGTAAATGGTGCCGTAAATGGTACCGTAATTGGCCCCATAATTGGTATATATATATATATATAAACAAATTTATGATTATGGCTTTTATTACTAACTTTTGATTTCCAAATGTAGATTCATATACATATATGTATTATATATGAAGTTTGGGTTCTCCTTTAGACGTTCGATATTTGATTAATAAGGATTATTTTCCACAACTGATTTCACACTATTTTTTCACCAACATTTATGGCACCATGCGCGTATATAGTTCGACTAACTGCTAACAAGGATGTAGTAAGACAGGTTGATTTTAACATTATTTCGAAAAATATATGGTTGAATTCGTTGGAAACAGAAATTTCGTGAAACACGTGCAAATCCGTTATCCCGTCGTTTTTGTTTCCACATCGCACAGATGTTCGTATTATTGACTCTTATCGTAGTAATAAATTTCAAAGATTTTTTTAGGATGTAAAATGAAGATTTACTGCAATAATAGCATAAGCGGCTCTTTTCAACTTCCATAAAGCTTAGTCTCACTACCTGGAAGGGTCTAGTAACTAACTTAAGAATTATTGCGAAATATTTTTACAAATAATAATTTCTTGTGAATAATATCAGTGGTGTTGAAATATGAATATGTGTATATTAAATTAAATTAGATTCTTCCGACAAATTGTCGCGGAACACAGTTTGGGAAACCTTGTACTAGACCACCATTGCGCTTGACCAGTTTGGTATTATCAACAAATCTTTTTTAATAATTAATATTCTAGTAAATCAGTTTTTATTTTCGTAATAACTTTATCTGTAAACCCAAGTCAATTTTTAATTATTATATCCGTTTATAATTTTTTATCTACTATCCCGCTAATACTGATATCTCCGCAAAATATAGATTTGTATTTTAATTAATTTTTAATTAATTTTACTCTTAATTTAAATTTTTGAGCTTTAATTACTTTGTATTTGATTTTTTTAATTTCAAATTTCTGTTTAAATTTAATTTATTGATCTAATTTCATTTGAAAAGTAATGCAACTCCATAATGTTCAAAATTCCTATTTAAAAATTTTATAGTTTAAATGTTAAAAGATAAACGTGAAAAATTGGTTTCTCTTTCCAAGCGTTTCATGGAATTTTGTTTTCTTGAAAAGATTATACAAGAAATCCGAACGAAAGAAGTGTTGGGCCAAGCTTTGAGAGTGCTGAGAATCAAGTCAAAGACGAGCAAAGAGACCACACGAAGGAGTAGAATAAATAAAAATAAAGTTTACAGAGAACTACAGAGAAATATAAGAAGAAATAAAACAAATAACAATAAAGAGATAGGAATAACTAATAAAAATAATAAAACTTTTAAAGATAGAAAATAGGACAAAAAGGAAATTACCCAATAAGCATAACAATAAAAAGAAAATAAAATAGCAAAATTTAAGAAAATAAACGAGAAATTAAAGAAATAAATAAAAATAAAACCATTCTTAAATAAATGCATAGACTAATTAAAACAAAAAATTATATTACAGTAAAATAGCAACAAAATCCGCAGGAAAAATAAGAGAAAAATAATAAAAAATAAGAAAATAAATAAAATAATAATAAAAAATAAGTAAGGTCGTTAAAATCTAGTATATTACAATAAAAAAACATAAATAATAATAAATAATAACATTACAAACAGATCGTGTCCTGATTGGACGAAAAATAATATATAAGAAGCGCGAGATAGTTGTAGAGTACCATTTAACCAAAAAACTCTACAGGTAAAATTTTGTATTTTGATACACGCCCATTTAACCAAAAAACTCTACAGGATTTAGGAACCACTTTTTAACCAAGCAGGACTAGATAATAGTATACCAAGCAACATTAACACTTACCATTCGACAGAATCGACTACAAATATCTAACCAAGTCAAAAGGAAACCTGATTGAATCTGATACTCGAACGCTTGAATTTTCAACACTCTCGAAGAAACTTTTTAGTAAGTTATGCTGAATTATTGAATTTTATTATGATGATGATATGTAAAGAATGATAAGACAAAACATTTTATTTTAATAAAAATTTTAATCGTAAAAGATGACTCTCTTTCTCTATGGCACTGACGACGATGTCTTCTGGGAATCGGATGTGATGCGGCGAACTTGGATGAGTTACGAAGAGAATGAATGAGAACGAACGCCAGGATATGAGAAACTTGAATCGAGTGTTTACATAGAATGAAGTATTATATGATTCGAACATTTGAGGTGCAATGGACATCATCATGAGGCATCATATCCGAGACTCAGACGGTGTGGTCGCCAGGTAAATAATTTTTCATTTAATAAATGTGTTTTAGCAGAGTTGATTCATTTATTAATCCATTGTTCGGCGAGAATCAATTATATTATATTTGACGAATATTGATGGAAGAGATAGATTCGTCCTTCCTGACGGTCTAAGAGCGGTGGCAGAAATGTATGCCGTTCTTGGGTGGGTCAGGAGGGGTGAGGACATCCAGCGAGAGGCATAAATGTGTTACGAAGAATCCTTTCACCGAGTGAGATCAGTTACTCTCGTCGTCGAAAAGTATTTTCCATTGACAGTTAGTAGTTACAAAGCTTAATGTCGAGATGAATCCACGAAAAATTCCAAGAAAGGCATTTCAAATTTAAAATCGTCTGCACTGTATCTGATTTCATTTCGTTGAGCTTCGATTTGACGCTGACTATTTCTTGCGTTTTCAAACAACAGTTGCCAAACATCGGTTAATAGAGATCTTGATTTTCGCGAAAATTCCAACATTGCTCGTATTAAATGTCATATAAATTGAGGTTTTCCAGGATTTGCATCGCCAGGACGTTAGCAGTCCGATCTATCATCGATGCACTTTTAGAATAAATTGTCGTTCTCGATCTACCGTTATCAGCGATAAGCATTATGCCTGACAGTAAAGTAAACATCTTGCGATAATAAATCAAACTCCTTACCGTAGTCTAGTGTAAGAACTTTCCGTGAACGCCCTGAGAAATAATCTGTAGGTTGTCCGGTTTATCAGCCGTCAGTTACACCAAGACTAATGAGACTCCAGTAGATGATGATAATCATAGTCTGAGTAGCGAGCGACAGATCACAGAAAGTACGACGATTAGAATCGGTGATTTTCCATAAAGTTGAGAGATTATCTGCTTGACTAAGTAAACCTGAAATTTTGATAACATAGGAGTATCTCTGATTATGCAGTAAGTAATTACTCGTTTTCCACCGATGTCGTCCGATAATGTACACTACGACCCAGGATAGGCAATCACGAGAATACACGCATACACACACGCTGAAATTCACAATAGATGAACACTCAGAGAGTTACGTCAGGATGATATAATTTGGAGGAAATCCATTCACACACCGACATGCATATAGTACACATAGAGATAGATGAGTGAGTTGGTATCACCATTACATAAACATGCCAAAGAGACCGCGAGGCGGTGTGTATTGAATAAATAGTCTACAATTATCCGAAAAGGGCTGAATTCCTAAAGTACAGTCGGCTTTACACAACAATTCTCAACACCAGCATACGACGTGATGACAGTATTTCTTGTGACCTACATAACGCAGTTCTAAAAAGATGTCAACATATCATCACTAAATCTGCCGCGTNACAGTATTTCTTTGTGACCTACATAACGCAGTTCTAAAAAGATGTCAACATATCATCACTAAATCTGCCGCGTAGTTATGACGACAGCTACGGCAACGAGTTAAATTAGGGAAGTGGTCAAATTAAATAAATCGCATAAAAAATTAATAACTCGAACATTTCATATTACGTAACTCGATTTGGGGTAATGCCAAGAAATATTTGCCCTATTTTAATTATATAACTAACCGGAACCCTGAAAATTCAGCAAACCATAGCGCGTTATGTAGAAACATAGAAAGGGGAACAATAATACCAGTCGATGTTGATGAATTTAAAGGTAATCTGTCAACCCCGAGGACCAATTTAGGATTGCTATGAGTGGATAAAATGGTGCGAGAGGTTCCGTTCTCTTTTCCATTCGACCCATAGTGGCGTGAACGATTTAACTGGAATGTTTGAGGATTGAATGAACATTGATACGATCACTAACATGCATGTATGAGATATACGTAGAGTGAATGTACATAGAGTGAATGTAGGGAAACTCGTGGGGCAGGGGCATGAATAGCGTTAACCTGTAGAATTTGCAAAATAAAGGATTTTTCTTAATTTTTAGATGAACACTTCAAACAAAACGGGTAAAAGTCTCCGGCCTTGTTTCTCTTGCGCCGATAAAAACGCAGACATCGCTCACATGAGGGAATATCAGTAAAGTCATTCGGAGTATGTTGGGGAAGGGTCTGAGTCGAATGAAGATGATTGTATGTTTTGAGATGAAATTTTCTTTCTCCCCACATACGCCAACAGAAGCTAAGGAGATTCTTGAATTGATCATAATACGCCATTATCCATACTAACTACGTACAAATGCTGTACAAATAATAAATTCTATATTTAGACACCAGATTTTGCACTATGATCATTATCAAGCACCAGTAAGCACTGGAGAAATATTGTTTTGGTACTTGGTAAAAAGGTGCAACAAGTTTTTCTGAAAAAGTTAATAGATATAGAATATGTTGGTTGAAATATTTGAGTTTGATAAGATAAAAGAAACCGAAGATTATAAATTTGGAAACTTGCGGCAAATAAATGTCGAAATTCTAAATGTGAAAGCTGTTCTTATGGCTTTTAGTAATTGCTACGTGTACACTTGTTACAATAAATCTGTGGAAATTGATATATGGTATATATAAAAGATATGGCCAGTGGTGAACTATAAAAATTTTAACAAAGAGCTCGCTCCTAGTTTGGTAAAAATAAAAATTGTATATTGATAAATTATTATAATTTGAAAAATTTAATATATAATGCATTTGCACAATACACACACACGTTTTTCCTTCTGGTGCAAAAAAACAACCTATGACCTGATCCGAGTCAAATGAGGGTCACATGCAAATTCCATGAGTAACAAACAAACAAGCTTCCATCTTTATATATATATATATATATATATATATATATATATATATATATATATATATATATATATATATATATATATATATATATATATATATATATATATATATACAACTTTTAATTTCACAATAATCTTTAAACTTTTATGCAATGTCAATTGTAAATGTAAACAGAAAAGACGTTGCAACTTACATGTTCATATTAATTGTATAAGAAAATCCAGAAATAACAAGAGGCTCAAAAATTACCAAACAAATTTAGCAAAGGATTTACTCGAGCCAAACACTAAGAGAAACAAATAAATTGTTTATTTAAATCGGAAAAAGACAGCTACGTAAAATGCAAAAGTTCAAATTATAAAAGAAAAAGAGCAAACAAATACTAGAAATAAATAAAATAATATAATGAAATATGAGAGAAAGGAAATAATACGAAGACAAATTAAATTAACAAACAAAACGAATATTAAAGACTAAAACATAGGAAAACGAAAGAAAGTAAATACCAAGCAAAACAAAAAAATCAATAAGAAAATATTGAAATACAAAATTTCAAATATAGTAGAGTCAACAAGTAATTGAGGATCACCTCCTTCTATAAATGTGTATTTAACATGTAGCACTCCTTTATTAAATGTTTCATTATCTAGAAACATTATAACTAATATTTCCCGTTCTTGTTATAATAAGTTTATCAAAATTAATCCTGTATTCATCAAATGTAACAATTTCGAAAGAAATTAACATTAACCGGCATTTAATAACAAAAGTTTTAGCAAAATCCGAAAAATACGAAACAATTATTAAATAAGCTAACATTAGAATATCCAAAATCGTACATTGAGGAATGTTAAGTTGCGAAAGAAATTGCAAGAGAAAAACAATTAATTAAAGTTATTATTGCATGAAATGTAACAATATTTTTATATAATTCATACATTCAACGTGGACATGATTTTCATGTTTTAAAATTTCTATTATTAAATATATATATATATATATATATATATATATATATATATATATATATATATATATATATATATATATATATATATATATATATATATATATATATATATATATATATAAGTTTGAGACTTTTACATAAACAAAAAAATAAATAAATAAAAATTAATTATTTTTCAAATTTATATTCGCTGATTTAATACTGGAATTTCAATTAATTTATCATTGCATTTTAGTGAATTTGTTTTTAGTAAGATTACGTTCTATTTCTGTGATTCCTACAAATTAAGGTTATTTAAGGTTAAATAGTTAAGCAAAAGTTTATCACGTTATTTACAAAAAAATAATTAATTTTTCTATTTTCCTTCACTTTTCATCTTATCATTCTTATCATTCTTAATCTTCAAAAGTAGAAAATTATCCTGACTTTGTCTATCATAATACATAACAAAATTTGATATTTATTATTACACTCATACCTCGCTTTACGGCCTAGATATGTTCCAGGAAAGTTGGTCGCAAAGCGAAACGCCGCATAACGAATCATATATCTTGCCTTGGTTCTTGCTTCTTTTTGCAGTTCTACATAACAGTTAATCACTTTTTTTGGCCGTATAACGAAACATTTTAGGCCGTAAATCGAAAAAGTGCCGTAATTAAAGTAGGCCGTTATAGCGAAAAGCCGTATAGCGAGGTATGAGTGTATTATCATCATTATTATTATTATCAATATTAATATTATTATTATTATTATTATTATTATTATTATTATTATTATTATTATTATTATTATTATTATTATTATTATTATTATTATTATTATTATTATTATTATTATTATTATTATTATTATTATTATTATTATTATTATTATTATTATTATTATTATTATTATTATTATTAATATTAAACCTTTTATAAACTTCTAAACATGTGATGTGAAAATCTTAAATTAAATAATTTATTAAATGAAATGTTAAATTTCTTTATACATTTATTCTATGAAAAATTTGCTTGAAATTCTTAAACGCACAATTGGAAATATTCTCTGGAAAAAATTAAATTAGACAGCATTGCCTTATGAGGACAGAAATTCAGACGGAATTAATTTAAAATTTCTGAAAATATTCGGAAACATGAAAAATTCGGCAACAGATGCTAAACCATATTGATAATTTGTAACATATTTAAGATGACATTAAGATTGAAATTATTGTTTAAATATTTTCATAAATGATATACTAAAACTATTAACTTATTTATTACTAGGCAATTTATTACCAGTCAAATGAAGGGACTATGAAAAATTTAACATTTTATTATTATTATTATTATTATTATTATTATTATTATTATTATTATTATTATTATTATTATTATTATTATTATTATTATTATTATTATTATTATTATTATTATTATTATTATTATTATTATTATTATTATTATTATTATTATTATTATTATTATTATTATACTATTATAACTATTATTATTGTCTATATCATATTAGTAATATATGATTTTAATTCAATTTTATTCCTAATTTAAATATACAAAAACCAATTAATCTAAGAACTATTCGTCGAAATTGAAAATATTATAAATCATTCGATAGAAAGAATTTGACTATCAGATAACATTAAAATGAAAATATTGAAATAAAAAAACAAGTCCATATTCTATAATTGATTAATTAATATTTAGAATTGGAAGGATGCCTGAAAGGACAATAAAAAGTTTTTCTTTAATATATTTTTTTTACGATGTCTAACATTAAAATAATATAAGCATTACAAGCTTTGTGATACCCAGTGCAAATTCCAAAAGTTGACTAGTTTTGAGGCTTTGGCTCTCATCAGTACTATGCAGGAGACGCGAAGGTTTCTCTTCGCGCCAGGTAAGTATACAATATTGCTGATTCAACTCTATTGCATACTTTCCCTGGTACACTAGAAATCACATCACTTGCAAATTATCTAAATCACAGAAAAATATCTTCAAACTTGTAAACATCTATCTATACACAGAAACTGTTTACAAGTGCATCCGTAAACCTTTTTTAAACCATTTTTAACTTGTAATGGTATAAAATATTTTTTTCCCGAGGCATAGTACTGATGAGAGCCAAAAGCTCGAAACTATTCTACTATTGCGATTTTCATCTTCAATTTTAATTTCCCCTGTTATCATCAATTATAGAAATGCTTCCTATTTAAAAGAGAAATATTTATCTAGCAAAATTTCATCAGGTGACCCTCTCTTAAAACACACTTACTCTAGTTTTTGCATATTTCATTTTGCATTTTCGTTTTTTATTTCTCTCTTTATTGCAAAACGAGAAGGACCGCAATCGATAATTGTCAAAACCTTCCTCTTCTTTTTTCCACGTAAGCTCTACATTCGAATGTCCCTTGCTTGTTTATGCTGCCTAAAGATCAAAAGATTGACATTTATCACATTTCTTAACAATATCACACAACTCGATAATAATAATAAT